>MCJB01005424.1:163037-174973 GCA_002018475.1 Nicotiana obtusifolia
CCCCCCCGCCCCCTCTTCCACAAACCAACAAATGGGCCATCTTTTTCTTCCTTTCCCTTTTCGTTTTTTCGCATTTGCAATTTCAGGACTTCACGCTTTGTCCAACTAATAAGAATTTGTTAACATGCACGTTGATAGGATTCTGAGATTCTCTCAAGTAACTATACATGCAATTGGCGGAGACAATTAGAAAGAGTGTCATTCAACACAATTTGGGACCGTTTTTAATTTGGGACCCTAAATAAACGGTTCAAACGGTTTCGGGCTAAATATGCTTTTCATAGGAATCAACTCGGGATCGAGCCCACTAGCTCATGGCCTCGGGCTAAATGAGCCGGCCTGCGGTCCAAATGGGCTAAATGGGCCCAAAGGCTATAACTTTTTTATTTATTATTAAACACAACTTAGAGACAAAAAGATGTTAAAAAACATCTAAGGCAATGCCTTGTAATTTTATTATAAAATTTGACTTGCAAATTGCATACAAGTTACATATTAATTTTTGAATACAAATTTAAACTCCTAATTTGCAAGTTTTCAGATTATGGCCGTTGGTCCAACGGCTAATTTTCAAAAATAGTTGTTGGGACCGTTTGACTTGCAAATTGCATACAACTTAGAGATAAAAATATTGTAAAAAGATATTCAAGCAATGCCTTGTAATTCTATTCTAGCAATAAAATATATGGTAACATCTTTCTTAGTCTTCCTCACATCTTTCTTAGTCTTCCTCCCCCCTATGGAATGAGCACAACAAGGTGCTAATACCACCACTAAAAAGAAAAAGGAACTAATCAAGAAGTTCCAAAAGTACAAGTTACATACTAATTTTTGAATTCAAATTTAAACTCCTAATTTGCAAGTTATTGTGATGGAAAACAAACTTGCAAATATAATATTTAATGCAATTAATTTCCATAACTATCTCTTACAAACTTCATAAATCCTTCAAGGTTCGGAGGAAGTTCTGTTGGTGGTGGCAGCAAAATAGCTTGTTCATTGCCGCGTTGATTGCCGGACGAAGCAGCATTCTCAGCAAGTTCAGCTAGCATTTCTTCATAAGTTTCATCTATCTCTGGTTGTGATTCAGCAAGTCCAAAGTTTCTTCTTTCTGAACGGATCCAATCTTTGAAAAATACTGATTTTTCCAAGCTATCCCTCATAGATTGTCTATGATCACCGATTTGAAGTCTTACTTGACTGAAAGCGCTCTCCGATGCCACTGTTGAAGCTTGAATAGTTAAAATGTCACGGGCCATCCTTGAAAGAACCGGAAAGTATTTTTCTTGTCTTTCCACCATTGCAAAATATCAAAGGTACCGTTGGGATTCACTTCCTCGAGCCTCTGCAAAAAATAAACTTCAAGCTCATTTGGTTGTGAAAAATCATTCCCACTAGAACTAAAAGAACCCCTAAACCTCGCCCAAACACTAAGTCTTCTTACTCCCACAGTTCTTTTAAAAGATTGACAATTAGAAGAAGAAAGAGTTGGAGCATTTGGTCTAGCCTGATTTAATGCAACTTGATAAGCATTATAAATAATTTTAGCATTTGTTCTAATTGAGGCTATTTCTTCCGGAAGTTTAGGCTCCTCATCATCTTCAAGTGCTAAACCCTTATAAACAATTTCATACCAAAATTGAGGACCTTCTAATTTCATACAAGGATTTAGCAAATTAGCAACACCATAAATAGCGGGAATAGGGAAAAAAAATACTTTTTATACTTTCTTCTCATAGAATCAATAGCAAGTTAATGAATTTTCCCACCTTGTAAAAAATGAGCAACAAATTTGCAAGTTCTGCAATATAAACCAAACAGTTAATAAATAGTAGAATAATATTGCCCCGAAAATTCTTTTGTAGCAATATAAAATTTTTCTAAAAAATTAACAAGCATTTTAATATTAGCCTAATCCTCATTCGTAAGGTACTCGTTATCATCACTTACATGTGTATTAACGTTGAACTTATGGGCTTTCTATAATCATATGCAATAACCAAACTTTCATACATGTAATTCCATCTAGTTGGACAAGGTTTAGGAACATTTCTTTCTCTTAGGCCACAATCATTGCACCTTTTAAAATATTCTCTAAGTCTACTTCTACGGTTAGAATGAAAAAGCCAGTTAAGAGCCATTTTAACCTTTTCAATTTGAATATTTAAAATTCTCGTACCATCACCCATAATTAAATGGTAAATATGATAAATACATCTAACATGAAAAAAGTTACTAAATACAGGATTTAACATAGTGGTAAGCAGGTCTATAGCAATTGTATTATTAGTAGCATTATTTATTGAAACCAATATTATTTTATCACTAATGCAAAATATCTGCAAATATCCGTAATTGTGCTAGCAATAAGATGCCCTGTGTGCCGTGAAGCAATTATTATATAAGCAATTGTGCGCTTTTGCATTATCCAATCCTCATCAATACAATGACACGTAACAGTAAGGTAAGCACAGTCGTTGTTACTTCTACCAATATCAGTTGTAATAGTGACATGATAATTTATATGAGTAAATAAGTAGCGAAAATATTATTCATATTCATGCTTATATTTATAAATGTCACTCTTTACGATTTTGCGAGAAAAACCTTTATAAGTATGATTATAAATTTTTCTAATGTAATGCACAAACGCAGGGTCAGAAGGAAAACTATAGGGTAAGCACATAACAGTTCCACTTTAGCCAATTCTTCCCGATCTTTTCTTGGACCATAATAAAATACCACCAGTAACAGTGTTAATTCCAGATTGAAATTTATTTGAATCAATACCACTAGGGTCAGTCTAACTAGGATTAGGTGCACTTTTTTTCCTCGGCCAGAGCTTTTATACGAAAATATTTGGCGTTATTATTAGGGTGTTTAGCTATGTGCCTAAACAAAGTTCCCGTCCCCGACCTCATTGGTGCATATTTAAAAGCTAACTCTAAACCACAAGTTTTACACTTAGCCTTACTTTTTTCAACTAGTTGAGTAAAAACAAATGCCAAACAACAGATGTTTCTGTCCGTTTGGTACGTTCTCTAGAAAAAGTAGGGGTAGTAACGGGAGTATCGGTTGGGTCATCATTAGGATTTGCAGTGTTATCACTAGTTGGGTCAACATCAGGAGCATGACTAGTGGGTGTACCATCGTCCGGTTGAGTTTCATCAAAATCAATTTCCTCATCATCTTTTTCATTAGTAGTAGTATAATCATTAGTGTAGAGAGTATTCATTAATTCATGGTCTAAAAATCACCAGGTGCAATATTATGGCAAAATTCAGTGTCGGTAAATTGTAATAAACTATTATCGGTATCAAGAATAGCAGGTGAACGGCTACGGGGTTTGGATCAGGGAGCCGGGGCGGGGGAGGATAAAGAGTAGTACCACTAGTTTCGCCAATCTTAGTTTTTGCCTTATTCTTACTTTTACCGTGCCCAAAAATATTTCTTAAGGAAGACATCTTAATTAATCAAGTGTTAACAATTAAATAAAACAAACAAACCTATAATATTAAGACATAAGAGTTGGAACGAGTTTACCGAATCGACGAACAACTTGTTGAAGATTGATTATCGTTGAAGACTTGAAGCTTCCAATTCATCAACTTCACAATTTTTTCACAAATTCTAACAACCTCAATATTTTTTGAATAAAATAAGCAATAGTAGCATGCTTACAATTTTTTCACAATTTTTTTTTGATAAAGTAAATAATTGTAGCAAGTATTGAAGAAAATTAGAGAGAGATATTGATAGATTGATATTGATTTTATAAGAAAAATGAAAGAATGAGGGGATATTTATAGTAGAAAATAGGAAAAAGTGTAATAACAAAAAATTTGGGATTAAAAATTGGTTTTTTTTGGGGAGGGGGAAGGGGTAAATGGCTATTTTTTGAAGAGCCAACGACTTTTTTTTAAAGCCAAAAACTCTTTTTTTTAAAAGCCAACGACTCTTTTGTTTTTAAAAAGAAAAATTTCGTTGGGACTGTTTAGCCCGCCATGGGACCGGTCCGATCCCATGGCGGGTCAAACAGTCCTAAATGGTAAAACCAGCCCACGAGCCCACCAATCGCGGGCCAAATGGTCGCAGCCCGTTTAGCCCGCGGGCCCAGGCCGGGATTAGCCAGCCTTAGTCCTAGAACTTAATTTTAACATATAAATCAAGAATTGTGACATTAGTGTTGGGATATACACAATTAGCCATGTGTTTAGGTGTAATGATCCGACTTGTCATTTTGAGAATTTACGTTCCGTTCTATGACCCTCGTGTGTGGTCGAGTTTGGTTTTCCAAGGATTCGAAATTAAATTGAAAGAACAATTCTTATTTTGAAGCTTAAAAGAAAAGAGTTGACCGGAATTTGACTTTTGAGTAAACGACTCCGCGAATGAAAATTTGATGATGTCAATAGCTTCGTATGGTATTTTCAAACTTAGGTGTATGTCCAGATTTGAATTTGGAAGTCCGTAGGACAATTCGATGCATTTTGGCGAAAGTTGAAAAATGTAAAATTTTTAGAAAGCTTGACTGGGAGTTGACTTTATTGATATCGAGGTCGGAATTCAATTCTGAAAATCAGAACAGATTATGTCATTTATGACTTGGATGCAAAATTTGAAGTCATTCCGGATTGGTTTGATACGTTTCGGCACAAGATATAAAATTTGAAAAATTTCATAAACTCATAAGTTCAATTCAAGGTGCGATTCATTGTTTCAGTGTTGTTTGATGTGATTTGAGGCCTCGACTAAGTCCGTATTATATTATGGGACTTGTTGATATATTCGTACGGGGTCCTGAGTAGCTCGGGTGAGTTTCAGACTATTTCTAGGTCATTTTTAACTGCTGGTTTTTGGCTACAGCAGTGTGCATCGCAGAAATTTCTGCGACACAGGACTGACTGTGGAAGCTTATATCTCGTAATCTGTAAGGAATTTGGAGATGATCCAAAATATAAAGGTGTAGCCCTTTGAGTCTAGTTTCTAGAAATGTAAATCATTCATCATTTGGATATTTGTACAAAAAGTTATGATTGATTAACTGAAGTCTGGTACTGCAGTTATTTTGCCTGGTAGTGCATCACAGAAATTTCTGCTGCATAAGGATGATTTTGGAAGCTTATATCTCGCCATCTATAAGAAATTGGAAGATGAGCAAAATATGAAAGTTGCAGTCCTTGGTGTTTAGGTTCCAGAAATTTAACCCATTCATCATTCGGACATCGTATGATAGAGTTATGCTCATTTTCGTATCGAGAAAAACTGCTATCTTTCTGGGGCTGAGGCAAATCGCAGGTGTCAAATGCAATTTATAAGTCTCAAATTTCAAATGAGACTTGCCTGGACAGATTCTTAAAACGGGGGTTTCATCCATTTTAACATATTTGGAGCTATGGAGCTCGGATTGAAGTAATTTTAGGCGATTTTCACCATATGGGTTGGGGTAAGTGTTCTATATCCAAAAGTGATTATACTTCATGATTCCATGGTTATTTTCATTAATTATTAGTGAATCAAATGGAAGAAATTGGAGAAATTTGTAAAACTGTTCAAGAATGAAAATTTAGGATTTGAAGGTCAAGTTGTTATCGGAATTTGATAAAATTGGTATGGTTGAACTCGTATCGGAATGAGTGTTTGGATTTCGTGAAAACTTTGTCAGGTTCCGAAAGGCTTGCCCCATGTTGACTTTTGGTTGACTTTCTAATGTGAATTTTTAAGTCAACGTTTCATTATTCGAAATTATTTTTGATGAATTTTAATGAAGTTATACAATTCATTTTGATAGATTTGAGCTGTCCGGAGGTCAATTCAAGCAAGAAGGCTATTTTGGAATATCGGCCTAACTTAAAAAAGGTAAGTGTATTGCCTAACCTTGAGTGATGGAATTACCCCTTAGGCATTGAGTCGTATGTGCCATTTATGAAATGTGACAAGTCGTGTACGTGAGGTGACGAGTACGTACTTGGCTTATATGTGCAAATTATACCGGTTAAAATTCTTAGACACCCTTAAATATTAAATTAGATATTTGTTTCACTTACTAAATCCTCTATTTGCCATGCCTAAATCCTTGTTTGTTAAATTTATTTTTATATGACAATTGGGTGTGATTGCCACCTTGATTTTTATGTGAATCCCGTGTTCTAGTTGAGTTGATATTTCGTGGAGATAATTTCATTATGGATTATTCATTTGCAAATAATTTATTAAATAAATTTAAAAGGAGGCATTAATCTATTTGCCCAAAATTTAGATTAAAGAAGGCGTTATTCCTTTATGAATTACTTTTCAGTTCATGTCGTTGAAATTAGTATTGAGTTATAAATGCCGTAAATCATATTGAGGCAAAGTGTTAAATTGTAAAATATTATTCTGTTGAGTTGTTCACTCTCGGTATATTTTTATTAAGATTTTGTGTACATTATAGTCGAGCCATGGGCTCCTTATTGTGGAAAATAATGTATTGTTGATTTCTGTGGCAAGTTGTAATATTTGAGCACTTGAGGTACAATTTATGAGATGTTGTGATATTTGAGCACTTGATGTGCAATTTGTGATATGTTGTGATAATTGAGCACTTGAGGTGCAACTTATAATATGTTGTGATATTTGAGCACTTGAGGTGCAAGTTGTGCTATGCTGTGATATTTGGGCACTTGAGGTGCGATTTTTGAAATATTGTGATATTGATACGCATGCAGTGATATAAGGTCAGGGTGTTGAAACGCATGCAATGAGATAAGGTGGGCTTGATACGCGTGGCTAGTAGGGGAGCTACTAGAAGTCATGCGGCGTGATAAGCTGGGCTAAAACGCAGGATGGTATTTTGGGAAAAATAATTTTTAAAAACTAAATGTGAAGGCTCCTGCGGTGATATGAGGAAAGATTGAAATTTATTTATGATTTAGAACTACGAGTCGGTACCTCGGGAGTAAATTTATTTAGGATTTGGGACTACGAGGCAGTACCTTGGGAGTGCTCTTTGTTGATATTTCTCTATGGCTGCACTTGCTTTTGGTTATTTTATTTTTTCGTGATATGTAAATTCTTGTGTTCTTCAGTGATGTATTATTTGATTTTATTATGTGTTTTGTATTCCTTGCTGTATCGTGTTGGCTTCGGCTCTTCGTACGAGACTTTGAGGATTTGTGTTTCTGGTTTTTACTGGTTTTCGAGGTTTGAGTTGTTTTGAATAAAAGAAATTTCTATTATGTTTTAATTTAATAAATTTTACATCCAAATCAATAGCTATCAGATGCTTCAGTTTAATTGAAATGTCATTTTCTTCACCCAAACGGGTTCAAAAATAAATTCATTTCTTTGTTGATTTCTTACTTGGTTTAAAAATTGTGAACTTACTTTATCGAAAATAAATTGATCTTGCGGATCTTATATACGTTGATATTTTGGTATGTGAGTTGTTCGTGCAGTTGTAATAAAGATATGCGCACGAGGTGCCAGTGAAAATATGAAAGTGGACTGAGACCCGTGTTTTATGATTATGAAATGAGTTGTCACAGCGTGACTTTTATTTGAAAGAATTATATTCGAAAGATTTTTATTTGAAAAACTTATATGTGAAAGATTTATATTTGAAAGGCTTACATTTGAAAGATGTATATTTTGAAGGACTTGATTCATTGGTTGTACTTGTGTCCATTATTCGCTTGAGCAATATTTATGGTGTTCTTATTGGCTCACTGTTTATATCGCTGGTTGATTATGCTTGCTATCATTGTTATTTGTCTTTCTATTATTTTTGTATGCTATATTGCACAGGTTATTTAACTAGTGAGTGTCTTGACTATACCTCGTCACTACTCCACCGAGGTTAGTCTTGATACTTACTGGGTACCGACTGTGGTGACTCATACTACACTTCTGCATATTTTTGTGCAGAGTCAGGTATTGGAGATACCGGATTCGGACAGAGGTTAGAGTGTGATCTCACGGATTTAAGGTAGAGCAGCTTGGTCGTCGCAATTCCTTGGAGTCTTTCTATTTTATTGTACTGTCAACTCTCATTCAAACAATATTGTATATTCGATCCTTTAGATCATTGCATGTATTCAGTTAGAGTTCGTGACTCAGTATTACTGGTCTTGGGAGGTTGTTATATTTTTTTCACTTTCGGTTTCGACACTTGTATTAAATTATATGTTTCAATAAGAAATAGCTCGAAATGTAATTGTAATCAGCTTACATAGTCTTAGAGACTAAGTGCCATCACGACGCCTGTGGTGGGATTTTGGGTCATGGCATTAGGTATAGTATTTATTACAAATAATTATTTATTTAATTTTAATAAAGTTTTAAGTAGATCATATAGTTGTCTATATATCATTTAGTTGTATAATAGATGATTTAGTGTATAGAGTTTTACGTTATACACGAAAAATTAAATCCTTGGTTCTTATAAGTTATAAAGTTTATGTTCACAATCTAATGATGGAATTGGACAAATCATAATAATGATTGTAACAAGATTAAATATTATTGAAATTGATTATGTGAATGATATAACTTCAACTTCTTTTGCTAGTATATTTTTGTATGTATTGAATGCACCAAGTAGAGATAAGTAGTTTATATCGATTTAATAATATAAATTTTTAGTGCACTACATGCACTTAGACTCTTAATTTTGATATAATTATTATTATTAGATGTGTGTATTATTTATTATTTTTTTTAATTAAAAGGCAAAAATTCTTTTGTGGGTCAATGTGACTGATATATATAACTATATACATTAACGAAATAATAATTAGTTAATAAAATTATTGTCTCGGTATAGAGATTAACAATACACCTTAAAGAAAGCTTATAAGTTTTATGTGTAAACCCAACAGGTGAATTTTCTATCCTCACATGAAATAAATTAAGCAAAATGCTGAATCTTAACATGGGTAGTTAAATAAGGTTAATGGAAGAATTTCAAAATGAAATGGAGAAGTGCAATTACGAATGTTTTGGTGGAATAATTCGTAATTTATTATGATATGTTTAATTCAGATATTTTGAATTAATTACATAATAGGAAGTCCCACCAATTAAATTATTTGATCGAATGGAATCTGATTTCTTGGTGAAAAAGGAACACCTTACAGGTTTGAGAAATGATTTTAAACCCTAAAACTTGTGTTGTACAAAAGGTCTTATTCATAGTTGATCCACAGTTTTCACATAATTTTCTAGGAGAGATTTTCCTACATAAATTTCACATATTCTACTATTGTTCGGGTAATACAGTAGACCGTGAAACTAGTGGAGATCATGATTTGTTGGACGAATTGAAGTATTGTTGCTTAATTCATTGAAACTGAAGGATGATCTTGTGAATGATTTTGTCTCATGCTTGAAGGTTCATTTCACGGTCACAGTCACACTTCAAGAGATAAATACGAATTTTATATTTGATTAAATCATGTGATTGTGTATTGTCTGTATTACATGCAAGTGATCATGACTATTTACTTCCATTATTTATACATGTATTCCATCAATTAGGCCGTCGCTACTTGCTTAGACTCCTCTACAACCATTCATATGTACCCCAATTGAGTTTAAGTTAAAAGAGTAATTCTGTAACTATGTTGTCTTCAAAGATGTCTTAGGCTTCATTTGTTTTTTTAAAGATTAAGATGTCAGCTGGATCTAAATGCACATCTGAATTTTAAAGTATGTATTAAGATTAAGATATATGATTTGTATGCACATCTGGCTATCAAGATGTATATTAAGATTCGAATACTAAATAATTAAGATTGTTTGCTTTTCAACATCTGAATGTATAAAATTTATTTTTATATAAAAGTTAATAAATATAACATTCAACTAAAAATATTAATTAATCTAAATTCTATCACACAAAATTTTTAAATATAAAATGGCAGTTCGTGGGGTGATGGCTAATGATGGTGTTTGTGAAAACCGACTAGAGGCGGTGGTTAGTGGTGGTAGTTGATAATTGTGAGTGTTGACGATGGTTGTAGTTGAGAAAGATAGTGGTGGATGGTGGTGATAATTTATGATGGCGGTTGATGACGGCTATGGTTGATGATGGTAGTAGTGGTTGGTGGTGGGTGGTAATAGTTTATAATGGCGGGTGATGACGACTATGGCTGATAATGATGGTGGTGGTTAGTGGTAGTTGAGGTCAGTAGGTGGGTGGTTTAGGACGATGGTGTTGGGTGGTGGTAGTTAATAATTGTGGGGGTGGTTGATAGTGGTAGTCGATAATTGGTGGACGGTGGCAGCAATAGTTTAGGATGGTGGTGGTGGATAGTTGTGGTTGAGTATGCTGGTGGTGGATGGTTCATGATGATAGTTGATATTGGTGGGGGTAGCATGGCGGTGACTAGTAGTGAATGTGGAGGATAGCTCCTTAATAAAATTAAGTTTTTATTATAGATCTTTATTATTTAGACATATTCAGACCTATTAAGTGATTGTGAATTAAAAAAATAAACACACTTAATTATTAAGATTTGAATAATTAAAATACAAATTTAAAAAACAAACACATTTAATATCTAAAATTTGAATGATTAAGATTTAGACCTCCATTGAGTACCAATAAATGAAGCCTGTGAAAATTGTGATCGCTAAACTAAACATATCATAAATATGACTCCATTCGAATGACTGTGTTTCCCCAAGTTAAGCACTTAAATAATTAAAATTATGTTTTAAAAAGATTAGAGTTAATGGTTGGTTATAATGCTCCTCGTTAACATCGTACTATCTTCATTTGTTGCTATTTCCAGTAAGGCTGTGGCCCACCGTGGGCCTGGCCCAGGATCGGCCCGGGACAGCGGGCCTGGCGGGCCTAACGGGCCTGTGGTCCGGGCCCTATCGGTCTTGGGCCTCTAACGGGTAAAAGCCCGTCGCGGACCGGTCTTGACGAAAAAGCCCGCCAGGCCCGGGACCGCCAGGCGGGCCTGGTCCGGGCCCAACGTCTATTTTTTTAAATTTTTTTTTTTTTTTTTTTAAAATTGGCCCAACGGTCAGATTTAAAATCTAACCGTTTGGGCTTCAAAATATAGCCGTTTGGCCTTTTAAAAATAGCCATTTTGGCCCCCAAACTTTTTATAAGTACACTTTTTACCTATTCCCACCTATAAATACCCCCCCATTCTTTCATTTTTAACTCACAAAATCTCTCAATCTCTCTCAATCTCCCTCAATCTCTCTCTAATTATTTCCATAAGTGCTCAAATTATTATTTCAATTTCGTGAAAAATTGTGAAGTTGGTGAATTGAAGTATTAAAGTCTTCAAGTCTTCAACAATATTCAATTTTCAAGAAGTTGTTCTTCAATCCGGTAACCTCGTTCCAACTCTTTAATTTTTAATATATTGTTGTGTTTTTTTTAATTAGTTTAATTATAATTAATATATTGTTGTGTTTGTTTTAATTAGTTTAATTATAATTAATATGGATTTTTCATTGAAAAAAATATTTGGTGGTAAGGGGAAGGGAAAAGCGAAAATTGGTCAATCTAGTAGCCAAGCTACTCCTCCTCCCCCTGCTACCCGTCATCCTCTACCTAATATTCTTGATAGTGATAACCCTTTAATGCAATTTACCAATAGTCAATATTATCATGATGTTGGAGCCGGTGCTCAATTAGATACCGAAACAATGAACGCTCTTTATGGTAGTGAAATCCAACCCGAGACACATGAAAACCAACCCGATTTAGATGAAACGCAACCCGACTTAGATGATACACCTACTAGTCCTAATAATGACCCAACTGAGGACCCTCCTGTACTAACCCCTACATTTGATAGAAGACCTCCTAAACGGCCCGAACCATCTCTTGTTTGGCAATTTTTTACTCAATTAAGAGAAGAAAACAAAGCTAGGTGTAAAACTTGTGGGTCTTTGTTGGCTCATAAATTTACTGGCAACCGTAGCGGTAT
>MCJB01005435.1:0-18913 GCA_002018475.1 Nicotiana obtusifolia
CTTAACTCCATACTTGTTGAGGAGCCCTTTGAACACTCTGTTACAGAAATGTGATCCTCCATCACTGATGATGGCTCTTGGGGTGCCGAACCTGGTGAAAATATTCTTCTTTAGGAACGTGGTCACACTCTGAGCTTCGTTGTTCGGCAAGGCAACGGCTTCTACCCACTTGGATACATAGTCCACAGCCACTAGGATGTATTTCATCCCACATGAGCTTATGAAAGGGCCCATGAAGTCAATACCCCAAACATCAAACAATTCGATTTCCATAACAAATTTCATAGGCATCTCATGCCTTCTCAAAATCGGGCCCTGTCGTTGGCATTGGTCGCACGACTTCACCAACTGATTAGCATCTTGATAAATGGTTAGCCAGTAGTATCCACACTCCAAAACCTTTGCAGCTGTTCTGGTGCCCCCATGATGACCCCCAACTGGTGAGTCATGGCATGCTTTCAGGATTGGTAGCATCTCTTCCTAGGTACGCACCTTCGAATGATGTTATCCGCACAGACACGGAATAGGAATGGTTCTTCCCAATAATAATTTCGAGAATCCCTCAAGAACTTCTTCCTTTGGTACGATTCCAACCCTTCCGGAATAAAATCACTAACGATGTAATTAGCGATGTCAGAATACCATGGTGCAACTGAATTTAATATCATCAGTATATGCTCATATGGAAAGGAATCATTTATCTCCAGCTCTTCTTTTTGTCTTCCTACTTCCTCCAACCTAGAAAAGTGATCTGCCACTTGGTTTTGTGTTCCCTTACGATACATGACTTCAAAGTCAAACTCTTGTAGCAGTAACACCCAGCGGATTAGTCAAGGTTTAGCATCCTTCTTCGCCATTAAATAACGGAGAGCAGCATCATCTGTATACACAATCACTTTGGAGCCCAACAGATATGCACGGAACTTCTCAAATGCATATACAATCGCTAACAGTTCCTGCTCCGTTACCGTGTAGTTCATTTGCACTCCATTAAGCGTCTTGCTAGCATAATATACTGGGTGAAGAATTTTGTTGTGCCTCTGCCCCAGCATCACCCCAATAGCTACACCGCTAGCGTCACACATAAGCTCAAAAGGTAATGACCAATCCGGTGTGACTATGATAGGAGCTGTGGTGAGCTTCATTTTCAGCTCTTCAAAAGCAGCGAGGCATTTTTCATCAAAGACAAACTTGGTATCTTTATCTAAGAGTTTACACATGGGTGTGCAATCTTTGAGAAATCTTTTATGAACCTTCTGTAGAATCCCGCATGCCCCAAAAAGCTACAGACACCTTTCACTGATGTGGGAGGAGGGAGCTTGGAGATGATCTCAATCTTTGCTTTATCCACCTCAATACCATGTCTAGAGATTTTGTGCCCCAAAACAATACCTTCGTCCACCATAAAGTGGCATTTTCCCCAGTTTAATACAAGGTTTGTTTCTTCGCATCGTTTCAACATTGTCTTGAGATTTTTCAAGCATTGCTCAAATGTTTCCCCGACTACCGAAAAATCATCCATAAAGACTTCGAGGAAATCTTCCACCATATCTGAAAAAATCGACATCATGCACCGCTGGAATGTAGCTAGAGCATTGCATAAGCCGAAGGGCATTCGACTGAAGGCAAATGTCCCATACGGGCAGGTGAACGTTGTCTTCTCCTGATCTTCCAGAGCAATATTTATCTGATTGTACCCGGAATATCCGTCAAGGAAGCAGTAAAAGGACTTTCCAGCTAGCCGATCAAGCATTTGATCAATAAAAGGCATAGGGAAGTGATCCTTGCACGTGGCACTGTTGAGCTTCCTGTAATCCATGCATACTCGCCATCCAGTTACGGTTCGTGTTGGAATCAGCTCAATTTTTTCATTCTTGACCACGGTCATACCTCCTTTCTTTGGCACACACTGTACTGGACTCACCCACGAGCTATCGGCAATCGGGTAAACAACTCCTGCATCCAGCCATTTTATTATCTCTTTCTTCACCACTTCTGGCATTGATGGATTTAGCCTTATCTGTGCTCCACACTTGGTTTTGTTCCATTTTCAAGTTGAATCTTGTGCTCACAGATTCCTGCTGGAATACCCCGGATGTCCGCGATCGTCCATCCGATTGCCTGTCTATGTTCCTTCAGAACCTGCAGCAACTGCTCTACCTGCACATCATTCAACAAAGAAGACACAATTATGGTAAAGTGTTATTCAAGCCAAGAAATTTAGACCTCAAATGCGACGGAAGTGGCTTGAGCTCTAATTTAGGTGGTTCAATAATGGAAGGCTTTGCTGGAGGTGTGGCTCGATTCTCCAAATCTAAGGACAGTTTTGGTGGAGTATAGGAATAAGAACCACGACCTTCTAACGCATTCACCGACTCCATGAACCCATCCAGGTCTTTGTCATCAAAATTCACCAATATGGCTGCCAGTGCCTCACCGAAACATTGTTCTTCCATTTTCATCTCCACGGCTTCATCAACTTCATCAATAATACCGATTAATGAAATATTCTCATACTCGGTTGGCATATTCATTCCCTTACTAGCTTGGAAGGTGACTTCTTCATTATTCACCCGGAACTTAATTTCATTACGCTCCGAGTCCATAAGAGCTCGTCCAGTCGCTAAGAAAGGTCTTCCCAGTATAATGGGGATTTCCTTGTCTACAGCACAATCAAGGATCACAAAATCAGCTGGAATATTAAACTTTCCAACTTTCACAATTACATCATCCACAATACCCACTGGTCCCTTGATAGATCGGTCAGCCATCTGCAATCTCATGCTAGTCGGCCTCGGCATTCCTAACACAGCTTGTTTGTAGATGGCTAAAGGCATTAGATTTATACTGGCCCCATTGTCACATAATGCCTTAGCAAAATCCCGTACTCCAATAGTACACGGAATAGTGAAAGCTCCTGGGTCCTCTTTCTTCTGAATAGGATTGGTGGCTATGATAGAACTGACCCTGTGAGTCACATTTACCACCTCATTCCTGCTGGTTCTCTTTTTCGTAATCAAGTCCTTCAGATATTTGGCAAACCCAGGCATTTCTTGGAAAGCTTCCAAGAATGGTATATTAACTGATAGCTGCTTGAGAATGTCATAAAACTTCTCAAACTTGCTGTCGTCAACTCTCCTTGTAAGTCTCTGAGGAAAAGGAGGAGGAGGTCTCGGAATTGGCGGAAGAACGGTTGATGTTTCTTCAGCCTTATCCTTTACCCCTTCCTGAGTCTCATCGATGTTCACTACAATATCTGGATTTTCACCTACGTCAGCGGCATCATCCCTTTCAATTTCACCCTCTTTCTGAAACTCTTCAGCACCATCTTTACCCTTTAATGTCTTACCACTCCTAGTCGTGACAGCCATGATATGAGCAGTTGGGCCACTTCCACATCCTTTAGGATTTGCAATCGTGTCACTAGGAAGTGTTCCTTTTTGTTGTGGATATTGCTCACGAGATAGGTCCCTCATTTGCAATTCCAACTTTTGTATCGCTGCTGTGTGGGAGCCAACCAACTCAGTCATGTTTTTCATGGGTGTGTCTGACTTCTCTTGGTTCTGCAATATCCTCTCGAGCATACTTTCCAATTTAGATTCACTTGAGGATCCCTGATTCGGATAGTGCCCTTTCGGAGGAACATAGGGATTGGAACTTCGATTTGGAAAATGGTTACTGTTGTTCCAATTTCCCTAATTCGGGCCAGTTTGATCATTCCGCCATTGTTGGGGACCTTGCCCTTGCGGATTTGGTCCCCAATGATTTTGTATTGCTTGACCTTGATAAGGTTGCCTTTGGTAACCTCCATGAGTATTATTGACAAAATTCGCATCCTCATATTCTTCACTTTGCATAGGTTGTACATTCTCCACTACATTGACTTTCTTTTTCTGATTTTCTGTGAATAACTTTGTCAAGACATTGACATTAGTAGCAAGTTCAGCAATCACTTGGTCCCTTTCTTGGTTTTCTTTGATCAAGTTATTCATAGAAGGAGACCCAGTTGAATGCCACCTGTAGTATCCTCAGAATGCCAATCTTGATTATGTTTAGCCATCTTGTCCAAAATTTGCGTGACTCTAGCAAAGGTCTTATCCATGAACGAACCCGCAGCAGCATTCTTCGCTATCGATTGGTTCATAGGGTCCAAACCCATGTAAAACTTTTCCAGCAAAATGGAGTCTGGAAAACCGTGGTTTGGCGACCTCACCAAATACAATTTGAACCTCTCCCACGCTTCGTGCAGCTGTTCACCCGGTAGTTGTTTGAAGAAAAATATCTTGTCCCAAGGTTCAGATTTCTTGCTCTGTGGAAACCACTTTGACAAGAATGCCCGGACCAGCTCAGGCCTTGAACGGATGGAATTTGGAGGAAGGTTTTGAAGCCATCTCCTCGCATCTCCAGCCAACGAATACTTAAAGCATCTGAGCCTTAATGCATCGTCAGAGACGTTATTTTGTTTGTGCGTCGCACAAACACCCAAAAAGTTCCTAAGGTGCTGCGTCGGATCGTCATCAGTAGAATTTCTGAAGTATCCTTCAGCTTTCAGCATCAAAATCAACCCATGTTCTACTTTGATCGTAGCAGCACCTATAGCTGGAGGTACTATAGCATTAGTATCTTCAATATATTCTCCGATGTCGGCAAACGGATTCTCTTCTTGCTCCACGTCCACATCATCTATATGGTTCGCCATATCTTCCTGCCTACAACCACCAAAACAGACAACATGCAATCAAGTGGAATTAGACTTATAGTAAAGTACACACTAATCAGAAATTTCAAAACTGTATTCCCCGGGAACGGCGCCAAAATTTGATCCGCTCAAATTACACCTTAACAATAGTGTAAGCGATCGATGTCAAATATAGTAACCCAACGAGGTTGGGGTCGGATCCAACAGGGAATAGGCGTAAAACAATTATCCGATTAATGCAATACTGTACTTAGTCATAATTCGATCAAGTAGACAAATAAAGTAAATCAATATTGAGTATGTAAAGAAAAGTAAACTAATAGTTGCAGTTCGAAAGTAATTCGAAAGTAAAAATATGAATGTGAGATACTAAGGTTGTGTTCCACCTAATGTAGTAGAATGTATTGATATTGATATTGAAGTCCGTTCTTGATATGCGATCGGTTCTTATTACCGTGTTATCCAATATTTCCCAACACTTAGATAACGTATCCTCTCATGATCCTCCTGAATACTAAAGAGTCAAAATTAAGAACACCCAATCATTCGCCAAATTGAAATCTACTTATTCCTAAGTGATTTCGTTAAACAAGGTTTAAAGCCTTGAATTCTTGTTATTTATCTCTACCAAACTCTATCTCACTTTTCCAAGATACGATAGCGTAAATTGGCACTCGTTAATGTTTGCAACCACTAACGATTGAATTAAGAACAAGAGATAAATAAATATCAAGCTTCTTTCGAAATTGGAATCAATATCAACCTTTCAATAACATTCTACCCATCTAGGGTTCACAACCTCAGTATTAAAGTTTAGCTACACATGTTGAAAACTAAAGAACAAAGGAGAATAATTGAATTTATCTTACAACAATTTTGAATTATCAGTTTTTGATCACCCAAAAACTTCTCTCAATTTGAAAATAATTAAAAGCAGTACTTTGCACTTTGAATTCTGACAAGTATCCCTTCACACAACCCTAGAAAAGCTATTTATAGAGGCCCAAAATCCGAGGCGAGCAGCAGTTGAGTTTGACCTAGTTGCACGTCTGCGATCGCATTCCTGTCGCAGAGCAGGAATGCGGTTCGCAAAATCTTCACGTTTCATCGCAAATCATACCCGTCAGTTTCCCCCTCGTCGCATCTGAAAATGCGGTTCGCATATTGGCTCTGCGATCGCATCCTGCGATCGCAATCTCCACTCTATTTTTCACCTCAGACTCTGTTCGTGTCTGCGATGATAATGCGGTTAGCATTCCTGTTTTGCGGTCGCATTTGCGACCGCATTCTCAACTTGAAATTTGTCTTGAAGTTCATTCTGCCTATGCGATCTTCTTGTGACTTCTGCGACTCGCATAGCTGTTTTGCGGTCGCAGAATTGAACCTGCTATACTTTTGAACTCTTTTCTTGCCTTTGGACAGCTTTTTCGACTTCTTTTCATGCTTCTGGGTCTCTTCCCTCAATATACTGAAATTACACTAAAACTAAGTAAATATCGTGATATTTAACAAGTAGATCAAGTAAAACTTTAAACAAATAGTATCAAAATGTGCCGAAATTACCCGGAACATCATCGGTTACGGTAGACATACCGCCGACCTTAGCTTCTATGAAAACAAAGTGTTAAGGATAGAGTGTTAAGACACTGTATCATTGGGGAAAAGGGGAAATTATTAGAGATACATATATTCACTTCAACAATTATAGGCGAAGGAACTCCATCTTGAACGTTCTCTGTTCCAGAGCACTGAAGGGCACAAAGCTCTCTTCTAAGTACAACTTCTCCATAGTTTCATCCATCTAATTAAGGTAAGTTTAATTTTTAAGGCATGCTATTGTTGGGAAACGCACGGAAGGAGTTCAAGTCATAGTGATTATATAAATAGGCTACAGACTCTTTCCTTATGATACAGAAATTGGTGGTGGTGCGGAAGCTCGTGTAGAGCTTGATTATTGTTAAAAGGAGGTCGGGTGTCGAGTACACCATTAGATAGAGTTTCGGGAGCTTGCCACTCTTTGATTGCTTGATTGGTATAGCTGTAGTTTTAGTTGATGTTATGGTTATTGGTTGTTATGACTTATGGGAAATCTTATAAATAGGGGACGTGCTGTCCGTTTCATCGTAGACTGAGGAATCGTAACCTTCTTCATAAATTGAAGTTGGCCAGCATACATAAGGTACGTGAGACTGTTCCTTTCCTTCTTTTGCATGACTCTGATAAAACATATGCATTGAACGAGCCCCAAAGATGCTCTACTCTTAGGGACTAGTAGTACTTATATTATTTCCCCTCTTATGGGAGGATTGATGTTGATGTTATTTCTTTGATCTTACATCACTTCAAAGGGTTCAGAATGTGATTCCAATGAGTCTAGCATGCAATATCTATTTTACCGTGTCACGCTATAGTCAGCCGGGTAGGCACCTATTGTGCAACTATATATATGTATATGTCTTACTCTACTGAGCCGCGCTATAGTCTGCAACTATTTTACTTTACCGTGCCGCGCTATAGTCGGCGGGGCAGGCACCTATTGTGCAACCACTGATCAGTTGGGTATGATGTTACCGAGCCTTATGATGGCCGGGGTATGATATGGTGATGATGAGGCCCACAGAGGCGTATGTACATGATGATGTACACACACACACACACACCAGATTCGCCAACTTATACGTCACTAGGTGCCGAATTAGGAGATGACAATATCGTCGGTGCTTTGGAGATAGAATTTGAAATTTATAAAAAAGGTCTCCAGAAGGAATTTTACTCTCCTGAAAATCTTTTCAAAGGAACTTGGTTTTTAGAAAATACAAAAAAAAAAAAGAAAGAAAATTCAAACAATTTTCTATGATAGTCTAAATGTCATTAAACAACAAATTAATTTTTTAAATGGTTTGAAATTTATGCTAATTATAACTAGATCGATTTCCCTTTTTCAGACTCAATTAATGTTTCAAAAATATGGAAAACCAACACTGGCGAAGAAGTTATTTTCGAACTTCCTCCTTCACAAGGATTTTCGACAAGCTTTGCTAGCAGCTCAGTTACAGCCTCACCTTTCAAAAAGATAACTGACACTGAGCCGATCACTGGCAAAGATATTAAAAATATTTTTGAACAAAATAATTACACTAACAAGTATTTACAAACTCTTGGAGAATACTTGGTTTCAAATTCATCTTCAACTTATCTGAAGAAACCAACTGTAGGAACCCCTACTCCTACAACTCCTTTATTTAAACCATACGAGATCCCTAGAACTCATACTAGAGAACTTGTTACGCACCGCTCTACAGATTCTCCCAAACTCTCTGAACTGCAACAGAGGATAGCGGAGATAGAAAAATCCTTAACAATCCAGGATACTCCAGCCCGACAGACGGAAGATTCCTCTTCTAAGATCATAGGAGCTCTAGGAGATACCGATTCAGATAATGAATCTGAACAATTTTCACAAATTTCTCTACAAGACAAGCCTCCTCTAGAAATGGCACCTATTAAGTCAGAATTTCCCAATTGGCGAAAGCCTCAAAAACTCTATTACCCTAGAGCTACACATCCTGACGTGGTCTTAGAAGAGAGACCTAATACCATGCAGAATAATTATAATGCTCATAATATCTATGAGTGGAATATCCATGGCTGTTCCGAATATAATATTCTTGCCAAATTACAGCAGATGACCATGGTGGCCACTGCTCACAAAACCTCCCACAATTGTTCGGACCAGAGTATTACTCATGTCTTAGTCGCTGGTTTTACAGGCCAACTTAAGGGGTGGTGGGATACCCATTTATGCGACGAGGAAAAACAATAAATTTTCCAAGCCGTGAAATTAGATGAATTAGGACAACCAATCCTAATAGATGGTGAAACAATTCCTAATTCTATCAACACGTTGATTTACACAATCATCAAAACATTCGTAGGTTGTCCAGGTATCTTTAGAGAAAAATCCTCTGAAATACTTAACAACCTCAAGTGCAAAACTCTTTCAGATTTTAGGCGGTATACGGATTCCTTCTTGACCAGGATCTACGAAAGACCAGATGGGAATCTCCTTTATTGGAAAGAGAAATTCCTAGATGGCTTGCCTAAGTCCCTTAGAGATTTAGTCAAAGAAGAATTTCGAGTCAATATTCCGGTGATATTGTTCCTTACGATCGAATCACCTATGGCCAGATAGTTAGCCAGATTCAACAAGTTGCTCTTAAAATCTGTAGCCAAGACAAAATGCTTAGGCAACTTGCCAAAGATAGAGCACAGAGACGTAGGGACTTAGGAAGTTTCTGCGAATAATTTGGTCTTCCTTCGTGCGGTAGTAAACCTCATAGGAAGAAAAGTTCTAAACCCGATTCTTCCAATATTAGAAAATACAATTCCAATAGGAAAAGGAAACTTTCCTGGACAAAAAATAAGTCTTCCAAATCCTTTACTAAAGATGGCAAGACTTCTACTTCCACTGGCAAATGTTTCAAGTGTGGAAAGCCAGGCCACATCGCCAAGTTTTGTAAAGTCTCTCAGAAGATCAAGAGCCTACAACTTGACGAACCTACTCTAAACAAAATAGAGAAATTGCTTGTTGAATTAAGTGAATCTTCGAATATTACAGACAATGAAATGTCCGACGACGAACAATTTAACAACATCCTAGAAGATGACTTAAATTCATCCACTACATCTTCAGGGGAATCTGACCAAAATGACCTCCCTCAGATCAATATTCTCACGAAAGAACAAGATCTTCTTCTTGAAGTAGGTGATCTTTAAGATCCTGAACTTAAAAAGGATTATTTAGGATAACTTAAGACAGTCCTTAATGAGCCTTCAACACCCTCATCATCAACTCTTCAAAATCAACCCCAGGTAGCCAATACCTACAACATTACTGATATTTTGAAGAGGTTTCCCTCTGATAGTCCTTAGTCTCAAAGGTGACCATCTCAAACCTTCAATCTGAGATAGCACACCTGAAAGAAGAAATTAGGGAAATAAAAGAAAGACAAGAGCTTGATAGACTTGTCCTCCAACAATTGTCTAATGAGCCACAAAAGCTCAAAGAAGTTGTATACGCAGTTGCAACCTCTGACCAAGACGATGATGAAACAGAATCCTTCTTAGGACATCTTTCCTCTATAAGGATTCAGAAATACCATGTTAGGAGAACTCGCATCGTCAGTAAATCTTTTGTTTGGACTGGCATAGCTTTATTTGACACCGGAGCAGACAGAAGCTGCATCCAAGAAGGTGTCATTCCAACCAAGTTTTTCGTAAAAATCAAGGAACGCCTAAAGGCCGCCAATGATGAAAAACTTAAAATCACTTACAAACTTCCTTCTGTAAAGGTAACAACCTCCCTAGAGGAACCAAACTGGTTCATCCATACTCCATTTCTCTTAGCAAAAGACCTTTACAATGCAGTAATCCTAGGTATTCCTTTCATTCAACTTTGCAAACCATACCTGGTTATGAACAAAGGCATTCATGTGGATTATCCCACAAGCAATGTTCTTCTTCCTTTCCATAACCTCCAACTTACGAAGTCATACATTCTTTGCAAAATAAAGAAAAACAAATTATGTTTTAAAAAGAAGATGTAGCTTTCCAAAGAATACAGAAGCAGTTAACTGATTTTGTAATTTCTTCTAAAATTAAAAGCTTAGAAGCTAAGATTCAACAGGAGCTTTGTTCCGATTTACCAATGGCTTTTTGGAAACGTAAAAGGCACAATGTTGGGCTCCTTACGAGCCTGACTTTGACAAAATAATATCCCAACTAAAGCTCGACTCATTCAAATGAATCACGAGCTCACAATGCATTGTCAAAAAG
This sequence comes from Nicotiana obtusifolia, assembly GCA_002018475.1. Lineage (NCBI taxonomy): Eukaryota > Viridiplantae > Streptophyta > Magnoliopsida > Solanales > Solanaceae > Nicotiana > Nicotiana obtusifolia. Next base: position 10,535 of record MCJB01005435.1, read on the forward strand.
AGATCAATGATCTCTTAGACAAGAAGATAATTTCCCCTTCAAAGTCTCCCTGGAGTTGTGCGGTATTTTATGTCAACAAAAACTCCGAAATCGAGCGCGGAGTCCCTCGCTTGGTTATCAACTATAAGCCTCTTAACGCAGCACTTAGATGGATTAGGTATCCTATTCCTAATAAGAAAGACTTATTACAAAGAGTCTATGTTGCCACAATTTTCTCTAAATTTGATTTAAAATCTGGATTTTGGCAAGTACAAATCAACCCAAAAGACAGGTACAAAACTGCTTTTACAATCCCTTTTGGACAGTACGAATGGAACGTGATGCCATTCGGATTAAAGAATGCCCCTTCTGAATTTCAGAAGATAATGAATGATATCTTTAATCCATATTCCAGTTTTGTTATAACTTATATAGATGATGTCTTGATTTTCTCAACAAATATCGACCAACATTTCATACATCTAGGCATTTTCTTTAATACTATCAAAGAAAATGGATTAGCTCTGTCTATAACTAAGTACAGCTTATTCCAGACAAACATCAGGTTCCTTGGTCATAACATCCAACAAGGGACTTTTTCTCCTATTCAGCGATCTCTCCACTTTGCTGACAAATTCCCAGATCAAATCCTGGACAAAACACAACTTCAAAGGTTTCTTGGTTGTGTCAACTATATTTGTGATTTCATTTCGGGATTAAGCATTCTACTAAAGCCCCTTCACAACAGATTGAAAAAGCCTCCAGTTCCTTGGATAGATGCCCAAACCACTGCTGTCAAGCAACTTAAGTTGAAAGTCAAAATCTCCCCCTCCTAAGTCTCCCCGATCCATCTGCTTTTAAAATCGTAGAAACAAATGCGTCAGACATAGGATATGGTGGTATCTTAAAACAAATTAAAAATGATAAAGAAAATATCATTTCTTTTACATCAAAGCACTGGAATAGCTCACAACAGAACTATCCAACAATTAAAAAAGAAATTTTGGCAATTGTTTTATGCATATCAAAATTTCAATCAGATTTATTAAACCAAAAGTTCTTGCTTCGCATTGACTATAAGGCAGCTAAGTCTATTCTGCAAAAAAATGTACAAAATATTGCTTCAAAAAATATTTTCGCCAGATGGCAAGCTATTTTATCAATTTTTGATTTTGATATTGAATATATAAAGTGAAGCTCAAATTCCATACCTGATTTCCTAACCCGTGAATTCCTTCAAGGCAGATAAAATGCCTAAAAAACCAAAGCCCCTGTGGTTAGCCTTACCAGCCCCGGAGGAAAAGCAACAACAGCAGGCTGCCACACAATAGCCTAAAGATGTTTCAATTTCAGCAGTTATTCAACAACAACAGATAACAACAGAAGCTGGATCAAGCCAGCCAAAATGTAGATCGCCTGCAGACTATGCCATGAGAGGTATCCCAATGGTGGTCTCATCACAGCCGATTCCAGCCAAACAAATTTCAATTGCCCAACCTCGAAGATGGGCAGATATCGCCGAAGAAGAACCCTCTTCTGAGGATGATATTCAATTTGCACAGCCACATTCACTCGCAGTGGACGGCAAAAGATTTTGAAAAATGGATACAACTCATGGGCCTTACTTCAAAAGCACCCATGACTCCTCTTGACCAAGAGGAAGTGGCAAAGTCGATGGCGCAACTCCTTGAAGCAGCCGCCATATCTTCCGCCAGGTCTTCTTCAGCTTCAACTTCAGCTGTGGTTGCAAAAAGCACCACTCTTTTAACTTCAACCGTGGCTGCTACAATAACCACAAAGAAAGAAGTGGTGGTAAAAAACCCCACTAAAGGACAAGTGGTGTCCAAAAGCCCCACTACACAGAGCACGGTGCCTTCTACGGCTAAGCAAGCACTTTCTTCACCCGTGCCTCAGCCAATTTCTTCAGTAGGTCCTTATTCGGGGGAACCTCAATATATTAAGAACGAGATGACTTACTCAGTCGTCCAAACCAAGCCACATCTTTGGGATTCTAACCCTCTAGTAGTATCCAAAAAGATGCTCGACCCAACATCAAACTTTCTCCAGAGAACTCCTGTTCATAACCAGAAGTTCTATGAATTTATCCTTACAGACACTCACTCTTGTTTGTTTAAACCCTTTTTGGACAAAACCCAAACCTATATCACCCATACCACATTGTGGATAAACAAAATCATCTCGCCGAAGGAATGGGGTAATCACCCTATGAAAGTCAGAAAACTTTCCCAACCATTTTCTCCCCAATTTTTCAGTTACTATGATTATAGGGATGCGTGGTTTAATGCGTTGAACTTTCAAAACCATACCAACAAACACTCATATTTTCTCCTTTGGGGAAAAAACTTTCCAGTAGATTTTCCCCAATGGTTTCTGCACCAATGGTGGCCTATTTACGGCCATTTGGCAGATATATTTCCTCCACCAGTGAAAGAAGGATTTGACTATTTCTGTTCCACATTTCACGGAGACCAGCACATTCCCTAGTTGCTCCATTTTTCCCTCAGATTCCACATCCCATGGATATACACCCAGAAGTTTATTTTTCACAAACGGGAAGGATTCAGAGGTATGCCTTGGTTAGCCCTTCAAGGCTACTGTAAGAGGTACAAGGCATGGAGGGATGCCACGGAAACTTACTTACCAATAGTTGGAAAATGGTTTTTTAGCAACCCCAGATTTCTGTCACCTACAGATGTAGCAAACACTTCATTTTTGCAGCAGAGAAGGCTAGTTCAAGCAAAGTTAGCAGGCTCTACCAGCAAAGAAGACTACATCCAGGAAATGTAAAAGGTTCCATATCAACATTTATCCAGTTCGTTTGAAGAACAATCAAAAAAAGAGGATGACCCTGGCTATGACCCAGAATAAGGCAAAATCAAGACCAATTTGTCGCTGACATTAGATATGACGCCAACAAAGAATTTTCAAGAAAGTACTGTAGCAATGTTACTGTAGATTACTGTGCAGTTATCACTGTAGATTACTGTGCACTTTTCACTGTAGCAAAACACTGTACACTTTCACTGTAGCACGGTCTACAGTTCTATAAATAGACCCCCTCACTCACGAAAGAGGGCATTCAATCCTTCTCCCAAATTTTCAGAATTCTCTCTACACATTCCCTCTCTCTAAACCCTCTCAACACTTAAGAGCTCTATACCCTGTAAGCTTTTAAGTTTTAATTTTTTTAATATCTGTATTTTAATTTCTTGCTATCAATAATACTTTTGGTCGGCTCTGCCACTAGATTTTATGTTTTAATCTTGTGTTAACATACTTACATTCGGTCGGCTCTGCCGCCTATTTTATTTAGCATACGTTTGCATATGGTCGGCTTTGCCGCCTGAGTTTTTATTTATTTATTGGTTCCTGTTCCTTACATTCCTCGTATTTTCCCAGTCCCCTCTACCCCCTCGGGGACTAGCTTCTGTCCTTATATATATATATATAGATATATATGTATACACATCACGCATTTCATGATTAGTCGCACTTAGAGGCAGTCAATGTTACAGTACGTATATTCTCATCGCCCTCAGAGGCACGCAGATGTTACAGGGTGTATATTCTCTGCCCCCATACACATTATTGTTACATTATGCATTCCTGTCTTACATCCTCAGTACTTTATTCGTACTGACGTCTTTTTTTTGTGGATGCTGCATATCGTGCTGCAGGTCCTGATAGACAGGTAGATGAAGCTCCCCGGCGAGGTCCCTTCTCCGGACTTCCCGTAGTCTTGGTATGCATATTTTTGTTATAGGCATTATGGGTATGTCGGGGCCTTGTTCCGGCCAAGTTTGCAGCACTTATGTTTTTTAGAGGCTCATAGACAGGTGTCGACTCATGTATAGTTGGGATTGCCTTATCGGCAAATCTACTTTTGTTGTATAGTCTTTCATGACAGCCTTGTCGGCTATGGTATATATGTTTATGGCATTACCCATCATTTTTGGTTGATTAGAATTCTTGTCTACCAGTTATACTGATCTCATTGGCCCTTACAGATAATAAGAAAGGGTAGATAAGGTGTATGTCGGCACTCGACAGGTAGGACCCGGGTGCCAGTCGCAGCCCTCCTGCTTGGGTAGTGACACAATGCTTAGCCTCATGCAATGTAGTGGAGACAGTGCTTAGTCTCATGCAGAGAAAGGCATCGTTTAGCCTTATGCAATGATGAGGGCAGTGCTTAGCCCTATGCAGTATAATGGAGACAATGTTTAGTCTCATGCAGAGGAAAGAAAGCGAGCCTTATGCAATGATGAAGGCAGTGCTTAGCCCTATGCAGGAAAAGCAACGATTAAATTTGAGAGGAAAATTGGTCCTTAGCTTGACGCATTTGTGCATGGCGACTTCTGTCAGTGTCAAGATAGTGATCTTATTGTATGTATATATTTGCGGGCATGCTTGTTATGTCCATTGTGCCTGCATCCAAAGAAAAATTGTTGTGTGGGAAAGGTCGGTTCGTGCTCTTGATTTCTCGCTTCGCCTTCGCTCCTGTCTTGACACTTTGTTCGCGTCACCCTGGGTAACATCTTGCTACTACAGAAAATGCGATTTTTCGAAAATATACATTTATGGGAAATCATATGTAAGTAATGCAATTGCTTTAAAAAATAATGAACAAAAGTAAATAGTTTGGTCAAATCATAGACTGTGACATTGTTGGAGACATTGCGACCTTATTTTAGAATTTTGAGGACTCCTCAAAATTCCTGACATAATGAGATTGACGAACTCGAAATCTTTCCCTAGTTTCTTACCATAAGGGGAATGAAGATTTTATTATGATTTGAGTGAACCCACAGGGCTGCCTACGTATCCCCTATTAAACGGGAATCAGGTCAAGTGTAGTTCAGGTTACATCAAATAGGAAGGGCAAACATAATCTCTAACATAATATCTCTTGACTGCGTCAGAATTGATAGGTTTTGGCCATATTTCACCATCCATCTCTGCAAGTATAAGCGCTCCTCCGGTCAGTACTTGGTGAACCATGTAAGGGCCTTGCTAGTTAGGCGAGACTTTCCCTTTTGCTTCATCCTGATGCAGGAAGATCCATTTCAACACCAATTGCCCCGATGTGAATTGCCTCAATCTAACCTTTATGTTGAAAGTCCTTGCCAATCTATTCTGGTAGAGTTGACGATGAGACACTGCATTCATCCTATTAGCATCAATAAGAGCCAGCTGTTCATACCAGCTCCGTATCCATTGCGCGCTACTGAGCTCGGCCTCTTGTATGATTCTTAAGGAAAGAATCTCCACTGCGGCGGAAATAACGACTTCAGTACCGTAGACTAGTAGATAGGGGGTTTCCCCAGTTGACGTACAAACTCTGGTGCAGTACCGAAGCAAGGAAAATAGTAGCTTCTCGTGCCATTGCTTGTAGTTATCCACCATTTTCCTGCGTATCTTCTTAATGTTCTTGTTGGTGGCCCTACGGCTCCATTCATCTGTGGTCTGTACGCAGTAGAGTTTAGATGCTCGATCTTGAATGTTTCACACATAGCTTTCATCATATCACTATTGAGATTGGCGGCATTGTTAGTAATGATATACTAGGGTGCTCCAAATCGACAAAAAATATGATCCCGGACAAAGTCTACTACGACCTTCTTACTCACAGCCTTATAGGAAGCGGCTTCAACCTATTTTGTGAAGTAATCTATAGCCACTAAGATGAACCTGTGTCCGTTTGAAGCAGCATGTTCAATTGGTCTGATGACATCCATGCCCCAAGCAGAGAAAGGCCAGAGTGAACTCGTGGCATTGAGTTTGTTGGGTGGTACTGGTATCATATCAGCATGTATTTGGCATTGGTGGCACTTTTGAACATATTTGATGCATTCTGTCTCTATAGTCATCCGAAAATATCCTGCCCTTAATATCTTCTTGGCCATAACGAAATTGTTTATGTGAGGTCCGCAAGTTCCGGCATGTATTTCATCGAGAAATCTAGATGCCTCCTCGCCTTCTGCCCCTCGTAACAATCCCAAATCAAGAGTCCTTCTATACATAATTCCTCCGCTCTAAAAGAAGTGGTTGGCCAATCTTCGAAGTGTGCGCTTCTAAATGTGCGTGGCATTTTTTGGTATTCTCCTTTCTTCAAATATTCCTTGATATCGTGGAATCATGGTTTTCTATAAAACTCTTCTTCAACATGGGCACAATTCGCAGGCCTCTATTGGGATATGATCAATGAAATTCTTGTCCGGATGTTGTATTATGGAAGACAAGGTAGCTAATGCATATGCGAACTCATTCTGGATCCTTGGAACATGCTTGAAGTCTACTTTTGTGAACCTCTTGATCAACTCTTGTACACAATGAACGTACGGAAATATCTTAGTCTTCTTGGTAGCCCATTCTCCTAGTACCTGGTGTACCAATAGATCAGAATCTCCGATTACCAGCAACTCTAAACATTTATGTCGATGGCCAACCTGAGTCCCAGGATGCAGGCCTCATATTCTGCCATGTTTTTGGTGCACGGGAACCTAAGCTTTGCAGATACCGGATAATGTTGACCAGTTTCTGATACTAAAATAGCTTCGAGGCCCACTCTCTTGAAATTTGCTGCTCCATCAAAAAACATTCTCCAACCGTCATACTTTTCAGCAATATCTTCGCCTACACATGACACTTCATCATCGAAAAATACATCTTCAATGGTTTTTATTCTCCGTCTATAGAGTTCTCTACCAAGTGATCGGCCAATGCTTGCGCCTTGACTTCTTTCCGAGTCACATAAATGATGTCGAACTCACTTAGTAATATCTGCCACTTTGCTAACTTACCTGTAGGCATGGGTTTCTGAAAGATGTACTTCAGCGGATCCATTCTTGATATGAGATATGTAGTGTATGCACATAAATAATGTCTCAACTTCTGGGCTATCCATGTCAAAGCACAGCAGGTGCGCTCTAGTAAAGAATACCAGGCCTCGTAAGGTGTGAACTTCTTGCTCAAATAATATATCGCCTGCTCTTTCCTACCGGTTTCATCATGTTGCCCCAGAAAGCAGCCGAAGGCTCCGTCCAACACGGACAGATATAGCAGTAGAGGTCTTCCTGGTTCTGGTGGGACCAACACGGGCGGTTTAGATAAGTACTCCTTGATTTTGTCGAAAGCCTTTTGACATTCTTCAGTCCAGCTTGTCGCAGCATCTTTCCTTAGCATTTTGAAGATCGACTCACATATCACCGTTGATTGTGCTATTAAACAGCTGATAGGCGTCCTAGAAAACTCATCACATTTTTCTTGTTCTTTGGCGATGGCAAGTCCTGAATAAATTTAATTTTTGACTGGTCTACCTCAATACCCCGGCGGCTGATGATGAAACCTAGCAACTTCCCAGCAGGGACTCCGAAGGCGCATTTTGCAAGGTTCAACTTCAAATTGTATTTTCAAAGTCCGTCGATAAAATTCTTCAGGTCTGCTATATGGTCTGAACTCCTTTTAGATTTAATGATAACATCATCCACGTAAACCTCTATTTCCTTGTGTATTATGTCGTGGAAAAAAGTCATCATGGCCCTCGTGTAGGTGGCCCTAGCATTCTTCTAACCAAATGGCATCAATTTGTAATAGCATATACCCCATGGTGTAATAAAGGCTGTCTTTTCGGCATCCTCCTCATCCATCCAGATTTGATGATATCCTGCGAAGCAATCCACAAAGGTTTGGAATTCATGCTTAGTGCAGTTGTTGATCAGTTTGTGTATGTTGGGCAACTGGAAATCATCCTTAGGACTTGCTCTGTTCAGGTCTTGATAGTCAACACACACTCTGACTTTCCCATCTTTCTTTGGAACCGATATAATTTTAGCTAACCGGGTCGGGTATTTGACCACTCGAAGAACCTATGCTTTGATTTGCTTGGTAACCTCCTCTTTTATCTTCAGACTCATATTTGGCTTGAATTTTCTAAGCTTCTACTTTACCAGCGGACACATGGGGTTGGTGGGTAGCTTATGAGCTACTATGGATGTGCTTAACCCAGTCATGTCGTCGTAGGACCATGCGAAAATATCATCATATTCCATTAGAAACCTGATATACTCTTCCTTCTCCGACGGTGATAGATGAATGCTTATGCGAGTTTCTTTTGACTGATTCAGAATCCCCTAAGTTAATTTCCTCAGTTTCCTCCAAGTTGGACTTTGGTTTGTTCTCAAAATTCTCCACTTCTTTGATAATTTCCTTAGGTATTATATCATCTTCCAAATCTTCTGAATCACTGTCCTTATGTTGCGTTGTCTCATTACATGTCACAGTCGCTGAAAAGAATGTAGAAAGATAATAATAAATGTGAAAAGTAATAATGCATTAATAAAGCTTAAAATTGTCAACAAGTACGACTTGATGGCTCGAGTA
>MCJB01005435.1:19097-80853 GCA_002018475.1 Nicotiana obtusifolia
CTCATACTGGCCAAAATCTCGTCCTCCGTGGACCGCCAAATCATGTCAGTCTGGCGGAATGTTTAGTGCAGTGGGGGTATGGGTTGTTCCAGCAGATAGTAATCGGTGCGCCACGACGGTGTCCAATCTTGGTACTCTTGCACGACATACTCATATCCGAGCCCAAAGGCCATGCCATGATACTGTAGTCGTATGGGTTTTGTGATCCCCTGAAGCTTTCGACCAAGACCCTTACCTAGTTCATATCCCAACCATATCAATATGCTCTCTATCTTATTTCTCTACCGTCGATCTTTCTCAATTGTGTTTACTCGCTCAATGCGGTGGTATGTTTCTCCTCCCAATTTCCTCTTGTTTTCGATGACTGGCACAGTCTAGATGGTGTAAATAAGGTTGCTTCCGTCTCCCTGAATGATCACCTCTTGATGATTCCACTCAAACTTAACAACGTGGTGTAGAGTAGAAGCGACTGCCCCAGCGGATATGTCTAGCACTTGGAATTCGACATTAAACCAGGTTGGGCCCATCTGTAGATCAAGGTTGATTTCTCCGATAGTGGCTCTCCGAGATCTATCAAACGCTTTCACATTCATGCTTCCCATCCATATCTCATGCAGGCCTTTACCTAATCTTTTCAGGGTGGTTAGCGTGCATATGTTCAGGCTTGAACCTCCATCTATCAGGACTCTGGCAATGATCTTGCCTTCAAATTGCACAGTGATGTGCAATGCCTTGTTGTGGCTCAACCCCTCTGGCGGTAACTCATCTTCGTGGAAAGTAATTTTGTTACTCTCCAACACTTGTCCGACCATGTTAGCCATCTCCTTACTAGTGATACCGGCGGGCACATATGCTTCGCTTAACACTTTCATCAAAGCACTCATGTGCGCGTCTAAATTTGCAACAGTGACAAAATGGATATCTGGGCTGGACTCTTGTTCAGGTGATCAACAACAGAGTATTCTCTCGCATGTACCTTCCGCCTAAGATCATCAGTGCTCGTCCCAATGACAGGCGGCTTAGATGCAGCTTCTTTGCTTGTTCCTCCAAAATTCTCTGGTGTATAAACTCTGCCAGTTCTAGTCATACCTTGCGCAACACATGTTTCTTCCATCTTATATTTTCCCTTCCTTCTTGCCTCTGTGACATAATCCTATGGGACGGCATCGGACTTATAAGACGATGTAGGAGCTACCATCACAGTGAAAGGTGTAGCTACCTCGACCTCAAAACGGTGCTTGGGTTTGTACCACAACCGGTGAAAGGGTGACAAGAGATGTTATGGGAGTATCCCCCTCTCGAATAAGTTCAATGGATCCCTCTTGATCCCATTCCTCATCAGTTTCTATCACATTCACTCCCTCGTCCCTATGATTCAGGAGAGGGTTATTACGGACATTTGGTGCAGCTTCCTTTGCTTGTATAACCTTGGCATCGATCAGTGCCTGAATCTTGTCCTTTAACATGCAGCATTCTTTAATGGTACGGCCTTCATGCCTGAATGATAGGCACAGGTTTTGTTGGGATTAACCCACTGGGAAGGTTCTCAATAGCAACAACAGGAATAGGTGTGATGTAACCAACGACCTTTAGTCTCTCATACAGTTGGGTTCAGCGATTGGGGTGTATTATTTGGGAGCTCTGCGGTTAAAGTTTGGTCGTGGCTTTGGGTAGTTTTGGCGGGCGGGTGGATGTGAATGGTAATATGCAGGTTGAGTGTTATAGACATGGTAAGTGGTCGCAGGGTATTGGTATTTTGGAGGTGATGGTTGATATGTGGTAGAGGTGTTTGGTATGTAAGGGGAGACTTAAGGCCTTGGGCTACCATCACTACACCCACTTCTTTCTACTTCGAGATGCCTCCTGATTGCAAGGCTTTGTTTGTGTCTTGTAGTGCCTCGAAATTAGTCATCATCCCGTTCTTGATTCCTTCTTCTATCCTTTCTCCTAACTTGATGATTTCTGAGAACTTTTGATTTTCAATAACCATCAGCTTTTCATAGTATTTCGGATCTGAGCTCTTACAAAGAACTTGTTCATCTGTTCTTCTTCAACTGGTGGCCTTACCTTGGCGGCCTCTGATCTCCAACGAGTAGCATAGTTGTGGAAGGTTTCTGTCCGCTTTTTCTTGAGGTTTTGAATATAGAAACGTCTAGCGCATTCTCTGTATTAAACCTGAATCTATCCATAAACTCCGATGTCATGCTCACTCAATTCGCCCACTTCTTCGATTTTGACTGATGTACCAAGATAAGGCATCTCCTATAAGACTTCGCATGAACAATTTCATGCAGATTTGCTCATTTTTAGCCACTCCTACAAGCTTGTCGCAGTAGGTTCTCATATGCACCTTCGGATCACCAGTGCCGTCAAACATCTCAAACTTGGGAGGTTTGTATCCCTCCAGCAGTTCTACATCTGGCTGGATAAACAAATCTTCGTAGTTTAAACCTTGAACACCCTTCCCACCTTTAATACTCTGGACTCTTCCCATCAACTTCTTGAGTTCTTCTGCCATGTTTTGAATGAGCAGGTCCTTCTCGGTCAGCTCAAGTATGTATAAGATGTGGTAAGGTTTCCACGTATCTCAGGTTGCCATGATGAGTTCTTGGAACTTGGGTATATGGGTGATCATTGATTGAGTTTTGAGGGGGATCGGGGGTAGGTTGTGGCGTGTTTTGAGGAGTGTGATAAGTGGTGGTTTGCGGATATTGGGTCGGGTGATGGTGGTGTTGTTGAGGGGTTTGCACTGGTAGTGGGTTAAGGTTTTGAGGAGGTGCGAGATTGTGATACTGGTGCGGTGCGGGAGGATTCAGAGCTATGGGTGGTGGATTCTGGTTTTGTGTGTTTTATGGTGGTGTTTGGTTTTGAGTGGTTGTGTTTTGCTGTTTGATGTCGGGAACATTTAGAGTAAGGGAAAGGTTTCGGACGTGCTCAAGCTCACCCTATAGCTCCGGGATTTTCTACTTCAGGAGTAAGACCAACTCATTTTGTCCTGACATACTTCTGCTGTCTAAGGTTTCAACATTCTCTGCCACGGTAGCATTGTCTTTTCGAATACCACTTGAATTATCCATCTTCCCTTTGCCTATGCCTTTGTTTTTCGGATCGTTAGGTGGAGAAGGAGGTGGAGGATCTCTGGATCTAGTGTGGTATGCTGATGATGCCAGTTTGCACGAACCAACCTTTGGGAATGGGAATAATCAAAAGAAAGAAAAATCAAAAGATAACCAAGTCAGTAAGAACAAGTAAAAGATTGTTTTGCAATATTTAGACATGTATCACATAAGGTCATGCAATAATTTGCGTCCTAATTTTGTGGACCTCATTATGCCTAAGGTAGGCTTAAGCGACACATAGACTTGGAGAAAATTCATGCCAAAGTTGCTTCATTTCATTAGTGCGAAAATAAGCCAAAACAATCTTTCACTAAATCGACAATAATAATAAAGTCCCTAATGACACATTAAGCCTTATTGCATCAAAATCTAATCTAGAATGCAGTAAAGGAAATTATCTCCTAAATCTACTTGGTCCCTGAAGGACCTTTTCCATGCTTGGTCTCTTGACCCCATCAATCATGTTCCCCAAATCACGCATGTCCAGTAACAAATAAGCCTTGGCCAGCTTCGCTCCTTCATCATCGTCCATGCCTTGACAATCCCACATCCTCTTTCTCATCTTCCCTTCTAGTTCCATCAATCCTTGCCCTAGATATTCTAACCTCTCTATCGACTTAGTGGAAATCTCCTTCCATTCCTTTATCGCCTTCATGTTCACATTATGTACTACTGTCTCCAACCATGAGAGACGGTAGTACATATGACCGGCGTGATACCTATTTGGTTCAATTGTTTCTCCTTCCACGATAATTTTTTGGTTCCACATGTGTTGCGCTTCAAACTTGAATGGATGGCATCTCCTTTGAAATCTGCCTTATACTGAACCATGTCGGAGACCCGAGGTATGACTTGTTTCCTTCTAGCTTGCCTCATTACCCTTATAGGAGCGTAAGGATAGATGCCTCGCAGCCCGATTAGTACTCAGTGAGTAGTTCCTTTGGATCTGATAATGAACTCACCAGGAAACAATTCAAACATCTAATGCACTTGCTCATTTGTTAGATTGCTGAAGAAACGCAACCAGCTTACAGCATTTCCAGGCTTTGCAAACCTATCTGGAATGAACGTCATCTTCGTTGGATGATGACTGGCTATATAGTCATTCAGTGGCCTGCACAGAAGCTCCTGGCGATACTCACCCCTCTGAAAGTGTTCTAACGCCCAAACTTGTAACAAGAGATTACAACTCTCAAAGTGTCCGGACCCATCACAAAAATCAATCAACCATGGCTTTTCCGAAACATCCAACCTCACGAACTGATTGGCCAAGGCCTGAACATCTAATACTAGCGGTCTCTCACCAACTAGAATATATGCAAGGCTACCCATACTTACAGCCTTTCTGCTCAAGGCATCGGCCACCACATTGGCCTTCCCGGGATGGTACAAAATGGTGATATCATACTCTTTTAATAGCTCAAACCACCTTTGCTGCCTCAAATTGAGATCCTTCTGCTTAAAAAAATACTGTAGATTTTGGTGATATGTGAATGCCTCACATGACACGACGTAGAGGTAATGCCTCCAAATCTTCAATGCATGAACAATGGCTGCCAACTTTGAGTCATGAACATGGTAATCCTTCTCATGAACTTTCAACTGCCAAGATGCGTATGTAACCACCCTTCCATACGGCATCAATACTGCACCAAGACAAATACGCGATGCATCACAATACACAGTGTAGGATCCTGAACCTGTAGGCAACACCAACACTAGGGTTGTAGCCAAAACAGTCTTGAGCTTGTGAAAGCTCAACTCACACTCATCGGACCACCTAAATAGGGCACCCTTCTGGGCCAATCTAGTCAATAGGGGTACAATATATGAAAACCCCTCCACGAACCAACGATAATAACCTGCCAAACCCATGAAGCTCCGAATTTCTGTAGCTAAAGTAGGTCTAGGCCAGTTTTGAACTACCTCAATCTTCTTAGTATCTACTTTAATGCCCTCAGCAGATACAACTAGCCCCAAAAATACAACCGAATCCAACCAAACTCGCACTTTGAGAATTTGGCATATAACTGACTATATCTTAGAGTCTGAAGTACAATATGAAGATGCTACTCATGCTCTTCTCGACTGCAGGAGTAGATCAAAATATCATCAATGAAGACGATCATAAAAGAATCCAAATAGGGCTTAAATACCCCGATTCATCAAATCAATAAATATTGCTTGTGCATTTTTCAAGCCAAATGACATCACTAGGAACTCATAATGCCCATACCGAGTCTAGAAAGCTATCTTAAGGATATTCAGTGCCCTAATCTTCAACTGATGATAGCCAGATCTCAAATCATTCTTCGAAAACACTTTAGCTCCCTGAAGTTGATCAAATAAGTCATCAATCCTTGGCAACAAATACATGTTCTTGATAGTGACTTTGTTCAACTGCTAATAATCTATACACATCCTCATTGAACCATCCTTCTTCTTCACGAACAACACTGGTGCACCCCAAGGTGAGACACTAGGCCTAATAAATCCTTTATCAAGAAAATCCTGCAACAACTCCTTCAGTTCCTTCAACTCAGGTGGGCCATATAGTATGGTGGAATAGAAATGGGCTGGGTGCCCGGAGCCAAGTCAATACAGAAGTCGATATCTCTGTTAGGTCGCATCCCTGAAAAACCTGCAGAAAACACTTCTAGAAACTCACGCACAACTTGTACTAAATCCATGGAAGGAACTTTTGTGCTAGGATCACGGATATAGGCCAAAAAAGCTAAACATCCCTTCTCGACCATACGACAAGCCTTCACAAGAGAAATAACCCTACTGGTAGAATGGCTAGGATTCCCCCTCCACTCTAATCGAGGCAACCTCGACATGGCTAAGGTCATATTCTTGGCATGACATTCCAATATAGCGTGATGAGGTAACAGCCAATCCATGCCCAAAATAACATCAAATTCCACCATATCAAGAAGTAGGAGATCTACACTAGTCTCAAGGCTCCCGATGGAAACCACACATGAGCGATAAACATGATCTACAACAATAGAATCTCCCACAAGCGTGGACACATATACAGGAGCACTCAAAGAATCACGAGGCATAACTAGATATGAAGCAAAATAGGTTGACATGTGGGAATAAGTAGATCAAGGATCAAATAGGATCGAAGAATCTCTATAGAATACTGGAACAATACTTGCAATGATGGCGTCGGATGACTCTGCCTCAGGTCTAGCTAGAAATGCATAAAAACGGGGCAAGCCCCAACACTCTAACCTTCGCCTCTTGGAAGGCCTTTAGTTGGATAGCCTCCAACTCTAATGGCCCGATCTCTACCTCTGGCAGCCTGAACTGCCTCTAGCTGGCTGAGTGGGCGATGAAGCAACCTGTGCCGGAACCATGGAGCGAGATTTCTATTGTGGCATGCCGCTCTGTGACCTAGGGAAAAATCTAGCAACGTGCCTCGGATCCCCACAAGTATAACAAGTCCTCTGCTGCTGTGACTGCCGACCCTGGAACTGGCTTTGTTGACCTGAATAACTACCCTGATAACTCTGGATCGGAGGTGCACTAATAGGAGCTGATGGTGCACTGTAGGCTAGCTGCTCAGAATGAGACACATAAGAACCACGACTACCCGAAGTACCGTGGGATGCCTGAAGCACTGACTGAAACGACCTGGGGGGATAGCCCCTACCAAATGGACCCTTGCCTCCAGACGAGGCACCACTGAAACCGCTAGAATGACGAGCCTCTTCTCAGATACCGCCTCCCTACTCTGACCACAAATCATCTCGATCAATCTAGCAATCTCTACAGCCCTCAGAAAAGAAATATCATCCCGGTCTCCTTGGCCATATGTAGCCTAATATCGAAAGTAAGTCCATCAATAAATCTCCCCACCCTCTCCCTCTCAGTAGGGAGTAAGATAACTGCACAGCGAGCTAGGTCCACAAATCAGGTCTCATACTGGGTAACACTCATGCTACCCAGCTGAAGGCACTCAAAATGCTTACGGTACTCCTCTCTCTGAGTGAAAGGATTAAAATTCTCCAGAAATAGCTGCGAAAACTGATCCCAGGTAAGTGGAGGTGAACAACCTGGTCTGCTCCCGCTCAAAATCCTGCCAGCACCTCTTGGAAAAACCAGCCATCTGGAACACTGCAAAGTCGACCCCATTGGTCTCAACAATACCCATGTTGCGCAACACCTTGTGGCAATGGTCCAAGTAATCATGTGGATCCTCAGAAGGTGCACCACTGAAGTGAAGAGGGAAGAGATTTGTGAACATATCGAATCTCATCAATCCCTCAGAAGACATCGCGGGCCTCTCCTTGGTCTGTGCGGCAACAACAGGCTGAACTATCCCATCTGCTTCAAAGTGTGAGTAGCGGGAGTCATTGCTCCCACCCCACCCCCCCAGCCTGAGAGACAGCTGGTGCCACCGGAAATACACCGATTTGGGCCACACTCTCCGTAAGGCCCACTAAACAGACTAAAGCGTCCTGAAGTACGGGAGTGGTTATAAATCCCTTCGGGACCTGAGCGGGTCGACTGGTGCAGTCTAAGGTGGGATCTCCTCTTCATGATCAATCTGAGGCTCCACAGTAGGGTGCTGCTGCTCGAGCTCTATGCTGAGCTCGGCCTCTAGCTCGACCTCGACCTTGACCTTACCCCTGGTAGTGGCAGTAACAGGGGGCTCCAGCTCCTGTCCGGCTGTAGATGTTGTATGTGTTCTCACCATCTGCTAGGAAACAAGAATGGAATGATTCAAACATCAATGATAGAATAAGATCGCACGATAGGGTAAGAAAGAAGTGATTTTTTTCCCCTAAAACTCCATAGCATCTAGAAGATAAGTACAGACATCTTTGTACAGATCCTCAAAACTCTACTAATCTTGCTCATGACCTGTGAGACCTAAGCAACCTAGTGTACTGATACCAACTTGTCACGACCCGAAATTCCCAACCCCGGTACCGTCATGGCGCCTAACATCCACTTGCTAGGCAAGCCGGGGTTAATAAAGAAATTAACAAAGTCATAGAAATTAACTTAAGTAATGACAATAAACGATAAATAAACTCCAAATCTAACACAGTGGGAATATAAACAACGTGTTACTAACTACTCCCAGAAATCCAGATTCACGAGTACATGAGTAACTAGAAGTCTACAAACATAGTCTGAAATAAATACAACTGTTCGAAAGAGATAAACAGTAAGGATAGGAAATCGAAGGGGACTTCAAGGTCTGCGAACTCCAGCAGATCTACCTCGAGCCTCCATATGAAAGTGATCCGAGCCGATGCACTTCTAAGCACCGCTGGGACCGATACCAGTACCTGCACAAGAAGTGCAAAAGTGTAGTATGAGTACAATCGACCCAATGTACTCCGCAAGTGTCGAGCCTAACCTCGACGAGGTAGTAACGAGGTTATGACAAGACACCAACATAAAAACACTGTACAAATATATATAAAGCAGCAATTAACAAGAAGAATGATAAAATATTAACTGGGAGGGGACATGCGGAAGGGGAAAATATCATAAAAACGGCATGTACGATATCCCGAAATAACATCTTCCGAATTAAGCAACAATATAACCAAGTATATGACCAAAAACGGAAATCAGATAAAGCAATTATATGAAAATGAATGGCACGGCATCACCCTTCGTGCTTTTACTCTTGTCCTCACTATGTAATATCATGAATATAATGGCACAGCATCACCCTTCGTGCTTTTACTCATCGGCACGGCATCATCCTTCGTGCTTTTACTCTCAAATCTCTTAATACGTGATAATGAATGCAAATAAGGCATGGCAACACTCTTCGTGCTTCTCTCTCTTCCTCACCAAGCAACAATACAAATTCGAATAATAAAAATCAAGGCGGGAAACAATGTGCCACGATATCAAACTCAACTTTCAAAATATATAACATCTTTAAAATAAACAATTAATACGAAACGAATAATTAAATGAAGTAATAATCTATCCTAAGCATGGATAAAATAATTAACGAAACAATTTAATACAAAGAAACAATTTCGACCCGCATGCTTAAACCCAATGACAATGCGTAGATACTCGTCATCTCACATATATGCTTTCCCCAAACACAAAACACGTAGAAAATAGACCAACAAGTCCTAATCCCTTATGTAAAGGTTAACCACGACACTTACCTCACTTCGCGAATCAAAGCAATCAAACAACCACAACCTTGCCTTTTGAACAAGCCTCCAAACTAACCAAATCTAGCAAATTATCGATCAAATAATTCCAAGTAAGCTTTATAAACTACCCATTAATGAAATAGGTTTAGTTTTGATCATTTTTTAAAAAGTTAACAAAAGTCAACCCCGGGCTCGCTTGGTCAAAACTCGAGGTTCGGACCAAAACTCGATTACCCATTCACCGCCGAGCCCAGTTATGTAATTTGTTTCGAGAACCCTAATTCGAGGTCTAAATCTCAATTTTACAAAATCCCCAATTTTTACCCAAATCCCTAATTTCTACGATGGAATTCCTAAATTTGATGTCGAAATCCCATGAAAAGTAATGGGTAATTGAATGAAAATGGATTAGAGTTGCTTACCAATGATTTTGGGGAGAAAATCCTCTTGGGAAATCGCCTCTAGAGTATTTAAGGTTGAGAAATGGTGTAAAATGAGCTAAGTTCCAATTTTTTCCTCTTTTATCCAGCTGCAGATGTCGCAGTTACGAAGTCTTGTTCGCAATTGCGAGCATCACTGATGTGCCGGGTAATTTCGGCACATTTTGATACTATTTGTTTAGAGTTTAACTTGTTCTACTTGTTAATTATCACGATACTTACGTAATTTTAGTGTAATTTCAGTGTATTGAGTGAAGAGATCCAGAAGCATGAGAAGAAGTCCAAAAAGCCAGCCAAAGGCAAGAAAAGAGGTCAGGAGCATAGCAGGTTCAATTCTGCGATCGCAAAACAGCTATGCGAGTCGCATAATTCGCAAGAAGATCGCAGATGCAGACAGAACTCTAAGCCAACTTTCAAGTTGAGAATGCGGTCGCAAATGTGACCGCAAAACAGGAATGCGAACCGCATTCCCATCGCAAACACGAACAGAGTCTGGGTGAAAAATAGAGTGAAGATTGCGATCGCATTCTGCGATCGCAAAGTCAATATGCGAACCACAATGTCAGATGCGACGAGAGGGAAGCTGACTGGTGCGATCTGCGATGGAACTTGAAGATTTGCGAACCGCATTCCAGTTTTGCGATAGGAATGCGATCCGCATACGTGCAACTAGGTCAAACTTGACTGCTGCTCGCCTCGGGTTTTGGGCTTCTATAAATAGCTTTTCTAGGGTTGTGTGAAGGGATACTTGTAAGAATTCAGAGTGAAAAGTACAGCTTTTGATTATTTTTGAATTGAGAGAAGTTTTTGGGTGATCAAAACTGAGAATTCTATATTTTTGTAAGATGAATTCAATTATTCTCCTTTGTTCTTTAGTTATCAACATGTGTAGCTAAACTCTAATACTGAGGTTGTGAACCCTAGATGGGTATAATGTTATTGAGAGTTTGATATTGATTCCAATTTTGAAAGAAGCTTGATATTTATTTATTTCTTGTTCTTAAATTAATCGTTAGTGGTTACGAACATTAACGAATGCCAATTTACGCTATTGTATCTTGGAAAAGTGAGATAGAGTTTGGTAGAGATAAATAACAATAATTCAAGGCCTTAAACCTTGTTTAACGAAATCACTTAGGAATAAGTAGATTTTAATTTGGCGAATGATTGGGTGTTCTTAAGCTTGACTCTTTTGTATTCGGGAGAATCATAAGAGGATACATTATCCAAGTGTTGGGAAATATTGGATAATAAGTTAATAAGAACCAATTGCATATCAAGAACGGACTTCAATATCAATATCAAGAACATTCTACTACATTAGGGGGAACACAACCTTAGTATCTTGAATTCATATTTTTACGTTCTAATTATTCTCAAACTGCAGTTCTTAGTTTACTTTTCTTTACATATTCAACACCAATTTATTCTTTGTGGCTACTTGATAGAATTATGACTAAGTAAAGTATTGCATTAATTGGATAATTGTTTCACGCCTATTCCCTGTGGGATTCGACCCCAACCTCGTTGGGTTACTATATTTGACATCGATCGCCTACACTATTGTTAAGGTGTAATTTGAGCGAATCAATCACAAATGCGAGACGAAGGTCGCAAATGCGAACCCTGCCACAGAAGTAAAGAAGTCGAAATTGCGACTAAAAGATCGCAAATGCGGAGATGTCACCTTCGCAATTGCGCCCAAAATCTTCACAAATGAGAAGATGCTCTACTATTCCAGGCATTGCAAATGCGACCAAGTGATTGCAAAAGTGATCTTCAGTCGTTCACAATTGCGAACAATTTCCTAGCAAATGCGAGGTTACCCCAATCCCACACCGTCCTCGCAAATGCGAACAAATGTCCGCAAAAGCGAGGCTCCAAATGCGAGCTAGACCTCCCAAATGCAAGCCAGACCTCACAAATGCGAGATCTGCATCAGACACCATAATTGGGCATTGCACCAACAATCTTTGCACAGTCCAAACTCAGTTGAAACACGTCCGAAACTCACTCGAGCCCCTCGGGCAACCAAACATGCACACAGGTGTAATAACATAACATGAACTTGCTCGGGCAATCAAATCGCCAAAATAACTTCTAATTCTACAAATCAAACATCAAAATGAATGAAATTACAAAGTAAACTCAAGAACAACTAGAATCACATCTAAGCATCTGAATCATGTCAAATCAACTCCGTTTTGCATCAAATTTCGCAAATAAGTTTTAAATAGTAAAATGGACCTATACCAAGTTCTAGAACCAAAATCCGAACCCGGTAGCCATAAAGTCAACCTACGGTCAAACCTAGGAAATCTTTAAACCTTCAAGTTACTAGTTTTCAACAAATCACAATACGGATCCACCGGGATCGTCAAAATACCGATCAGTGGTTGTTTATACAAAATATTGATCGTAGTCAATTCAAGTCATTTTAAAGCTAAAATTTATATTTTCTTCAATTTTCACATAAAATATTTTGGGGAAAAGATACAGACTGCGGAAGCAAATCGAGAAATACTAAACGGAGCTAATCGAGATCTTGGAACACAGAAATAAGGGCTAGAACTCAAAATGACCTATCAGGTCATCACAAACGACAAGGATACTTTTAGGCCAAAATGAAAGATATGATAAAGTGGATTATTTTAAATAGTTTAAAGACAAAATGAACATTTCCCTTGAAATTAGGAATGGAACCTGAAAAAGTACGTATGCCGTGGTCTTTTTCCAATTATATAACAATATTGTCAGTACGCATTTCAATTATTTTACAACATACTTGCTACTTTCACCATCATATCTTAATTAACTCTATCCGCCAACACCTAGACAAATAAAAATAAATCACTTATGGCTTTTTATCTCTATTAGAATTTAAACTCTAACCTCTCAAAGCCTATGATCTTAATAGGTCAGTAACAAGTTAACTACAAAGTACATAATATGTGTTACATATTGTTAGCTTTAAGTTCTAACAATGACAACTATAAAATGGACTAAATATATACAATTGACTTTGCAGGTACTCGGATAAAATATCAAGAAGTACTAATGGATTTAGGACGAGTTAATAAATGAAAAGGATCTGCACCAAGACAACAAGGAAGGGAAATCAAATCACGCTACGCTTGGAAGAAGATAGTTGTCAACAAGCGCACAAAGAAAGAGGCCAATCAAAGCAATCTGAGTAAAGAAAAGAAGATGCACATGGAGTAAGGAAATTACAAATTAGAATCACGCAAGGAAATAAGACAAATATGACGGAACCACGCAAGGAAATAATGCTATGAATGAGAAAGGTTTGGATAATAATTGGGAAGACATGTTGGACCAAGGAGCCGATGTGGATAATAGAGGCAGAGGTCAGAGGATTAAAAAGCCAAATTGCAGACTTGATGACTACATTGTGAACCATGGTTAGAGGATAAGGGTTAATTTGTGGAGTGGGGGAGAAGAAATATGGTGGTTATATAATTGGCAGAGTTTTGGACGTATTAGCTAGGCTGATTGTTATGAATACACTATACCTTCTCACCCCAAATTCTTCCGGCTAGTGTCTCATCCCCTTCTATTTATTATTTTATTGCTATTTTTTCTCTGTAATTTCCATTTATTAATAAAAACAAGTTATATTGTTACTGTGATTCTCTAAGTTATCAGCTTTAACTTCATTGGTGATTTCATTGACGTTCCAATAGTTGACACACGACTTATGGGCTTGGAAGACTGCCAAAGTGGATTAGCTTGTGAGGTATATGATATCAAAACTTATATGGATAAACAAAACAAGCTGATGCAGGAGTTCTTCTCACAAATGTCCAATATTGGTGCTCGTATGCATGATTATGTGGGTGAACCTTCAAAAAGGCACCCACCGAAGGTTTTCATTTCTCCAGGATCTAGAACAAGTGGCCTAGTGTCTGTACGACACAAACTACCTGCTGTTGAGCTCTACCATTTCAGTGGCGATAACCCAGATGACTGGATTTTTGATGCGACAAGGTATTTCAATTTCTATTTTATCCTCACGGAGCATCTCTTGAATATCGCATCCTTTTATCTTGACGGAGAAGCTCGGGCTTGGTGTTGGTGGATGCACCGCAACAAGCAGTTGGTAGGTTGGGATGATTTCTCTGAGAAGCTGCTTCGCCATTTTCGTCAAAAGACTCTACAGTCACCTGAAGGTCACCTTTCTAAGCTTCACCAGACTTCATCAATGGTAGAGTTCGACTCCCGTTTTGAGTCTTTGTCTAACAAAACAGAGAAGATATCAGACTCATGGTTGGTTCACTTCTTCACTTCGGGCCTTAATTAGGATATTCAAACTAATCTTTTAATTCAACAGCCCAAAACATTGGAGGAGTCAATGAGTCTAGCCCATCTCCATGAATAACGCATTGAGTTGGAGCGGGGGCCCAATAGACCTATCTTGGGTAATACTCATCCTCTTCTTCCAACCCCTTCTAAATATACATTCACCCAAAGACGGCCTACCCCTAGTGTTAACACCACTGCTTCTGGAAAAATCCCTTTTAAACGTCTCTCTCCAGTCGAGCTCTGACAACAGCGTGAAAAGGGTTTATGCTACCACTGCGATGAAAAATACACTCCAAACCACAAGTTTATGAACCTAGCCCAGCTCCTTCTTTTCGATAATGAGTCAGAACCCCAACTTTGTTTACTAGAACCAATCGCCTCTGGCAAGATTCCTTCAGATAAGTTCACAAACATGGAACTTCAGGACCATTCTACCATTTTCAATCATGCATTGGCAAGAGGACATTCTGGTTCCACCCTTCGATTTAAGGGTCATATTGGTGGCTCACTGGTCCAGGTGTTGGTGGATGGAGGCAGTACACACAATTTTGTGGAAACCATGGCCACAAAGTTTCTCAATTTCACTATTACTGCTATTCCTCGTTTCCCTATTGTTGTGGGTAGTGGGAAAAGCCTAATTTATGAAGGGCTAATGCCTCAAGTAACCCTCACAATCAAGGGCTCTACACTTATTTTGGATTTGTATGTCCTACCCATGCATGCGGCAGACGTTGTCTTGGGTGTTGTAGCTAGCATCCTTGGGGCCTGTAATGACAAATTATGGCAATCGAATTTTTGAATTCACACTCAAGGATAAAGGGGTTCGTTGGGTAGCCGACTTGCCTTGGATGTGCAACATGTGCAATTGCAGACCTTGCATCGTTATTCCGCGACTAAGGCAATGGCATCTTATTTTTTCCTAATGATGGTTCAAGAGGGAGTCACCTCTGACTTAGATCATCCCCCGGTTTTGTCTAACGTTCTTGCCAACTTTGCTAATGTATTTCAAAAACTACGAGGGTTTCCTCCGCCCCGCCAGCAAGATCATTCAGTTCTGCTAATCCTAAATGCCGGCCTAGTTAATGTGAAATCCTTATCGATAGCCCTATTTTCAAAAATAAGTCATGAAACAATTGGTGTCCAATATGTTTTCCAAGGGTATAATGCGCCAAAGCACTAGCCCGTTCTCCTCTTCAATGTTGCTAGTTTGAAAGAAGGATGGTGCTTGGTAATTTTGTGTTGATTATAACTTTAAATGTGATCACAGTCTGTGATCGGTTTCCTATTCCCACTATTACTGAGTTATTCGATGAGCTTCACGGAGCCAAATTCTTTTCCAAACTGGACTTATTATCGTGGTATCATTAGATACGAGTTAAGCTAGAAGATGTGGAGAAAATATCTTTTCGTACCCACGATGGGCATTACGAGTTCTTAGTCATGCCATTTGGGGTGTCAAATGCTTCGTCGACGTTCCAAGCTACAATGAACGAGATATTCAAGCCACATTTGCGTCGTTTTGTTCTAGTTTTCTTCGATGACATCTTGGTGTATAGTACCTCTTGGGAGTCCCATCTACAACATTTGGAACAAGTTTAGCTTCTGCTTCGCTCAAATCACCTAGAGGCCAAAAGATCAAAATGCTTGTTTGGGTAAACTTAGGTAGACTACTTGGATCACATGAAGTCTGCCGAAGGGCTGGCTATGGATCCATCCAAATTACAAGTGATACAATCTTGGCCTACGCCCAAGTCCGTTAAAGATGTTATAAGTTGTTTGGGCCTAGCAAGGTACTATCATCGCTTCATTAAACATTATTCGGCCTTAACCAGCCCACTAACAGATCTCCTACACGAGGACTCATTTATTTTGGACTACCCAAACCCAATCAGCGTTTGAGGAGTTAAAAGCCCGCCTAAGTTCCACTCCAGTATTGGACTTACATAATTTCAAAGACGAGTTCACCTCAGAGACAGATGCTTCAGGACTGGCCATAGGCGCTGTATTGTTTCAAATGGTCACCCAAGTGCATATTATAGCCAGAAGCTTTGTCCAAAAATGAAACAGGCTTCCACTTATCATCGAGAGATTTTTACAATGACGCAAGCAGTCTCCAAATGGAGGATATATTTGTTGGGAAGACGATTTACTATCTTTACGGATCAGCAATCATTGCGCAATCTTAGGGACCAAGTCATTCAAACTCCAAAACAACAAAGATGGTTGACCAAGTTGGTGGGTTATGACTTTGACATTTTATATAAGCCGGGAAGAAGTAACAAAGTTGCAGATGCATTATTCCAACCTCCTAAAGCCTCAATGATGGCCATTTCAACTATAACTTTTGATATCGTGGATGAATTGCGCTTGGAAAATGAAGAGCATCCTGAGTGATTTGCCATTCAATGTGGCCTTAACACAATGTGGCCTTAACAATGATCCTATAGCATATCTAGATTTTTCCTTCAGAGAAGGATTATTGTTTTTTCAGGGTAGATTGGTTCTTTCATCTTATTCGTCCCTTAAGCAGTACCTATTGCAAGAATTTCATAATTCTCCGATGGGGGACATGCCAGAGTAACCAGAACATTCCACCGGCTATCTTCTAATTTTTATTGGAAGCACATGAGGAAGGATGTGAGTACACACATTGCAGCTTGTCAAGTTTGCCAACAAATGAAGGATATTTTCAAATACCCGGCTGGACTGCGTCAACCATTACCAATTCCTTCCATAGTTTTCGAGGAGATAGTTATGGATTTTCATTACTAGTCTCCCTAGTTTGAAGGTAAATCAACTATAATGACTGTCGTGGATCGACTTTCTAAGTATGGCCACTTCATTGCTCTTCCATCTTTATTTTCAGAAATCTTTGTGGCTAGTGTGTTTGTCGGCGACATTATCAGACTCCATGGACCACCCCGAGTCATAGTCACTGATCGAGATCCTAGGTTCCTTCAATCCTTTTGGAAAGAAATCAATCGCCTTTAAGTAACTACTTTGGCCATGAGTACCGCCAACCACCCACAAATGGATGGTCAATTTGAGGCCCTTAACAAGTGTATCGAGCAATACATTTGTTGTTTTGTTGCCGATAGTCCCCATGATTGGGTTCAAGTACTGCCCTGAGCTGAGTTTTGGTATAATACAACGTACCAGACTTCAGTACGGATGACTCCGTTTCAGGCCTTATATGGTAGAGAGCCACCCAATCTACTTCGTTATATCTTGGGCATCTCATCTGATAATTTAGTGGAGACGTATATGCTGAAACGAGATGCGGTGCAGGACATTTTGAAGTCTAATTTTCTTAAGGCTCAGCATTGAATGAAGTTAGTGGCGGATAATAAACGCACTGATGCACAGTTTGAGGAAGGTGGATGGGTGCATGTCAAGCTCAAACCATATCGCCAGGTCTCCAAGAGACTTCAACGCCATCATAAATTGGGCATAAGGTTTGTTGGACCTTTTAAGGTCGTCAAGAGGATCGAAAATGTGGCTTACAAGTTGGACATGCCAGATTTTTCTCGCATCCATCCCATTTTCCACATATCGTTGCTCAATAGATGTGTAGGATAACCAGATCAACATGTCATTCCCTTGCTTCTCAAGAACCGAAATCTGCAGCTGATGCAAACATTGAGGACAAGGTTTTTAAGTTCAGATGGAGGTAATATTATGAATTAGAAAGGTTTGGATAATAATCGGAAAGACATGCTGGAACAAGGAGTTGATGTGGATAATAGAGGCAGAGGTCAGAGGATTAAAAAGCCAAGTTGCAGACTTGGTGACTACATTGTGAATCATGGTTAGAGGATAGGGGTTAATTTATGGAGTGGGGGACAAGGAATCTAGTGGTTATATAATTGGCAGAGTCTTGGACATATTAGCTAGGCTGATTGTTATGAATACTCTGTACCCTTCTCATCCCAAATTCTTCTGGCATCTCACCCATTTCTTCTAGTGTCTCATCCCCTTCTATTTACTATTCTATTGCTAGTTTTTCTTTGTAATTTTCGGTTATTAATGAAAACAAGTTTTGTTGTTGCTATGAATCTCTAAGTTTATCCACTTTTGCTTCAAAGAATTTAGCTGTTAATAAAGTCAATAGAAGAGAAGATCAAGGTTCAGAAAGAAGTAGATTAAAGTAAAAGAAAAGTTGTAACCTTATTCTCGGAAAGAATCACTCAAAAGTCTTTCCAAGGATCAAATCTCTTGGATTGCTATATCTCTGTCATTTTCAAATCAATCAAGATCTGCATCTATCAAGGTCCTCAAACTGTCACAAAATTCAATGTTATATATTGGAAGATTGTTAGAAGAATCAAATATATTTTTGTCTAGCCAACTTCAAACTCTTTGTTCTACACTTAACAAACATTGCAATTCTATTTGATTTACTGTGTACTCAAATGAGAGAAAAGAGAGAGAAAATATTTGGTGAACCATTGTATCAATAGAATTAAGAGTGAAAGAAAAACATTCAAAGGAGAGTTGATATGTGAGTATGAATCTCACCAACAAAATTATACTCAAGTTACCACAAGAGCTTACAGAGATAACCCCATTGCAATTCAAAGAGACTGAACGAGGATTCATATTGAATCTGAACCAGTATAAAATATACCGTTTCACTTTTACTTTTTTGTTATTTACTTTTAGTATTTATATTTGCCTATAGTAAAAGTCGACTCATAGTCCAACTAAGTTGACTAAAAATTAAAAGACCCCGTATTGTACTTTCACATATATCATGATTTCTCGTACTAATATTGGTTCTCACACACATGATCAAATGGTATCATAAAATAAAATAAAAAATGAAGAGAGAGAAAAAAAAAGCGTAAGAGAGCGTGAGTTACAACTATAAAGGTGGGTGCAGCTTCAACTTGAACTATTCCGATTTGTCTTTCTGCCTTGATGAGAGGCTCTCTTTTAATATCTTCTTCGTAATTCATCTATTGCATTTTCGTTGCAAAAAATTTCATCTCGTTTAAATTTATTTGTTTTCAACTTCCAATATTATTTCTTCTCATCACAATCATCCCACAATAAAAATTATTCAACAACAATCTTGCTTTTCTTGTAACAAGCATGATACTTATAGTTAGAAAAAATCGACGGAAGTTTTTCCAAATGCTGAGAGAAGGCGGAAGCCCCCAAAAATAGGTTTTAAGAAATTAGTGAAATAAGGCAGAAGCCTCCAAAAATGATTCTCAAAAAATGGATGATCAAAATATCAAATTAATCTGTCAATCTTGGGGGACATTAGTTTTTGTGGTCTTTCTATTTGCATGACTCCTCTTCAAGGGCATATCCACCCTTTAGGGTGGAGATGGTATAGCACCCGCTAGGTTGGTATCATATATTTACGTAGAAATATTTTTTAAATTAGGTTAAATATTTGATCCTGCCACCCCCAATTGAAAACTAGGCAAAAGTGCCATGGCTGTTAGACCTTGTTGAAAGCTTTCTCGTGTGTAAAATTCAAGTTTGAATTTATCTTGAACCTTGTCTGACTTTTCATTTTCGTTGTGTTTTTTATTTCCTTTGTCCCAGTCGTTTTCTTCTTTGGCTACCTCCTAGTTTCCTATTTGTCGTTCCGTATTTTTTTATATTTTTCTTCTATTCTATCATTTATCTGTGATTTTTAGCAAGAACACTCGATAAAGAGCCTCCAAAATTTAAAAATTCAATAAAATAACCATTTTTCTTAATCTCAAATCTTGTAGTTTTTTCTTACAAAATATAAAAACTTGGGTCTTGATAGGAATTTTGGATTGAGAATTTTTATAATTTTTTTTTTATTATAATATGAATATTTGTGTTATTTTATGATTGTTAAATTCAATTCAAATCTTTTTACTATTTAATTATGAGGAATATTCTGCAAGCATTGCCTAGATATGATATTTATGATTTTAATTTTTGGGATCTTGTAGTTTATCTAATTCTGCATTTACTTATGGGGCATAATTTATCTATTACAATATTTTTTATATTATACTTATTCTGATCGGTGGAATTCCCTTATTGAAAATGTTATTTTACTTGTGTAAATTTATTTTTAGCATACAAATAAAGATGTAGTTCCCTAGTAAAACTATTGATTTTACTTGTATTGTTAATACTAAAAGTGTGATTCCTTCTTTAAATGTTAATGATGTAATTTTTATACAATATACCAAGTGAAATACCACAAAGTCTGGGAAAGAGATGTAATTTTTATATTTGCAAATAAAAAATACCTATTAAAGTGCTATGAAACCTCCGCATTGAGGATTGCCCGAAACAACCTAAGATAGGGCTGGCTCTGACGAGTGCCATCCCTTTCGAACACATAAATATGCAAAAATCGTACCTCATCCTATAACAAGCAGTTGAAAGAATCTAAAGTAAACAATAAAATGTAACGGCCAAGCACAAGAAGGTGATATTTCTGCTCAAATTGAACTGCTTCACATAAAGTCCTTTGTTTTCCTTTTTCCTTTTTGGAATCAGAAAATGATAAAGGAATCAAAGGCCCAGTCCTTCGGAAGTCCAAGTTAGGTGGTATTGGCACAACTTTCACAATATTTTTCAGTCAACAGTTTTCATGGAAAGGAAGAAATTGGCAGTGTCAAACAGTTTCTGCCAAAGTAGAGCATAAATAAAGTGGTCACAAATAAGTATACATAAGATACACAACATTCACAAAGCCTAGAAACCAAGGGAGGTACACTGCTTCTTAGCGTGTTCTGGTATCAGTTTGTTTAAAAGCTCTGCAGACGCCCCTTTCACCTCTGCAAATTAAATTTCACAAAATTAAGTAATGAAGAAAAGTTCAGTTCCTAAAAGCATTGGGAAGGAATGATTAAACCTTGAGGCCTGAAGTTGAAAAGAGGTGGCAATGGCCGACCATTAGGCAGACGAGCCTTAGGGTCACGGAGTTCATCAAAGAAAGTGTGAGTGCAAGCCTCCAACTGCAAATAGGAATCAAATATATCACTAAAACGCATCATAGACATTTTCCTGTATGCCACACAACAAGCACAGAGACTAAAACCCCAATAACAACACAAAATGCCACTGAATCAGGTAATTCCCTCTTGATCTGACTTCATAACTAACAAAATTTATTTCGTACAGCATTTAGTAGATATAGTTACATAACATCAATGATACAACGAGATCAAGATTCATTTTTTGGATAACATAACAAGGGCAAAGTTCATATCAGCCAGAGATGGGCTTTAAGTAGCCCCCATGGGAAAACTTAGAGAATATGAATCTTTCAGTCAAGAAACAAGTAACTGTGATTCAGGACTTAACCTGTGTTCTACAGCATTTTAAAGGTGTAAGATACGAAGGAAATTTTGTTCTTTCCCCAACCCCACCCACCCCTGCCCCAAAACGCAAAAAGCTATCTCTATGGTCTCTTAGGTAGCTTAGCCTAATCAAACATGGAAACATATTGTCCAGTGTTTAGAAATAAAGAGAGTAAAAACTTCTGCAGTCCCGGGCTAATAGAACCTACATTTTTATTTTTGACAAAGAACAAAATATAGTTGTCTAAATAAGAAATTCTAAACAAGGGGAAGAAATGTACACTTCACTAAAAGGTTGTGGTCCTGTTACAGTGACTATGAAGCCCTTTCCTGGTCCCACAACTAAAAGCAATGCCCAGAGGAAGGACCCCCGATTAACCTTCCAGAATCACACAATTGTTTGCTCCCCTCAAATTGTGGTCTGAAGTTTGACCATTACTACCTTCTTAATATCGTTACTTGATCTGTCTGACACATCTATATTTGCAGCAGAGATATTTGAGGGGAAAAAGTTTTTATACTCACCGCTGTGGACCTCAAATTTGGAGAATACTGGAGAAGCCTTGACACAAGATCCACGGCTTCGGGAGGCATCCGCTTGTGAAAAATCTGAGAACAACAAGAACATGGCAATGAGTATAATGGTGTGCATGCAATGCATCAGTACGTTCTGTATGTAGAAACAGGGACCAAGAACCTTACTTTGTGCCAAGGGTGAGCTTTGATTTGTGGGAATTTAAACTCTGTGTAATTTGGATTCATACACTTGATTTCCTCCCGAGTTGGTGTTCCAAGAACCTAAACCATACAAGATTTAGTACAATTGCTTCAGCCGTCGGAAGATCACGAAATTAAGTCCATTATTGCTACAGTGAAGATACCTTGATTATTTCAACAAGCTGATCAACTCCACTCTCACCCGGAAAGAGGGGCTGTGGACATTGCAATGGGAAAAGGATAAGAAAGATATCATGAATTATGACATTGTTCCTCTGTATAAAATTAAATAACTCAATTCTGATAGAATAAGACCTGCCCAAGAAGCAGTTCAGCAAGGACGCAACCCACAGACCAAATGTCAATTGCAAACGTGTATTCAGTTGCTCCAAAAATAAGTTCAGGTGCACGATAGTAACGAGAACAAATATATGAAATATTCGGCTCGCCTTTGACCTGAAGGATAGTAGACAACTTTAGACAGCTATTAAAGAGGAACATGAAGATAAAAATAAACACGAGATAAGATTGAGCTGAAATCTTCCCATCCCCCTATATGCATAGGAAAAAAAAATGTAATGGAGAAAAGAATAATGTGTCGGCCTCTAGGGAAACTGATCAAGTCCAACTTGATTGATTGACACTAAAGAATAGCACTTTCTTTTCTGGTAAATCCCCTTCTCTATATTTTACAGTGTTGAAGTTTACTTGTTTATTACTTGGTTGACAGCCAAAACTCAAAAGGGGCAGATCATGTTCATGAAATAAACTCTTCAAAGAATAAGGACTATTTCAACCGTAAATACTTAGCCTCAGAAAATAGAACAGTGCAAAAGCACCTGTAGAACTCTAGCAACTATACTAAGTGTAACCATCATGATAGTAGGACCAAAACCACTTATCACAAAAAATGGTGTACAACCACAATCATTCCTGGTTTACAGGACAAATCACTTATTTTGAGGATTCCTCTTCTGCATGAAATAGAGCAAGTGATAAAAATGACATTGCTAACAACTTCTAAGTTGCAAAACTGCCGTAGGTCAACCACAGAATAGATAAATAAATAGAATTTGTTCTTCATAATTGCAGTTAGTCAACTATCGAGTACAGGCACAAGCTTTATAATACAAGTTACAATTACCAGAACTTTTGCACTCCCGAAATCGCAGAGCTTAAGCTGGTGTGTGTGGGGGTTGACCTGCCACAGCAAACTGCACTAGTCAATATCATAAATCTTTACTAGGCAGACTCTAAAGCTTCAAATACAGACCAGTAAATTCTGAGGCTTGATGTCCCTGTGGCAGACTCCTATCCCGTGTATGTAAGCCAAAGCTCTGAAAATCTGAAGATGTGTATTGTCAATTAAAACTAATTTGCAACAAATATCCTCAAGTGTAACAAAGAAGCTCACCAACAGTCATAAGCTGCAACAAATTTAAAAAATAAAACAAAATAAGCCGTAACAAGTTTTCAGAATTAGTGTTGCTATAGCACATCAATTTGCCTTCTATTTAAAATGGAAAACCTGATATGTATAGAGCTTGACATAAATCATAGGCATCCTTTGGTTTGCTTTGCTGTAGTGTCTTAATACACGGTATACAGTCTCAGGTACATATTCAAGAACCAAATTTAGATAAAGCTCATCCTTTTCTGTGGTTGAAAAGAAGCAATGCCTCAGTGAAACAACATTAGGATGATCAAGAAGGCGTATTGTTTGCAATTCCCGATTCTTGTATCTCTTATCCTGTAAAACCTTTTTTATTGCCACAGTTTCTCCAGTTTCAAGGCATTTGGCCTGCGAAAATACACACAGTTTCCAAATCAGTAACAAACTTTTAGATGAATCTGGATAAAACAAAAGGGTAGTATGACTGTGCTACATGTTTCCAACCCTTCATGTATAATATGCCATAATTAATAGTTGTAAACATCTGTAAAATATAAACAGTTTGTACCTGGAACACAATTCCAAAGGAACCCTGTCCAACGACACGCTCGGCCATGTAACTAATGGTCTGAATGCCAAAAGAGAATAAATTAGTGAATGAAAGCTTTTAAAACTTAGAGAAAATGCATAAAAGGAAACGTGGAAGATAATTAGAAAAGTAAGTTGACACAACATAGCTGGGTAGGTTTCACAGACATGGTAATTGTGAGCGTTGAGTGGGTTTGTGCCACTGCCACCCCACAGATTTCCTGTATTCCCTAGTATAAGTTATCCTTTAAGAAGTATTTATCTAGACTTAGTGTTCAACAGGCTCTCCCTAAAATATTTGTGCCCTTCATACCAGAAAATTGACTGATTTATGCCGACATTGAACTGACCAATTTGTTTCAGTATATTTAACCCACTGGTAGTTCCCATTCCCCAGAACACTGAAAAGAAAATTGTTAGATATGAATAACCACGCAGGTTACTAAAAAACTGAAGAAACGGAAGGAAGATATCTCTAATGCACATCACTTATTATCCGAAACGTCATCGGAACTTTACAAGCACACTACTAACATACCTAACCAGCTACTAATATATTTGAGCATGACTTCTTGTTTTTTCAAAACTTAAACCAGATAAATATATGCTTTTTTTCCATTGTTCAGACAAACATACGCCACTTCTTTTTTACGGTGGTGTTCGAACCAGCTTGCACACTCCTCGACTATTCTATTGGGTACTTGCTACCTCCCACCATCATAAGTACCGGGTAACTCTGTCCACTAAGGCTTAGGCCGAGGGAACAAATCATCTAGTGTTTTTACCTCCGATGGGATTTGAACCTGAGCCCTCATGAGTTTTCTCACTTCATTGACTATTTGGCCACACCCTTGGGTGCATAAACATCTAAATAAGAAAATGGCGTCTTTCAAAATTGACTACTTGCCCCTCTGCTAGAGGTGTTCTAGAAATGTCCGCAATTGAGTAAATAGATCTACGGCTGAATGGATCTGATCGCCTTGGAAAATGGATAGGCTTTTGTACAGTATATTTCATCACCATTGTGGAAAAATTTTAGGTCTGAATATGTAAGATACATGTGACTTGATTGTTGCAAGATCGAACTTTACTTTCCAATATTTTAGCCAATTAAAAAAGGAAACTTTTACAAAGAGAATTATTCGTTGAATCTATGGATCAATTCCAATTTTAACTTTGATCTAAGTTTACTTTCTGAGTTCCTAAGACAAAAATAATCTAATGCAAAGAGATTTAATTCCTTTCTCAACAATTCATCCTGTTAATTCGTAGTACTCATGAAATAAATATTAAATCCGTTACAAGATATTAGTCATGTATCTCCCAATTGACAAGTGTAACAAAAAAGTTAAGAGCTTGAACCCAATTGTTGAAAACTGAACAATCAAACAATAAAAAATTCTTACCTGCTTAGGCTCGCCATTTTTCCCCCCAATAGTTGTTACAATGATGTGGCCTTTTTCTGTTCCATTTCCATCCACTACAGCTGCTTCCATTTCCTATCACAGGTGAAACTGGCAAAGATAAACAAACGGTAACAAGGAAAAAGGCTCAGAGGAACGGACCAGAATATGTAGTCCTTTTTCCAGAGCCAACCTTTTCTACTTTATCATCTCTGATCTTCATTTCATTTATTTCTTCAGGAAGTTTGTCGACAAGCATGGCATCAGTTTGAGGTTTTCCACCTGCTGAAGAAATTATAGCACCAGAAGCCATATCAGGAGCCACACTACCTTGCTTATAGTATTGATCAATGGGCACAACTCAACTGACAGATCTTCAGCATCCAAACACCTGGGACGCAAAGATATCCAAATATTAGAAAAGATACATATCATACTATAGCTATGTTCAAGGTCGTGTCATACTTCTGGGCCAAGAAATGGTATACAAATTCGTGCAACATTGACATGAAATGAACAGAATACAGCCATAGCTGCTTGTGTTCTGCTCAGCAAGAACATACTTAGTAAGAATTATAAAAATGGCACTGCTGGCTTAGGTTATTTAACGTATTTAACTAAATGGTTAAGTTATGACTTGTGTATTAACAATTTTACAATATCATTACAAAGAAGTCTATGCAAAAGAAACTTGACAAAGAGGACTTCAGTGCCACCGCTTGCAAAGGTAAAGCAGAATTCGTTACTATATAAAGTTTCACAGTTTATCCCTCGATGACATAAGATCTTTTCTAGAGCTTGAGAGGATCCCAAAAGAATTCAACAAACAAATTGCCAAAACCAATTGCTGATACTATAACCAGTTCACTTCCACTTCTTGAATTTCCCTACGAACATCCCGCCCTTGACATTCTTAAACTTGCCATGCTTAAACTTTACACTATGACCATAATGACCTTGACAAGGAAAACCTCAGTGCCACGGCTTGCAAAGGTAAAGCAGAATTCAAGATTATCCAAAGTTTTACAGGTCATCCCTCGATTGAACATTTGACACTAGGAACAATATGGAGATTTCATATGCTCCAATCTTATCTAGTATCAACCACAAAATTCGTGCAATGTTTACTCCTTGATTTACATCCTGTCCCTTGGATCTCCCTTTTAGTTTTGAAAGGCATGCTTTAATGCTTGTATCTTCCCAACTATCAGCTATTGTCTGTATCACCCTAGTTGCGATAAAGCTCCCTAATAAACGCCCCCAAAACTTCGCTCTATTGAAACACATAAAATTTCACAATATCCCTTGTCATTCCTAAACGTAATAGCCCTCTCTTTCTTTAGCATGATTTTTCTGCAATCTTTTGGCAGTGTCTTGACAATCATCAAGACACCACTGAAAACTTCCAGAAATATTATTTTAAAGTCAGTCCACGAGTACACCTCCAGTAATAGCACAAGAACTGAACTTGTGTAAAGCTGTAAAATCATAAAATAGGTCAACTGAGCTGAGCAAAATGCAAATAGAGCACTTTTGATGGATATATCAGTAAATATCTCTGCATTTTAGCTACTTATCATTTTCTGTAGTTCTAGTCAAAACGTAAAAAAGGAGAAAAACACAAATTCTCGAAAAAACGAAAAAAGTGAATCAAAAACACGTAGTTACAGCTAATGAACAGCTCACACATTGAAAAGCGCAAAGCTGGTGATCAGAAAAGCGTCAAAATACAACACTTTTAATGGATATATCAGCAAATACTATCTACATATTCAGCTACTTATTATTTTCTGTAGTTCTAATAAAAAATGTAGAAACAGAAAGTCCATAAGAAAACGCAAATTTTCAAGAAAACAAAAAAAAGAAAATCGAAATCACGTACCTGCAGCTAATGAACAGCATACATTTTGCGAAAAGCGCAAGGCAAAGCTTGTGATTAGAAAAGCGTTAAATAATCGCGATCGGAACAAACGGCGAAGAGAGGAAACCCTAGAATACAAATTTGTAAAGTTGAAAACTCTGAGTGTAGCTCAAGTTTCAAGGACTTTTTGATACAGAAACTTTGACTCTGTCGAGAGACTGGAGAAATTCTGAGGGAGCAGAGCGGACGCCAAGGAGTTTTATGAATTTTTGTTGATTGGAGTTTGTTGAGTTACGTAACAGAACTTGGAGCACATGTGGCATTATCTGGTTGGCTCATTTGACTTACGGCATTATGTTGAGTTGTTGACTGTATTGACGCAATGAAGGATGAGTGCTTTGCGATGCTATGCTGCATTCCAACATAAGATTAAGCTTCCAAATTAGTTTTATCCACCTGGCTAGGAAAAGAATTTTAGATAAATCTTTATCAAGTATAGTACAGAGAAAAAATAAGTCGCGCTTTTAGAGTGTGTTTGGTACGAAAGAAAAATTGTATATGATAAAATGTGTTTATATTAAATGATCGCATGAGAAAGTGACTTATGGAGTCGAAGATAGAAGGCAGTCGGATCTGAAGACAACAATCTCGTCTGTTACCGGAGAGAATGATACTCATAAAGGTGAAATAAATGTCTACCACCTTGTAGCATTTTATGAAGAATATTCTACGGCATTAAGTACGTGGCCCGTTACAAGAGAATAGAGCATTCACTGTGTACTGTTACACATTTTTCAACGGCCCTCATAATTATCATTAAAGATGGGCCTAATCCTAGGACCTTGTTCCCTGGGTGCAACTATAAATAGTGAGCTCTATTATCATTGTAAAGGACACGAATGTTCTGATAAACATATGGCAAACTCTGTTCAAAGCTCAATATAATCTTATCTTCTTGCTCATTTATATCGTTAGCGCTGCTCCTGGAATTACGATATTTGTTGTTTTACTTCCATCTCATGGCTAAGTATTACATTTTTGTCTGATTTATTTATCATATTAGGATCAAATTATTCACTTGTCTATAAACCACGTATAAATTTAACTGTACCCTTTTACGGGTAAACAGCTTGGGGCCCACTGTGGGGCTTAGACATTTGTGTAATTGAGTTGATCCTTGCATCTATTACTAACTCGTTTGATTATTTGTTCTTAGCAAAAAATCATAGAAAATGGCAGATAACGGTGTCAACATCGCGCACAACGTTGAGGTCCAAGAAAACCAGCCTCAGCACGAGGATTCAATCAGTGATACCCGCAACGAGGGGGATGAGGCCAAATCGGTCCACGAAGGACGGTATCCGCGACATGTTCGAGAGACGACTCCTGATAATGCTGTAAAAAAGCACGCCATCGAAACAGTAAGGATCTTGAAGGAGCAACAAAAGGCCATTATTGGCCATTTCACGCGACAAGATAAGGTCATGACGGAGCTGAAGCAGGCATTGTCGGGTGCTTCCAACAACGCGAATGGACGAGGTTCAGTTCCTCTTGGTGCTCCCGTAAATCAAATAACACAGAGGGTCGGCAACAACACCCCGAGGGGCGAGGTCGGGTTCGATGCGGCCGGGGGGAGCGGATCCGGCCACAACAACAAGAGTGATCCTTTTAAAATCGAACACATGCGGTTTATGAGGGAAGTAAGCGCCTGAATGGATCAAATTCCGGGCGCACCACCAGTGCTGAAAGGGCCGGACTCAAAAGAGTACACACAATTGCCGTACAAATCAAGCGCGGCACCAGAGTTGATCCCAAAGCGGTTTAAAATGCCAGACGTGCCGAAGTATGATGGGACTTCAGATTCTCATAAGCATATCACCACTTATACAATGGCGGTGAAGCGGAACGATTTAGCTCCCCACGAGATTGAGTCAGTCTTATTGAAGAAATTCCGGGAGACTCTTACGAAGGGAGCCCTGACATGGTATTTTCTTTTGCTTGAGCATTCCATAGACTCCTTTAAGATGTTCGCTGACTCTTTCATCAAGGCCCATGTCGGGGCTACCGAAAGGGCGACATATTCAGAATTGCACAAGGAGAGTCCGAGTTGCCGTGTGAGTTTGTGACCAGATTCTAGAAGGAAAGGATATTGCTACCGGTCGTACCGGACGAATGGGCGGCTGAAGCATTCACCAAAGGTCTGAATCCGAGAAGTTTCGACGCTTCCCGGAAGTTAAAAGAAAGTTTGCTCGAGTTACAGGAAACAAGTTAGGCGGATGTTCACAACCGGTACGAGTCAAAGATAAGGATTGAAGATGATCAGCTCGGTTTCCCGGCGTCGGCCAAGGGTCGGGAGCAGGAGAAGAATAAGGAGAAATTAAAAGATAATTTCGACACAGATCGACGATCTTAAAATCTGGAGCACAATCCTCAAATGTTACTCTTGTTTCTCAGCACTACGGGAATACACGAAGATTTCATCAATGAACACAATGATAAAATAGTCTAAGTAAGGCTGGAACACACTGTTCATCACATGGATGAACATTGCTGGGGCATTAGTCAAACCAAAAGACATTACCAAAAACTCATAATGCCCATAACGAGTCTTGAAAGCTGTCTTAGAAATGTCTGAAGCCCTGATATTCAACTAGTGATACCTCGACCTCAAGTCAATCTTCGAGAATACCCTATGTCATAACCCAAAATCTCACCTCAGACCGTGATGGCGCCTAGTCATACTTGTTAAGAAAGCCAACTCACAATCAACAGCATAAGGTCCAATTTCCTTTAATTAATAGAGTTGAATCGTGATAAAAGTAGGACTAAGCTCAAAGAAGTAAAATATCTGATACAAGTATAACATGGTCTAAACACGACCAAAACAGTACACCCCCCCAAGACGTAGGCGACACAAGTACTCGAGCAACTACTGAAAGTAAAAGTCTGAATACATGATCAAAACTGTCTGTGAGAAAGAAAATATATAGGAGATAAATAAGGACGAGGACTCCATGTCCTGTGGATCAAAATAATATGGCAGCTCACCACGAAGTCTCCAATATCACACTCCCTGTCACGACCGGCCGACGACTCACAAATACAGGCATCTTTAATTAAAAACATACTGAAATAGGTTTAAGTAAATAAAATCTCATAATAACTGGATGAAAACACCGCAACTCAATACAAAATTTCCCAAAATTCGGGTGTCACTAAGTACATGAGCATCTATACAATAAAAATGGTCTGACTGCTGAAACACTGTCTAGGAAAGTAGAGTAGTAGAAATAAAACTAAAAGAAAAAGGAGGATAGTCAAGGTCTGCGGACGCCAAGGCAGCTACCTCGATAATCTCCAAAATGAATAAGCTCCAACACCAGCAACCTCCGTGCCCGGAAGTACCTGGATCTGCACACGAAGTGTAGAGTCTAGTATGAGTACAACCAACTCAATAAGTAACAAGACTAACCTTTAGGCTGACAGTGACGAGCTCAACCAATACAGTCCAATACAGAGTTTAACAGTACAAAAATGACAGGAAATATGACAATAATATCTTAGAGAAACTCATAATCTGTTGGTACACAGTACAGGAATGTAGACATGCTTTTCGGTTTAACAGTTAAGCTTAATACAGATAAAATATGCCAAGTATGATTGATATGAGGAATATTACATCTCTATATCTACATGCCAATGTGAATAACACATGTGATCCTGCTTGAACGCTAATAATAAGCCAATTTGGCCTGCTGTAGCGTGTAGTCCGATCTACATATAAGCCGTAAGGCCTGCTACGGCATGCAGCCCGATCCATAAATCTCACTCACAACATGTCTCTTAGGCTCCAAATCAGTCATCAATTTCTCCAGTCTCTCGGGCTCACAATTCTCATGCCAATTAGCCCCAATAATGATATATAACACAACAATAAATAGTAACAGAGACTAAGATATGATATGCAAATGATGGTTGTGACTGAGTACAACATTGCCATCTAAGCAGATAATTCAACAGCAGAAATGACCACACCGGGTCTCAACAGGATATGCATATAGCCTGACATGATTTCTAACATGAATTTGCCGCTCAATTACTCTAACACATTGAGATCACGTGAATAGCTACAAGGTTTGATGACTACATAGCACCACAAAATCGACCGGATCACAATTACTACTGTGCACGCCTATACGCCCGTCACCTAGTATGTGCGTCACCTCAACACCAACCACATAACACGAAATTCAGGGATTCATACCCTCAGAACCAAGTGTAGAAGTGTTACTTACCTCAAACCGTGCAAATCTCTACTCCAATAAGCCCTTGCCTCGCGAATCAACCTCCGAACGCCTCGAATCTATCCACAAACAACTTGATACAATTAACTCAAGCTATAAGAATCAATTCCATAAGAAAAAGCTAAGTTCTTTAACAAAAGTCAAAATGTCAACCCTGGGCCCACGTCTTAGAATCCGACAAAATTAACAAAATCCGAACACCCCCGTTCAACCACGAGTCCAACCTTACCAAAATTACTCAAATCCGATCATAACTCGACCTTCAAATCCCCAAATTAAAGCCTATGAAGTTTCTACACTTTCCCCCAATTGTTTCAACCCAAAACACTAATTAAATAATGAAAACAATGATATATTCATGTAGTTTAACCTAATCCGAGTTAGAATCACTTACCTCAATCACTCCCTTGGGAATCTCTCCAAGAATCGCCTCAACCCGAGCTCCCAAAATCAAGTTGAG
This sequence comes from Nicotiana obtusifolia, assembly GCA_002018475.1. Lineage (NCBI taxonomy): Eukaryota > Viridiplantae > Streptophyta > Magnoliopsida > Solanales > Solanaceae > Nicotiana > Nicotiana obtusifolia. Next base: position 51,165 of record MCJB01005435.1, read on the forward strand.
AAATATAACTCAAACCCTCATTTTTGGTATATAAGAGTCTGCCTAGATGCCCTTCTTCGCGATCGCAAAGTAGAAATCCTAAGATGCCAAAAATTTACTCTACGCGAACGCGGATAATCCCACACGAACACGACTCACAAAATCCCAGACCTACGCGATCGCAAGCATCATCACACGTTCGCGAATAACAAATTCGCGTGAACCCAGTCTCCTCTTTTCCTCTTCGCGAACGCGACTAGACCCACGGTTTGCGATTCACTGCCTCTCCAGCATACGCGATCGTAGACCCTAGCTCGCGAATGCATAAAACAAAAATCCCAGCTGCCACAACAACACTTCGCGATCGCGATCTTCCTCTCGCGATCGCAGTACAAGAAAACTAGCACCAGCAAAATCAAAAATCTTCCAAGGTTCAAAATGCACTGAACATGATCCGAATCACACTCGAGGACCCTGGACCTCAACCAAACATACCAACAAGTCCTAAAATATCATACGAACTCGCTCGACGCGTCAAATCACATGAAATAATACTGAAATCACGAATTGCGCATTGATTCAAGCCTAATGAACTTATGAACTTCTAACTTCTACATTCGATGCCGAATCCTATCAAATCAACTCTGATTGACCTCAAATTTTGCACACAAGTCATAAATGATACAATATACCTATTCCAACTTCCAGAATCAAAATCCAAGCCCAATAACTACAAAGTCACCTCTCGGTAAAACTTCTCAACTCTCCAAACCTTTATTTTTTTAACTTTCCCCAATTCAAGCCAAAATCAACTACGGACCTCCAAATCACTATCTGGACATGCTCCTAAGTCGAAAATCACCCTACAGAGATATTGGAACCTTCAAAACTCCATTTCGGAGTCTTTTACACATACGCCAACATCAAGTCAACTCTTTCAACTTAGGCTTCCAACCTTGGGACTACATGTTCCAATTCATTCCAAAACATCCCCGGAACCAAACCAACCACCCCGACACAAGACAACAATTGAGCACAGAATAAGCAGTAAATAGGGGAACGGGGCTACAACACTCAAAACGACCAGCTGGGTTGTAACATCATCCCCCTCTTAAATAAACGTCGTCCTTGAACGGGTTTAGAATCATACCTGGAGTCTCAAATAAGTGTGGATTTCTGCTCTGCATCTCCCGCTCGGTCTTCCAAGTAGCCTCCTCGATTGGCTGACCTCTCCACTGCACCTTCACTAAAGAATTGTTCTTTGACCTCAACTTTCAAACTTGCCGATCCAAAGTGGCCACCGACTCCATAGCATAAGTCAAATCACCATCTAACTGAACCGTGATGAAGTCCAAAACATGAGACGGATCGCCGACATTCTTCCCGAGCATGGAAACATGAAACACTGGATGAACACTCGACAACTAGGCGGCAATGCAAGCCTATAAGCCACCTCTCTGATCCCCACAAGCACCTCAAAAGGCCTAATATACCGAGGGCTCAACTTTCCCTTCTTCCCGAACCTCATAACACCTTTCATGGCTGAAACCCTGAGTAATAATACCTTCTCTCCCACCATGTAAGCAAGATGGTGAGCCTTTCGATCGGTGTAACTCTTATGTCTAGGTTGCACTGTGCGTAGCCGATCCTAAATCAACTTAACCTTGTCCAAAGCATCCTGAACCAAGTCAATACCCGATAGTCTAGCCTCATCCGGCTCGAACCAACCTACTAGAGATCGACACCGTCTCCCATACAAAGCCTCATATGGAGCCATCTGAATGCTCGATTAGTAGCTGTTGTTATAGGCAAACTCTGCAAGCAGCAGAAAATGATCCCAAAAACCCCCGCAATCTATGACACAAGCGCATAACATATCCTCCAATATCTTAATAGTGTACTCGGACTGTACGTCCGTCTGAGGGTAGAATGCTGTACTCAACTCAACCCGTGTGCCTAACTCTCGCTGCACTGCGATGTAAACTGCGTGCCCGATCTGAAATGATGGACTCGGCACTCCATGGAGGCGATCTCGGCCAACCGCTCCGAAGTATAAGCAGTCCCAACTGGAATGAAATGCCCGGACTTGGTCAACCGATCCATAATCACCCAAATAGCATCAAACTTCCTCGAATTCCGTGGGAGCCCAACTACAAAATTGATGGTACGCTCCCATTTCCACTTTGGAATCTCAAGCCTCTGAAGTAATCCGCCCGGTCTCTGATGCTCGTACTTCACCTGCTGATAATTTAGGCACCAAGCTACAAACCCCACTATATCTTTTTTCATCCTCCTCCACTAATAGTGCTGCCTCAACTCTTGATACATCTTTGCGGCACCTGGATGAATGGAATATCGTGAATTGTGGGCCTCCTTAAGAATCAACTCACGTAGCCCATCTAGCACAGAAATCTGACCCTCCATCCGCAACACCCCATCATCCCCAATAGTAACCTCCTTGGCATAACTATGCTGAACCGTGTCCTTAAGGACAAGCAAATGGGGATCATCATAGACGCTCTCTAATGCGATCATATAAGGAAGCCGAGAAACCACACAAGCTAGAAACCGACTAGGCTCCGAAACATCTAATCTCACGAACATATTAGCCAAGGACTGAACATCTAACACAAGCGGTCTCTCACCTATCGAAATAAATGCAAGGCTGCCCATACTCACTGCTTTCCTACTCAAGGCATCGGCCACCACATTGACCTTCCCGGGATGATACAGAATGGTAATATCATAGTCCTTTAGCAGCTCCAACCATCTCCTCTGCCTCAAATTTGGATCCTTTTGTTTGAACAAGTGCTGGAGACTCTGATGATCCGTAAGTACCTCACAAGACAAATGGTAGAAGTAATGCCTCCAGATCCTTAATGTATGAACAATGACTGCCAATTCCAAATCATGAACAGGGTAGTTCTTCCCATGAGGCTTCAACTGGCGCGAAGCATAAGTAATCACTCTACCCTTCTGCATCAAGACACACCCAATACCAATCCGAGAAGTGTCACAATACACAGTATAAGAACCCGATGCTGAAGGCAAAACTAGAACTAGAGCTGTGGTCAAGGCAGACTTGAGCTTCTGAAAGCTCTCCTTGCACTCATCTGAGCACCTGAATGGACCACCCTTCTGGGTCAACCTGGTCAAAGGCGCTGCAATGGACGAAAAATCCTCCACGAAGCGATGATAAAATCCGGCCAAGCCGAGAAAACTCCAAAGCTGAAGACGATCTGGGCCAACTCTGAACTGCCTCTATCTTCTTTGGATCTACCTTAATCCCCTCACTGGACACCACTTGCCCTAAGAACGCCACCAAACTAAGACAAAACTCACACTTGGAGAACTTGCATAAAGCTTCTCCTCCCTCAACCTCTATAGGACAATCCTCAAATGCTGGGTATGCTTTTCCTGGATACGTGAGTACACCAGGATATCATCAATGAATACTTTGACAAACAAATTAAGATATGGCTGAAATACAATGTTCATCAGATGCATGAATGTTGTTGGGGAGTTGGTCAACCCAAAAGACATCACAAGGAACTCATAGTGACCATAGCGGGTCCTAAATGTCGTCTTCAGAATATTCGAGTCCCGAATCTTCAACTGGTGATACCCATACCTCAAATCGATCTTAGAGAAGACCCTCGCTCCCTAAAGCTGGTCAAATAGATCATCAATGCGTGGTAAAGGATACTTGTTCTTAATTGTAACTTTGTTCAACTGCCTATAGTCGATGCACATCTGCATAGTACCATCCTTCTTCTTCACAAACTGAACCCGTGCACCCCAAGGCGACACACTAGGCCGAATAAATCCCTTATCAAGGAGCTCTTGAAACTGCTCTTTTAATTCCTTCAACTATGCTGGTGTCATACGATACGGAAGAGTAGAAATAGGCTGAGTGCCCGGCACCAAGTCAATACCAAAATCAATATCCCTGTTAGGTGGCATGCCCAGCAGGTCTGCAGGAAACACATCCAGAAAGTCTCGCACTACCGGAACATAATCAATAGTAGGAGTATCAGCACCTACATCCCTCATAAAGGACAAATACGACAGAAACCCCCTTCCCAATCATCAGTTGGGCCTTCAAATAAGAAATCACCCTATTAGGAACATAATCTAGAGAACCTCTCCACTCGATCCTCGGATCCCGGCATCGCAAACATCATTGTGTTAACGTGACAATCTAGAGTAGCATGACATGGGGACAACTAATCAATACCCAAAATAACATCGATATCAACTATACTATGCAATAAGAGATCAACTCTAGTCCCCACTCCTCCAATAGTCACCACACACGACCGATACACATGGTCCACAATAATAGTATCGCCCACTAGCGTAGATACATGAACAGGTGAAACTAAGGACTCACGGGGTATATCCAAATAATGAGCAAAATATGATAATACATACAAATTAGTAGAACCAGGGTCAAATAATATAGAAGCATCCATGTGGAATACTGAGACAATACCTTTGATCACTGTGTCTAAAGCAGTGGCCTCTAGCCTAGCAGGAATAGCATAGAATCGAGCCCGACCACCACCTGATCAGCCTCCCCCTCTAGGGCGACCTGTGTCTGCTTGAGCCCCACCACGAGCTGGCTGCGCGGGTAATGAAGTAACCAGTGTAGAAGTGATAGCTTGACCCCTCTGTTGAATTGGGACTCCCAAGAGATTAGGGACAATACCTCCTCACATGACAAAGATCCCCACACTCCTGGCAAACCCCATCCGTCAATGGTGGTGGGGACTAAATCAGACACCAAGAACCAGAATAATTGCTAGAAGAACCCGTCATAGATAAACCGGAACTGATGGAGCACAAGATGAACTCTAAGCTGGGAAAGCACTGAGAGATGATTGACCCGGACGGGCATTGTATAAACCACGGCTAGCTGATGTGCCACGATACACCAGATGGGCCATCTGAGTGGGCCTATAAGGAAGACCCCTACTGTGGTGGGACTGACCCTTAGAAGAAACATCGTTGAAACCACCCAATCCACGAGGGCTCTTGGCTTCCCTCTCCTCACGCTCCTGACTACAGACCGGATCTAGCCGCCTAGCAATATCAATAACGTCATCGAACGTATCACCTGATATATTCTCGAGTCATAACAACGCGTAGTCCATAGTTGAGGCCATCAATGAACCTCATAATCCTCTCCCTCTCTGTGGGAACCAACCAGACCGCGTGATGAGCCAACTCTGAAAATCTCATCTCGTACTAGGTCACAGACATACCCTTCTAGCATAGCTGCTCAAACTGCCTAAGCAACTCCTCCCAGTGGGTCGGTGGCGCAAACTTTTCCAAAAAGAGAACGGAGAACTCGTGCCATGAAAGTGGTGCAGCATCGGCTGGCCTTCTCCGCTCATAGGTCTCCCACCATCTGAAAACTGCCCCCGTCAGCTGAAAAGTAGTAAATGAGACCCCATTAGTCTCCAGAATACCCTCTGGCACCTATCCAAGAAGTCTTAGGCATCCTCTGACTCAGCCCCACTGAATGATGGAGGCTTGAGCCTCCCAAATCTCTCTAGTCTCTTCTGCTCCTCATCACTCATAACGAGCAGCCGATTGGGCTGGTAGTACCCCCGGTGTCTGAAGTCCCTGCACCACTTGCTCTGGAGTATGGGCGGCGAGAGTCTGAGCACCTCCCCCCGCCTAAGAAGTGGCTGGTGCGGCTTGAACTAAAACCGCCTAAGTAAGGCTAGTGCAAACAATCTATATCTGGGCCAAAGCCTCCTAAAGGCCTTGAATCACAATGGTCATAGCTAGTGCTTGAGCTGGCCCCACCGTCTCAACCACATCCGGAATCTGCTCCTGAGCTGGAGCAACCGGTGGGTCTACAGGTGCTGCTCTAGTTGCTGTACGAGCTGCACCTCGGTCTCTACCGCAGCCCCAACCTCTCGTGGCCCTAGCTGGTGGTAGTGGTGGCCGTCCTCCCGGTTAGGTAGCACGTGTCCTCACCATTTGTGAGAGAATAGAATAACAGAAGTTTAGTTTCCGAAATCAACAAATTCGCATGACAAAAATACAAGAACGTGAAGGTTTCCTAAGGGTTCGACGACCTCTCGAAGATAAGTACAGACATCTTCGTATCAATCCACAAGACTCTACTAAACTTGCTCATGACTTGTGAGACCTATGTAACCTAGGCTCTGGTACCAACTTGTCACGACCCAAAAATCACATGTGCCATGATGGCGCCTATCGCGATACTAGGCAAGCCGACAACTCACAAATACAGGCATCTTTAATTTAAAACATACTGAAATAGGTTTAATTAAATAAAATCTCATAATAACTGGATGAAAACATCGCAACTCAATACAGAATTTCCCAAAATTTGGGTGTCACTAAGTACATGAGCATCTATACAATAATATAGTCTGACTGCTGAAACACTGTCTAAGAAAGTAGAGCAGTAGAAATAAAACTAATAGAAAAAGGAGGAGAGTCAAGGTCTGCAAACGCCAAGGCAGCTACCTCGATAATCTCCAAACTAAATAAGCTCCAACACTAGCAACCTTCGTACCTGAAAGTACCTGGATCTGCACACGAAGTGCAGAGTGTAATATGAGTACAACCAACTCAATAAGTAGCAAGACTAATCTTTGGGCTGAAAGTAGTGACGAGCTTAACCAATACAGTCCAATACAGAGTTTAACATTACAGAAATGACAGGAAATATGACAATAATATCTTAGAGAAACTCATAATTTGTTGGTACATAGTACAAGAATGTAGACATGCTTCCAGGTTTAACAGTTAAGATTAATACAGATAAAATATACCAGGTATGACTGATATGAGGAATATTACATCTCTATATCTACATGCTAATATGCGTAACACATGTGATGCAACACATTGGAAACCTCACACACTCACACTCTCGGAGTTCTCAACTAGCCTTCAAACGCTTCTTCGAACTTGATGGACAAATAGATAGAATAGCAGCAAATAGCATTTCACCAAGTAATGCCAATTTCTCCCTTTTGAGTACGCCGATTACCCCCCGAACCGTATAAGATAGTTACCACCTATTATACGGCTTTCTAACTTAACTTCTTTTTCTGGTCGTTCCGCCCTGAGCTGTGTGGCTAGGAGTGTTCTCAATCTTAGCATTCCGAGACAAAGTCTAGGTCGTCAAACCAAAGAATCTTAGGATTGTCCATGAAAACGCGTTTGAAGGCCTGTTTGTGGGACTGATAGGGATTTGAATAGAAACTATATTTTGGGGCTCAATGTTGGTGGACTCTACTCCTTTCCGCAGGTTCATCTTGTCCACAAGCAAATCAATGTTCGGTAGCAGAAAATCACCTTTGGGAACATGCTTTATTGAGATTTCAAAAATAGATGCATCTGGTCACATATCCCAAAACCTTCACGGGAAAGGGACGGACTTACTTGCCCTACTTCTAAAGATAGATAGAAAAGGTTAGGGGGTCCCAACTGCGTAAGCTCACCCAGAAGCTCGAAGAGCTTCCCTTCATTCGCTATTCGATGTTTCTAATTCAACTCCTAGACAACCAAGGAAGTATGTGCAAAGATAGGGTCAGCCCCTACAGCCCCTGTCCAGTGCCTGGCAGAGCTAAGGGGTTTTCGCGCAAGAAGGAAAGCACTTTGGTCGTAAAATAATGTTCTTCGTTCTGTCGTCGATCTTCCTATTTCTTCCGGTATACCGATCTGGTAGCATGACCCCTACTCTAATCTAAAAGACTAAAGGCCCCTAAAAGATAGGTCACCGAACTACGACTCCGGTTCCAGAAGGTATAGGTCTCGCCTAAGATTTTTCTTTGAAATCAGAGACTGTTCCAATTTCCTACTAAGATAGATTTGACTATTTCTTTATGAAGCCGAATTGATAAGAAAAGGTACTCCTCATCGGAAGATTTATTCGGGCTCCAGGTCCTGTCAGAGCCTTGGCCCCCGACTCAACATATAGCCTTAGAGTCATCGAGTGCCCCGTTAGAATGGGCAAGGACAGTCGATCATTGGCTTAATTTCCTAGGGGACTCTAATATAAAAAATTCCTGGTATTTCGTCTGGTTATGACCAGCCGAAAACAGGCCCTCTAGATACCTTATAACCCTCTTTTTATCCTATTCCTGCTTATGCATACTTCATGACTGATAGGCCTACAGACGCTTGACGGTGTGCCTACAATGAAACTGTTAGATCTTTGTTGATACACATGAGTTATCTTTCCAGCCGGTGAAGTTAAGAAAAGATGCACATGGCGGTTAGTCTTCCTCCTCTCTTTCGGGTGGGCGACTTGCATGAATATGGGTGGTGCTCGAGAGGCTATGAATCGATTGGACCTGCCAATCGAATGAATCGTAACACTCGTAATGATCGTCTTTACGAAGATTCCATTAGATTTTGAAAGCTCATATGGGAGAAAGGAATCATAGATATGCGGGTCATTAGAAGGAAGAACCGCCATAAAAAGATTCCTCATGTATCATCTATAGCAAAACTATGAAAGGGTAATTGAAACATGCACCTGGAATTAAATCACATTGGTCTAAAGAGCCGAAAAGGAAAAAGAGGAGGAAAGAACAAGGGACTAAGCGACGCTCCCGTGGTTAGACTAACTGGTCGAGAAGGTTAGCGAGGTTCCTGCTATGGTGAAGTGAAAGATCTTTCACTATAGTGGGTCTTATTTACTAAACGATTAGGTATACCATGCCACCTATCATCCCCTCTTTCAAGGCTGAGTCGGAAAGCTTTGTTTGTAGAGTCTCTTTCAGTTTAGGTCTTGAATCATTTGATTTGGAAAAATTTTGGACGCCCCCCCTCACTCCTGCTTTATAATAAATAAGCCCGTGGCCCCCACTCTGATAAGGAAGGATCTATCTAGCCTCTGTATCAATAGTAGAGTGGCTTGGTACTTTCAATCAGAAAAGGACGAAGCTGAGAGTGGGATCCAGAATTTGAGGAAGCGTCTGGAAGGGAAGCAATTGGGCTAGACTACTGATCTTCTGGAGTAGCCCCACCCTGGGAAAGAGAAACATTTTTTTTCCTCCTCTTCGTGTTCTATTGATCAGAAGCATCCAGCAGCACCACGCCAGTAGAAAGCCATGAAGGTTGACGATAAGAGCGTAAGGCTTTATGCGAGAGGGTAGAGCTTCCTTTACCGATAGCCGGTACCGAACTATTTGAAAACAGCTCATGAAAGAGTTTGTGAGTATACCTCGGGATGACATTTTATCTCCATCAAACGGGAATGGAGGAAGAACGAGGAGGAATTCTTCATAGAGAAGAGACTAACCCACTTGAAAGAGGAAAGTGGAGTAGGCATAGTGCCGGAAAGTACGGATTCGGGGTTCCGGTAGGTCGTCCCCCCTTCCTACGGGTTCCCCCACCGACCCAGTGACACACTAATCACACCCCTTCTCTTTCTCCGATCATAAAGCCCCCCTGATCCCTTTATTTGTCTTTTATCCCCCCCTGAATAAGTAAGACCCCTCTATTTCTAATTCAAAAAAGAGAGGGGCAAAGCGCCCGTTTGAAGTGGCGAAGGCAACTATGGTGCTCGATCTTGCGTCTGAGGTATGGGTCGAATCATGATAAAGAATGTTCAGTGGTTGTATAATTCCCAAGCGGACCCCCATAAAGGGCTAGGGAGTCGATTGAACATCTCAGCAATTGGCGGGAATTTCACCCGCATCCGATCCCCAATTCTTAATCACCCCGGATGATCTTTGGGTGAATTGTGACCTCGTAAGATCATGTCGGGTAAGCAACAGAAGGGCTGATTTGGTTGAAGCCTCCTCATGTCCACGACCGGTTGAGGTCACGACAATGCCCTCTTTCTTACTTGCCATGATGTCTCGCCCAAGCACGTTACCCTTCTTGTAATCGTGCTCTGATAGAATGCTGACTGGTGACGAGGATCATATTGCTTGAGAGCTGGATCGAGGTTTAAAATGTGGTCATGGCAGAATGTGCCCTATCCCATGAAGGAGAGAAACCTTAAAGGTAAGGTCTAGAACTGGGCATCCAGCCGTGTAGGAAGACTCACCCTAGCCACTATAGCGACCCCACTCCCAACTCTAGTTGAGAAGCACCCTCCACCCACTTCCATTTTTCCATGTGCTCAAAAGCCCGCCGCCCGGGTTTTGAGACCCTTTCTGATTCCCTCACCGAATCTCATGAGAAACAAGCCCCACATGCCGTGCCTTAACCTGTCCTCAGACAGCCAGCCCTCACCAGGCTGCTGGCATTGCTAAATGCTCCGCCACGAAGCAAGCTTTCCCGAATATGACATATGTGGAAGAAGTCGAAGGAAGAAAGTTGTTGGACAACTGTATAAACAAGGTTACATTAGTATTCTAGGAATTGGCAACATAGAAATAAAGGGTAAGGGGTAGGAATCAACTATTTTAGGTGTTGCTCTACTAAAGTAGTCGCCCTAACTTTCGGTTCCTGTAACCAAGTTTTTCTTTCACTCCCATTCCATCTATCATATCAGTGGAGTCGATTCGATTTGTTCTTATCTACAGATAACGCAAGAGAGAACTTATGACCTTGCGGTTCCCTCTCGACCTTTCCACTGATGTTCTAATATAACCTTCCGATTCTATGGTTCTCCCTGGCTACGAGGCCTCACACGGGTAGAGTTCGGTATTCCTTTGTTGAAGGAATAGAATTCCCCATTTGAATGGGCAAGGCGAATCGATCATTGGCATCTTTATGGCTGTATCGTCCTAAAGACGAATGCGACGAGACTAAGTGGCATTAGGAAGTGTTGCTGACTTAACATTTAGGTTTCGGCATAACAAAGCTTGCATTGTCTTTTCGCACTTAGGTGAGCGTGGAGAAGCATTGGGAACCCCAATATTTTTTCTTCGGATCCATTTCTTTTTCCGTCCTCCCACCCCGGCATAGCGCTTCGCTTCAGGTTCTTCGGGAAATCGATCACTTATCCAATTTGAGTATCCTCATGGGAAATAAGATAAGAAAGGATTCATTTTTTTCTTTGACGTGAATGGCCCTATCTTGTATCAAAAGGTTTTTCGTGCTATACACCATGTTGAGAAAATTGATTGGATCGAAGTACGAAGGGGTTGATTGAAGTCTGAGATCAGCCCAAGACTAAGGCCGAGCAACTAGCTGCTGTAGGATTGGATGATATAATCCATCTAATCAAAAGCAAGGAAGGATAGACAATCCAACAGGTGTATAAGCAAGGGCGAGGACCTTTATATCCATAATTCTTCCCCTGGTTCTATCTCCTTCTACAATAGTGATTTATCCCGTCAATCCCACCTGCGAGCTAACGAAATGAACGCGGAACCCGTTCCGAATGCTTCTATGATCCGGAAGTTCTCGCAAAGAGAATAAGATGCTTCTCCCCTTCCCTCTTTCTTTTCCCGCTTACACGGGCTGAGTGGCAACGGGCGCGGGAGGAAGAAACCTAAAGAAGACGCTCGTCTCTTAGGTCCTTCTTCTTTCCATTTTTGGGTCGCTCTTCTTATCTGCCGTACCCCCTTTTTGACTTCTACGTCTCTCTTTGAAAATATAGACTGAAAGAAGCTTCTATTTGTAAGCCTTGGAGGCACTTAACAGTCAGTTCCTTCAGTCAACTTTTTTGGTAAGCAAAGTCTGCAACAACATCAATTGAATAGACAGAGAAGTCCGGTAAGCCTATCGATTCAAGCAAGTTTTACTAGTTTAGGCGCCATCCCCCTTTCTCGCGTAAAAGCGATCAGAATTCGAACTCGCCACGTTTTACTAGGATGGATATTTCTATAACAAAGGAAAGCCTCCTACCCTAATACTATGCCATTTGATTGAAACAAGTTCCGTCCTGCTCACCACTCCTCAAGGCCAAGGACGGGGTCAAACCAAAATTAAAACAATAGGGCACTGCTCTCCTCCTGTTAGATTTTGCTTTCTTCCTACTCATGAAGAACAATAAAGCTTTGCTTTATCGAATCAATCAGTGTGCAGTGTGCAGTGTGCAAACTCTTTCCCAAGTCGCTGAGCTGTTTAACAGATGGAAGGTCAAAGAGCTGTGGGGCTAAGATTGTCTTATGTAACACTATGGGAACAACCTTTTTTGTCCGCTTTCAGCTATGCTATATATATGGGCTATTCCTTATTCCGGCTGTAAAGCAGACGAAGAGGGAGAATGGCGAATAAAGGAAAAAGGTCCTGGTAAGGGTCAGTAGCGTCGGGAGGCGGCGGTGAACAACAAGGACTCTCTCTTGTAGCCTTAGTTTGCGCAGTTGAGTGGCTCCTGTTGAATACCTCTCGTAGGTCTGATCTCAAATATTACATATATAAATGGAAGTAAGTTGCTTTTAAGACGCACCTTTTGATTATGTTTTATCTCAGTCAAACTCTATTTGTTAAATAGAAGCACATTTAACGCTTTAGCGGCGAGCTCCGTGCAAAAGTTTTTCAAGGTTACTCTTGGCCGAATCTAAAGAATTTTCTTATCAGCAGACCAACTCCGTTCAAGAGCGAGCTATAAAGGTAGGAAAAAATACATCAATCAAGAGAGCCAGATTGTAGGAAGTGGGCGATACATTTTTGTATTTCTATGAGAAGCTCGACAGAACCCACGATTCTCAGTAGTAAGTCGTCGGCATATCGCACGTAATTCACGACGAGTCCAGCTTGTAGTGACCCTAAGACTGTGTTATGACTTCGCGGGGACTACTTTAGGACGACGGACGATAGCCCGTAGGGGTCAAAGTATAAGGAAGATAGCATAGAGCCCAATAATACCACTCACTGGTAAATAGCGCAATAGTTCTTCGTTGAGAGATGGCTCTACTTCTTATAGATCTCGAAAACCTCTGTGTCCAAGCCTCAACCGACAACGTTGCTTCGTTCTGCGGTGGTTTTCAAGGCCCTTAGATAGGACTTCATCTATGAATAGAAGAGATTTTCTTTCTAGTAGAGCTCATCACGACCATCATAACCTAACTCCAGGACTGCCATCTTACTTATACTTTGACAACTAATATATGTGCCCAGCAAGAAAGGCCCTGACCCTACCAATCAAGTATCAGAAAGAAGGGTTTCCTCGATCATAAAATAAAAAAAGAAAAAGCAGACGTACAATAAGAAGAGAATTAGCAGAAACCGAAAGGTTTTTTACCCAAAACACCGTACTGATACCTCCTAAAGCGAAATAGGCAAGCGCACAGGTAGAGAGTCTGCTTGAGTCATGCGACTTATGTGCGGATTGAAGTGCGTGATAAAGATAGATGCTTCTGTAAGTTTACTTTTTTCAGGAAAGCTAAATTTTTTTAGTCCCTTTTGACTTTTGGTGTATAGGGCTTTTGTTTTTGTTCCCCATTGTCAAGCAATTGAAAAGAGACCAGGCTTGTTAGCTTTGTATTGGCTCCCATCTTACTTAACAGGGCCCTTAGTTGAATACCGATCAAAATTGTTTAAAATTTTTAAACGAGCACCCCTTCTCCAAAAGTTATGGGGTAATTTTGCCGAGTTCCTTCGACATGGTTCTATCAAGCGAGTTGAGGCATGAAAAAACTTATCGATGATCTGCTTATTTCCAAGTACGTATCATCCGCTGCCTTATCCGCCGTCTCTTTGGCCGCCAAAAGCCTACCCTCTCTCGGATATTGAGTGGGTTGACCCGAAAAGAGATCGGGACGAACCTTCCAACAAGCAGAAGCTCATCACACTCAGTCACTCAACACTGTACGATGCTTGTGCTCATTGCTGGTATGTCAGACTCCGGAGGGGCAGATCCTGCCCAGGCGCTACTAATAAGCCAATTTGGCCTGCTGCGGTGTGCAGCCCGATCCTATAATGATAAAGCCTAAAAGGCTTACTGCGGCGTGCAGTCCGATCCACATATAAGCTATAAGCCTGCTGTGGCGTGCAACCCAATCCACAAATTTCACTCGCAACACGTCTCTCAGGCCCCAACTCAGTCATCAATCTCTCTAGTCTCTCGGGCTAACAATTCTCATGCCAATTGGCCCCAACAATGATATATAACACAACAATAAATAGTAACAGAGACTAAGATATGATATGCAAATGATGAATGTGGCTGAGTACAAAATTGCCATCTAAGCAGATAATTCAACAGCAGAAATGACCACAGTGGGTCTCAACAGAATATACATATAGCCTGAGATGATTTCTAACATGATTTTGCCACTCAATTACTCTAACACATATAGACCACGTGAATAGATACAAGGTTTGATGACTATATAGTACCACAGAATCGACTGGATCATAATTACCACGGTACACGCACACACGCCCGTCACCTAGCATGTGCGTCATCTAAACACTAACCACATAACATGAAATTCAAGGATTCATACCCTCAGAACCAAGTTTAGAAGTGTTACTTACCTCAAACCATGAAAATCTCTACTCCAATAAGCCCCTTGCCTCACGAATCGACCTCCAAACGCTTCGAATCTAGCCACAAACAACTCCATATAATCAACTCAAGCTATAGGAATCAATTCCATATGAAAAAGTTAAGTTCTTTAAAAAAACTCAAAAAGTCAACCCAGGGCCCATGTCTCGAAATCCGACAAAATTAACAAAATCCGAACACCCATTCAACCACGAGTCTAACCATACCAAAATTACTCAAATCCGATCACAACTCGACTTTCAAATCCCCAAATTAACGCCTATGAAGTTTCTACAATTTCCCCCAATTTTTCCAGCCCAAAACACTAATTAAATGATGAAAACAATGATATATTCATGTAATTTAATAAAATCCGAGTTAAAATTACTTACCCCAATCACTCCCTTGGAAATCTCTCCTCACCTTAATCTGAGCTCCCAAAATCAAATTGTGAAATATAACTCAAACCGTCGTTTTTGATATTTAAGAGTCTGCCTAGATGCCCTTCTTCGCGATCATGGGAAATGCTTCGCGATCGCGAAGCACAATCCTAAGCTGCCAAAAATTTACTCTACGCGAACGCGGATAAGCCCATGCAAATGCGACTCACAAAATCCCAGACCTACGCGATTGCAAACACCATCACGCGACCGTGAACCCAGTCTCCTCTTTTCCTCTTCGCGAATGCGACTAGACCCACATGTTCGCGATTCACTGCCTCTCCAACATATGCAATCGCCGACCCTAGCTCGTGAATGCATAGAACAAAAATCCCAGCTACCACAACAACTCTTCGCAATCGCGATCCTCCTCTCATGATCGCGTACAAGAAAACGAGCACCAGCTAAATCAGAAAACTTCCAAGGTTCAAAATGCGCCGAACATGATCCGTATCACACCCGAGACCCCCGGGACCTCAACCAAACATATCAACAAGTACTAATACAACATATGAACTCGCTTAAAGCGTCAAATCATATCAAACAACACTAAAACCACGAATCGCGCATCGATTCAAGCCTAATGAACTTATGAACTTCTAACTTCTTCATTCGATGCCGAAACCTATCAAATCAACTCCGATTGACCTAAAATTTTGCACACACGTCATAAATGACACAACAGACCTATTCCAACTTTCGAAATCAAAATCTGAGCACAGTAACCACAAAGTCAATTCTCGGTCAAACTGCTTAACTCTCCAAACTTCCATTTTCCCAAACGTAGTCATATAAGCCAACAAATTATTAATCAAGATGAGCACATAATCAAAACAACATAAAGTATCTCAATTCTACCCCGGACATGTCATAAACTTGGTAAGTGTATATACGCTCGCCACCACGTATATACACCACTCCAATACCTTAAACACATAGCAATCAAGTCAAATCCTAGGGGTTTCCCTCTTAACAAGGTTAGCAAAGAGACTTACCTCTTCTCGGGCTAACTTCAACCATAAATCAAATCAAAACCTCGCTCTAGCCGTCCAATCACTCAAATACAAGCAAAATATCATCCAAGGAAGTTAATACCAAAATCTGACACTACTAAAAAACAGCAAATTTGCGACTGTCAAATTAGTCGGAAATTGGTCAAAAATCGTGTTTTTCCGACGGATTTTCGACTGAAAAGTGTCAGTCGAAAAACACGTGGCCACAATATATTTGCGACAGAATCAGTCAAAAATTTGCGGCGGATTCAGTCGCAAACTGAAAAATACGGGGACATTTGAAATTAAGCCATTTGCGACCGAATCAGTCGCAAATTTAGCGACTGAATTTGCGATTGATTCAGTCGCTGACCAGAGTTAAAAAAATAAATATAAATTAAAAGTTTCAACTGATTCCATCGGAAAATTAAAAAACAAATTAATTTTAATTAAATATTCTGATTGAAACAGTCGTAAATATTAATTATTAATTAATTAAAAATATCAAAAATTCTCCATTTACGACTGATTCAATCGTAAATCTTAATTAAATTTTGTTAGAAATTTAGAATTTGCAACTGAATCAGTCACAAATCTGGGTAATTTCTGGTGAAATTTGCGATTGATTCAGTCGCATATTTGGGAATTTTTAAGCAGAATCCTGTTGTATTTCTAATTACACCACCTGCCAAATAAAACAGCCAACCAAACACCGAACAATTAACCAAAAACCTAATATAATACTCCAAAATTCAATATTTACTACAAAATAAATAGTAATATTTATAACAATTCAATCAACTATCAAACAACATAAATTAAACGTGTCTCTAACTTCAACTCTAAAACATTCAAATAGCCTATTCAGAATCAGTCTCCTCCTCAGACTCAGACTCAGACTTAGACTCCATTGCAGCTCCTCTCTTGCTTTTCTTTTTTAAGTATTATTGGATCAAAGCCTGAGTTGCTTGAAATTCTTGCGACATTTGATCCACTTTTTGACGCATAGCTTCCATGTCTTCTTGGGAAACTGATACCCTAGTGAATAATGCTGTTGGTGGACGACTGGAGGATGATTGTACTCCAATCCCGCAGGCTCGACCATTATTTATTATTTTCATGAGAAATAAAGAAAAAGAAAGTAAAAGAAGTAAGAAAACAAACAATCAACTTTCAAATTAATACCAATATAGATAATTACATAATATTTATACCTTTGTTCACGCCATCAGCCGCTTATGTCCAAATTGCAGTCATATCCTCTAGGGCCGGCTGAGTTCCTTCAGGCTGAGTTTGTAGCCATGCATCAAGATCAATATGATACTTGTCCTGAAATAAAAATAATACACGTTATATAAATAAAATAAATCAAGAAGGAAAAATAATATAGTGTTGGTGTTGGGATCGTATAAATGTCTTTGAAGCACGCGGTTCGATCCATCCTTCTCTTGTGCCGTCCTTCTTTTTTTTTCTTGTGTGTCTCCACAAAGACCTCAGCATAAGTCACATCTTCCCCACGTTCCTTTTCCTGAAAATTAAGAAGTAATTAGAGATATATATGTATATATATATGTTCAATTTGCATACTTGTAAAACTAAGAATATTTTATAATGAAATTACCATTCTCAAATGATGGGCTGCAAAACTAATAGAACCTCCAGTATGTAATGCTCCACCCTTAGTAGAAGCTTTGTTTAACTTTGCCTGTTCAATCTTCTTCTTCCACTCAGGGGTGTTCCACTTCGCCAAGAGCTGATTCGAGACATTTTCACGTATCTAATCAGGCCTGTTGCCACCTTTCCTAGCAACATGATGTGAATCTGTTATCCGCTTCTGTGCTCTCTTCTCGAAGTTTTCATTCACCAGATTTTCAAGTGCTGGCTGCCATACGCACCTATCCTACAACATTGAATAACTAATATTAGACGAATGAGGATAAGTATTAATAAAAATTAATTTTATTCTTACCTTAAATTATTGCCACATGTTCATTCTAATCTGTTACGGTATCTGTCTCCAGAAATTCCACGGCTCATGAAAAAATAGCTTCATAGATTCCATCACCATACGCGCAGCCTGAAAGGATGGCAAAAACTTGCATTTAATTTAACATATAAAATGTCATTAAATTCATTGTATTCAAAATTTTATTGAAAGATTTTAAAAGAAAATTGAAGGAAAGCTCACCCGTCGCCATGGGGAACGATAACCAGCCAATGAAGATGACTGTACTATACAGTCCCTCCAGTACACTGTCACACAGTACCAACAATTGTAGAAGTACTGGTAGATGGGGATGCAGTTGCGTGAGAGCCTCCAATATCCAAGTTAGATATACTTAGAGTGGATGATGATGGAGATGATAATTGAGTGGGCGATGTATGAGGAAGAAAAGATGAACCACCACGCTAGCTACTATGATTGCTCGGGAATGCAATCGGTGATGAGCCACCGAACTGACTAGCAGGAATACGCGGGGAAGAAGCTGGGAAATGAGGCGTGGATATAAAATTAATGATGGTCGAAGATGAGCTACCATGAGAATGCATGGAGTAATATTGAAGCGAGCTAGACGGGGGAGGGACTTTGAAAATGTCAGATGACTGTGAAGCTGACATAGAAGGACGAGGAGGCATAGAAGGAGGGCTCATATTTGGTGTAGGCGGAGGAAGCTGACTTGATCTAGGTAAAGTGTGTTTTTTCTTCTTAGATTTTTTTATTTCTTTACCACGAGAATCCATCTGTAATAAAAAATATTTACATGTAAAAAAATTTAACATAACAAATATAAACATAAAGAATACATAATAAATATAACAATATAAACATAAAAAATGAAGATGTCATTAATAATATAAAGTAATTTTATTACACATTACAATGAAGCACATCATAACATATAAATATTGAACAAGTCATAAAATACACAAATAGCTTAATCCTCATCACTTGTTTCATTTTCATTTTCTTCATCATATGAGATCGCTTATTTTATTTTCATCATATAATTCTTCATCCTCGCTTGCTTCTTGTTCATCAATTGAATCTTCGTTATTTTCCATTGATGTTCCCTCACCATGCTCAGCTAAAATTGATCTTAAGACCGAAGGATCGAATTCTTCGTATAGGATTGTTTCAACACTTGAAATATCATTTTGGTACGCTACATCTAATGCAGCCTCGGCTTCAACTCTATCCACTGGCTTAGATTTTATCACTACCCATCATGCAGATTTATTCTTGCACAAAGGATAAGGTACATAATTTTCACATTTTGTGCAATAATAAATGGGTCATAGAGTCTATACCTTCCCGTATGCTTTATTTCAATAATTTTGTATTGTGGATGCACTTTCGTACCTCTATCTGGTGTTGGATCATAGCACTTACACCGAAAGAGTACCAATTTTTTCTTCGGACAACTCACTTTATACTCAAGTTCTATGACTCTTGAAGCACAATGTAATAATCAATATCCTCATCGGCTTTCACACACACACCACTATTATTTGTTTTCTTACCCTTAGACCGTTCTTCTGTATGAAACTTGTATCCATTGATACATTACTTAGACATCTTTCTGACTCCAGGATCAGGTCCCCAAGCTATATCTTGCAAAAATTGGTCATTTACGCCATTAACTGGATTATGAACATATAAAGGGTAAAATAAGTTAGAATCTTTTAAATACATATAACTTATTATAATTTACCATTAATAAGACCATATTAAAAATTAAGTAACATTTTCAAATTCTTTAAACCATTCTGAAAATTTTGTATAAACAAGCTCTTGCCCATATGTACCCACAAACCAACTGTCCGACAAAATAAAAAATGTCATTACTTAAAACGATGATGAATCTTTAATATATGTGGGTAATAATATAAATGTATACTTACTTATAGTAAGGTTAGACCTCTGGACAATTCAAAAGCACATGTGTTGTAGCTGACTTTAGTTCCATCTCACTCAAAAGTCGTTTTGAACTACGTTTTGGACCGCCTTTACCTAGTTGATTGAATATGGAAAATGGTGGATACGGAGTTCAAACATGGCACATCGTGCGCAAAATAATATGAACAAAAATACGGAGTTTCTCTAGCCATATATGCCTCACAAATCGATCCTTCAATCCTAAATCTATTTTTGACAGTCCTCTTAAATTTGCCAATAATCTTGCATATTAGCATTATTTTTGGATGGAATAATGTTAAAATGAAACACATAAGGATTAATGATTAATAGTCATTCATTACCTCTCAAATGGATACATCCATCTGCATTTAACTGGCCCTCCAAGCCATGCCTCTTTTGCAAGGTGAATTGGAAGATGTTCCATCACGTCAAAAAAACCAAGAGGGAAAATTTTTGCCAACTTGTTTAAAGTTACGCGAATGTTATTCTCCATGTAAGTTAGGCTCTCCACCCTCAAAGTGCTAGAACACAACTCCTTAAAAAATAAGCTTACCTCTATGATGGGCTTCCATGTTCTATCAGGCGATGCATTAAACGCAACAGGCATAAAAGATTCCATGAAAATGTGACAATCGTGGCTTTTCATAGACGTCAACTTTCCTTATTTCATGTCAACTAGACAGGTTTGATGCATACCAATCAGGAACACTTAAATTATTAACCCAATCACAAATCTCTCTCCTCTCCTCCAAGGTGAAGGTAAAACTGGCCTTGGGTTTCTGAATCTTGTTTTTCAAATATGTCAGGTACAACTCACTTCGCCTACAATATTCCTTTAGGTCCATCCTGGTCTTAAAGTTATCCTTTGTCTTGTTGTTGACATCCATCACAGTATTAAACAAGTTGTCAAAAAAGTTCTTCTTGATATGCATGACATCAAGATTATGCCGAAGAAGATTATGCTTCCAATAAGGTAACTCCAGAATATGCTCTGTTTAGTTCAGTTGTATGTAACACCATAACCAGGTATCTTATTAGCCAAGGGATACTCTGTTACCTTAGGTAGATCCCTAACTCTGTTCCAAATCTCTTCTGGAGAGAAGACGGATGGTGGCTCATCATAATTTGTTTTGTTCTTCATAAATGCACTAGTATTTCTCATGAACTCATGATCCATTGGCAAGAAGAGGCGATGGCAGTCAAATCATGTGTTCTTACCTCCATGTTTCAAAGTGAATGCCTTTGTATCTTCCATACAAGTCGAGTAAGCTAACTTTCCAGCAGTTGACTACCTGGATATCATTCCATAAGCAGGAAAATCATTTATAGTCAACATCAAAGCAGCAAGCAGTCTGAAGTTTTGCTTAGTTGATACATCATATGTTTTCACGCCTTGATGCCACAATAACTTCAACTCATCAATCAAAGGTTGCATGTAAACATCAATCAACTTTTTTGGATTGCGTGAACCGGAAACAATAAAAGTTAGAAACAAATATGGACTTGTCGTACATAACTCAGGTGGAAGATTATACGGAGTAACAAACACTGGCCAACATGAATATAGTGCAGCAGAGACTGCAAATGGAGTGAATCCATCAACGCATAATCCCAACCTAATATTTCTTGGTTCAGTAGCAAAGTCCGAGAACACCCAATCAAAATGCTTCCATTCTTCTCTATCTGAAGGATGACATAGAACACCATCTGGTCATCTATGCTCATAATGCCATCTCATATGAGGAGCGTAGCTCATTGATGCATACAACCTCTTTAACCTTGGTATAAGGGGTAAGTAGTGCATCGCCTTCACCGGGGTCTTCTTCTTTTTATCATTTGTGGCATCCTTGTAACGAGGCTTGTTACAAAATTTGCGGTTCTCTAGAGATGCATCATCCTTATAGATTAACATGCAACCATTCTCACAGCAATGAATCCTCTCTGATGAAAGACCCAACTTGGAAACTAATTTTTTTCCGTGTAGAAATCTTTGGGTAGGTCAATGTTACACTGATTAAGTTCATTCATAAGCCCAATGATAAAATTCATGCCCGATTGAGAAATAAAAATATCCGACTTAATCTGAAGTAATCGAACAACAACAGACAATTTGGAATGCATTGAGCTTCATATAACAGACAACTAGCTTCCTCTAACTCTTTGAAAAACTTCTTAGCCTCATCATTTGGTTCAGATTGAGCTCCTGGGAACATCTCAAAGGCATCCCTCATCATGTCATTGAATCTAGAATTTTCAACATTTTAATCCACTACAGGACTACCCTCCTCACCACCAAAAGAATTATGAAAATCAACATCATTTACGCTATCGAGATTCTCCCCATGAGCAGTCCATACATAATAATTTTTCATAAATTCCTTTTTAAAAAGATGACATGTAACATCATCTTCTCCCAATAACTTAACATGCTTGAATTTCACACAAGGGCACCTAATCGTTCCTTCAATACGAAAATCATCAAGTGTCCTTGCCTTAGCAATAAATCCAGCAACCCCTTCTTTAAATTCATCCCTTAGCCCCACACAATTAGGATGATTCCTATTATACATCCACCTACGATGGGCAAATGCCATATACACAAATTAAAAAACTTGAAATTTATAAGATATCTAAAATTATTTAGTTTATTTAAAGTAATTAATAGGTTACGCCAATTCGAAGGTTCATTTCTTTAAAGTATTATATTCTTTTAAAATTAAAATTCATTAACCCTCGAAATCTTACATTTATTCCTATTCCATGTTATATTAATCTCTCAAAATATAAATTAAATTTAAATAGCTTCTTATATACATAATCGTTCCTTTAATATTATATTCTCTCGAAATCTTACATTTAATAATAGTCAATTTAATAAATTAGGAAGCGATAATAAGCTTAACTTCTTAAACTTAAAACTAAGGCTTTATATTATAACTACTTAATACAATTCGAATCACTCTTCTCTAAAGTTAACAATTCCACATATACGTAAACTTTAGAATTGTTAAAACCACAAATAGGTACTAACCTCAATTTCGAAAGTGAATTTAGTTTCAAGCTTAAATATTAATACATCTATGGCAATTCTAAAAATAAATCTATGGAAATTCTAAATAAATATCTTTGAAAATATGCATATATGAATTCAATCATAAAACATGCTACGAACCCGCTTGCTCACTCAAAACACCGAAAAAATTATCGTCTTGACCTGATATTGACCGTAGTCAAACACAAAATTCTTAACTAGTTTTTCTACCAATGGTCCAAAACACACTCGAGCCCCTTGCGACCCCATCCAATCTTAACAACAAGTCCATATAAATTACCCAAACTTATCTAAACACTACAATTAACATAAAGATCAAGAATCAAAGATAAAAATCATCCTCTTAACTTTCAAACCTTCAAACTCGTCCATATCACACTTAAACATTCCGGATTGTAGCCAAGCTTTGAACATAAGTTCCAATCAACCAAATAAACCTATATGAGATCTCAAAATCACAATAGGAGTTCGATAACACTGAAGTCAACTCCCCGTCAAATCAATGAATTCTCCAATTCTTCAAATTGCCAACTTTCGACAAATAGAGTCAAGACCTTCTAGGAACACCCAAATTCAACTCTGAACGTACGCCCAAGTCCAAAATCACCATGGGAACCTATTAAAACCATCAAATCCCAATTCCAAGGTCGTTTACTCAAAAGTCAAACCTTGGTCAACTCTTCCAGCTTAAGGCTTCCAAATTGAGAATTACTCTATCAAACCAATCTCGAACTTCCCAAAAATCAAAACCAACCATATACACAAAGTCATAATACATCATGTGAAGCTACTCAAAGTCTCAAACCGTCGAAAGGAATTCTAAGCTCAACACGACCGATCGAGTCGTTACATTCTCCCCCACTTAATATACGTTCGTCCTCGAACGTGCCAAGAGTTGTTCCAAAGCCATCGAATCATTGTATAAGCTCACCATACAGATACCTGCAGGTGATCTCAGCCACCTCAATCCATATAGGTCCATTAACATAATCCGATTGAAGATTCTTCCTTCAACCTTAGCTTACAATTCTTAGAATCAAATTCCAACATCCGGAACTCCCTCTAAGATCCGATTCTTGTACATATACTCTATATCAACTCCCACAGGCTGCACCAACCCATAAATATACTCCCAAGATATAACCACACGATGTACCACATAAGTTATATTCTAATAGCAATGACTTCCGACCACATTAGCTGCTCATTACCAAATCCTGTATTGGTGGTATACCCCATATCAGATAGAACCTCATTCCACACCTTCGTAGCACTACAATGATAAAAGAAATATGTAGAAACTCTTAACCATTGATCAAGTCGACATGTTGTGGAGTTCTCTCGCTTGACAAGAAATATTGCCAAATTCTAAGTTGATTAATGACATCTTCTTCAAAATATACCTTATCCAAATCCGATTGCACAAATTCCAGGTCCAATAATCTCATCTCACCTAGTACATGCTACTTGACCGAAATGCCACACCCGATGCTACCTAGAGATACATATGACACAATCCACACCTAACAAGCAACAACTCGAATGTGATCAATAATGGAAGAGAACAAAATAAGAGAACTGTCCAAAAAGTTCAGCAGATACAACCAGCCTAGCACAATGCTATGAATCTATCCCACAAGGATGAAGTAAAACACACAGAATAAGCACAAAGAATCATATTCAATCATAACTCCACTACGTCACATAGCCCGATCCAAAAATATCAATCCACATAGAATACCCATTGAGACATAACGCTCACAATCAACAAACACATGTGTATAATCAGCAAACACGCGAAGTGCATGACCATAACCATGGAGAAACAGATAGCACAATATACCACAGATAGGGAACAACACAATTAAGGTGCAATAAGCAACTCAATACCCCAAGAGCCATCTCGCTCAAATCTCGCCATAAGGCCTAAACAGAACCACATCGTGCGTGTGAATAGTCAAGTAGTCTCACAACCCATCATATCATAAGAGGAAATATATGAACAGACCAGGGAATGGATAATATTCATTCTGCCTGATGATACATCAACAATAAATATCGCGCAAGAGTAAGCAACATCAATCTAGTGTAGATACACATTCTCATTAGGCCTACCAATGAGCCCCCTAAACAATTCTGATCATCCCAAAATAGGTGATAACCTCCCAAAATCCACAATGATCTCATAAATGGCACATACAATCGGATGTCTAGCCCTTTATACACTAGTCCAAAATTAACGGAACAATCTACCCCCATAATTATCAACTCACTAAACCTCGAGAATACAAAATCTCCATACCTGATCTCTATCTCTCCCACTTTATTGACTGCTACATCACGCATACACAATCACTTTATAAGAAATGCTCTCATAAACCTACTGCACTAAGTAGCAAAAATCTGAACATCCATAATTTCCACCCACACAATCTCTGTAGTACTAGTCAAGCCTCCGAAAATCAATCTACAATGAGTCTTTTACAATACACACTCTCTTTAGGCGATACAAGATAGTGCTAGCGTCCTCTTAAACATCTGAAATCCTATATGCTTTCTAAAACTCATGACATTCCTTTCAAAACTGAACCTCAACCTTGTCCATTCAATCTCAATCCCATAGCTCACCACATCTTTCATGCCTCAATACAAAAATACGAGAATCCCATTATCAACTCTGAGTCGCGAACAGGATACACACTCTATCGATCAGAAATCTTCCACTTAACTCAGTTCAGAAGAAAAATGCAACAACCTTCTGATACCCGTAGAATACATCAACCTCAAGTTATGGTCAAATCATCACCACTCTTCAAAATCTATTTGTACATAACCAAGCCATCAGAACTGAACTCTCTTAATCCACCAAATCACACAGACTGCCAGACCCGTAAGTGTGACGACCCGGCCAGTCGTCTCATGAGTTACCGCTCTGTTTTCCCTATTTTTACCTCATTATACATCGTTATCCGTATTTCATGTGATCGAGTTGAGTAATTTGCGTTTGGATTGGATTTGGTAAGAAATGAGACACTAAATCTCTTTAAGAAAGTTTAAGTTGGAAAAGTCAACCGAATGTTGACTTATGAGTTAGAGGGCTCGGATGTGAGTTATGATGGTTCGGTTAGCTTCGTATGGTGATTTCGGAATTAGGCGTATGTTCGGATTTGAAATTTGATGTCTGTAGGACAATTCGACGCATTTTAGCAAATGTTGGAAAATAGAAGATTTTTGGAAAGTTTGACCGAGGAGTTGACTTTTTGATATCGGGGTCAGAATCCAGTTCTGAAAATCTTCACAGGTCCGTTATGTTATTTATGACTTGTGTGCAAAATTTGAGGTCAATCGGACTCGATTTGATAGGTTTCGGCATCGAATGTAGAAATTGGAATTTGTTAAGTTTCATTAGACTTGAATTGGGGTATGATTGTATATTTAGCGTTGTTTGAGGTGATTTGAGGCCTCGACTAAGTCCATGTGATATTTTAAGATTTGTTGATATGTTTGGTTGAAGTCCCGAGGGCCTCGAGTGGATTTTGGATGGTTGATGGAGTTTAACTTTGGCATTTCAAGAATGTGTCGATGTCGTCTATTCAAGAATAAGTGATATAATATTATGCAAATGGGCTCCAAATTCATTTTTAATTGAAGCATTAGATCCGTATCAAAATTTCAGAGTCATAGCAAAAAGAATCGTCCAATTCGGACATCGTATGAGAAAGTTATGCCTATTTTCGTGTCAGGGAAAAATTCTGCAGACATGTCGAATCTGCGATCGTATAGTGACCGCAGATTCGACATGTGAACCGCATTTTTGGACCTAGAAATCGCAAATTGAGGCAGAACTTGAGGCGAGGGATGCGATTTCTGTGACCAAAAATGCGAACCGCAAACCTGTTATGCGACAGGTTTGCGGATCGCAAATATGGCCTGACAGGGGTGTTTTAACTCGATTTTTGACACTTCTTAAGTAGAACTCAGTGCTCATTTTGTTCTACAAGACCCATTTTCGTTACCCACGAAGAGGAACACCTCCAAACACCCTAGAATCACAACAAACCAACTTCAAAACTATATCCAAAGGAGATTATCTTGTGTAGATTCTTAAAGAAGGGGATTTGACCATTCTAAACACATTGGGAGCTAGAGAGCTTGGATTAAAGCAAGTCTTGAAGAAATTCTTGGAGGGATTTCAAGGGAAACATCGGGGTAAGTGTTCCTAACTCAATTTTGGAGGAATTACCTCAGTTTATCACTATTTTTAGCAATTAATTGGTGATTTAAGTTAGGATAATTATGGAAAACCCTAAGGCTTGGATGTGAGGGTTGGAAGTCGATCCGATGTCGGAGTTCAATAATTTTGTATGGTTGAACTCGTATCGGAATGGGTTATCACATTTTGTGGGTTTTGTACGATTACAAGAAATGGGCCCCGCTGGCAATTTTGAGTTAAATTTCGGATTTTAATCCGAAAAATTTATAAATTCATATGGAATTAGTTTCTACTATGTGTATTGAGTGTATTAAATTATTTGTGACTAGATTTGAAGCCTTCGGACACAAAGTTTCAAGGCAAAGGTTTGTCGGAACCTTGAATTCAGCTGCAAAGCGAGGTAAGTGCTCGTTCTAACCTTCGCTTGAGGGATTGGAAGTTGTGTTCTAAATGTTAATTGCTTATTGTTGAGAACGACGTATAGGCATGGTGACGAGTATCTATACGTTGGCGTCAAGCATGACCGTGGGTCGTAGATGGATAGTTGTTGTGTGATTATTGTTCCAATTGTTGAATATTATTCTTGATATTGTTATGATATAAGTGGGAGCGGGTGGCACGCCTGCCACAAGATATTGTGAAATGGGGACGGGTCGTACGCCTACCACATGGTTCTTTATTTTAGTTGTTCCTTTTGGTTAGGGTTTTAGCCTTCTTCTATTCGGTATAAAGTCGATTGTTAAATAGTCTAGTCGATTAAGAATTATTAGAAGTTAAGGGGTCCAGTGTCACATTAGTAGGGTCGTGTCTAGATTTAATAAATCGAAAATTTGGGTTGGGAGGTTAATTGTAAATAGAAATTTAATTATAATTGAGTACTGACATTAGTTGAGCTGAATAGGAGTTGAGTTAGGTTAGGTTATAGCTAACTCTCCCTTGTTGGGGTGATTGTTTTGATGTTGTTGTTCTCTTGTTGAGAAGTTATTATATTGTTTTGCTTCCTTGCTGAAATTCTTGTGATTGATGTGATGACTATTGAAATGGGAGCGGGTGGTACGCCTACCACAAATGTAAGAAATTGGGGTCGAGTTGCACGCCTGCAACAGGATATAAGGAAATGGGGTCAAGTGGCACGCCTGCCACAAGATATAATGAAATGGGAGCGGGTGGTACGCCTACCACATGATATAATGAAATGGGAGCGGGTGGTACGCCTACCACATGATATGATGAAATGGGAGCGGGTGGTACGCCTACCACATGATATATGAAATGGGAGCGGGTGGTACGCCTACCACATAATATAATGAAATGGGGTCGAGTTGCACGCCTGCAATAGGATTTTAAGGAAATGGGGTCGAGTTGCACGCCTGCAACAGGATTTTAAGGAAATGGGGTCGAGTTGCACGCCTTCAACAGGATTTTAAGGAAATGGGGTCGAGTTGCACACCTGCAACAGGATATGACAGAAAGTGAAAGTTGTCTGTAATTTTCTCTTTATTTGTGTTGGAAATTAATTTGTAGTTTCTTTACTATTCATCTATGATCTGTATTGTTTTAACTATTATCCCGAAGTATATTTCCCTCTTTCCCACTTAATTTGTTCATTTATTTCTATCTTTCTACTGTAGATGTATATATATTTATATTGGTATATAACTGCACAGGTTTATGTGGAGTCTGGTTCTAGCCTCGTCACTACCTCGCCGGGGTTAGGCCAGGCACTTACCAGCACATAGGGTCGGTTGTGCTGATACTACACTCTGCACTCTTTTGTGCAGATCCCAGTACCGCAGGCTTTGGACTGTAAGGAGCTTCCAGCTTCTGATTATCAGGTGACCCAAGGTAGTTTTGCAGGCGTCCGCGAACCTTGGAGTCTCCCGCTTTCTATTTTATCTGTTTCTTTTATGTAGTCCCAGAAATAGTATTTTGTTATTTCTTCAAACCCTTGCTTGTAGAAAATCTTAGACAGTCTGTGAAACTGTGACACTAAATCTTGGGGTAGTTTGTTAAGGAGATTGTACTGGCGATTCTGTAAACTCTAAAATTTTATTCGTTCTGCTTGTAAATTTTATTCTGCTTATTAATTGTTGGGTTTAGGTTGTTTTGATTTCTAATGAAAATGTCGATAATAATTGGCTTGCCTAGCTTTCATTAGTAGGCGCCATCACGGCTCCCGAGGGTGGGAAATCCGGGTCGTGACAGTAAGGTCTTGCAGAAAACATCTGTAAAGCCCTATTATACATTAGGAACTCATCTCTATTACCATGTTGATCCAAGCTACAGCTAAACGGACCCAACTTCTTCAGATTACTCGTGACCCACCCTCACAGAAACACTTCTCTTTTCATAGTATAGTTTGGACCTCAATTAAAACTCATCCTAAGTGATCCCAACATGAAATATCATCGTCCTAAGACTCGTAAGCCATTTATTCCCTCTTATACACCCAATAGTACATCTAACCGAAATAGCTACTCTGAAAAGATCTTCTATGAGTCTGAAGCTGTTTCTTCCATCTCTCAATCATTGCCTCACAGAACCGATGATGTTACAAAAATTACCCCAAGCCTCTTCCACAATTCAACATCAATCTTAACTCCTCAGCAACATGACGAATCCAAAAATCCTTAGGTGCCACATCCTAAATATTTGAACCCACTAGAACAATCCTTCAAAATTAAAAGTACAAAGGGGTGGGG
>MCJB01005435.1:80873-107021 GCA_002018475.1 Nicotiana obtusifolia
GGGGGGTTAGGGTGAATTGTCGTTTTATTTTATGACTAAGTAGTTGACTAGTTTACCAAGTAGTCGACTAGAAATTGGTGCAACGTAAATAGTAAAGACAGAATGTAAACTACAGAAAGTAAATAACACCGATATTTTTATATTGGTTTAGATTCAAAGTGAATCCTAGTCCAGTCCCTATAGGTTGCGAGAGGGTTCTCTCTTAAAAGCTCCTTGAAAACTTCTGTACAAGTGTGTTGATGTTATCAAGTACACCAACTACTTTTTAGTCCTAAATACACTCGCTATGTTTTGATATAATGCCTCACATTTCTCTCTTACTTCTCTCTACTAGTTACACAGTAAATCTAACTTAGACTACAATGCTTGCTTAGAATAGAACAAAGAGCTTGAGGTTGGTTCGACCAAAGTATATCTCTTCCCTTGGTTTTCCGACTATAAATACAACTCGAGGGATCTTCTTTGATTCTTGATTTTGGCGGATCTTGAGAGATTGTAAACCCAAAGGAATTAATCCTTGGAATAAATCTTGAATGATGATTCCTTTCAAGAATAAGTGTGGAGCTTCCTTTAATTGGTTCGTTAATGACGGACTTGATAGCTTTCACTCTACGAGCGGATCTTTATTACAACAAGTGACCTTTAATTAATCGTTTGTAGACGAAATTCAGCCTTCCTTCAACGAGTGGATCTTTATTTCAATGAGCGGATCTTCAGTGGCTTGATTGATATTTCAAGTGGATTCTTAGAGTTCTTGATCTCCCCTTATTTTGGTCGTTCCATTCTCATCATCCTTTGCACAGTTTGGTAGATTCTTGGAAATCTTACTCTTCCTTTCCTTTGCTTATGGAGTGTACCTACAATTAGAAAGATATTATTTTTGTCATCATTAAAACTTGGATCTAACGATCTCCCCTTTTATGATGATGACAAAATAACAAAGGTTGCACCAATTTACTTGCCTGTCCATATTACTCAACTTCCCTTCTGTTGTAGTCGACTCCCCCTCAACTGGGTAGCTTCTCCCGTGTGGCCGTGTTCTTAAAAGTTGACTCTCCCTCAACTGGGCAGCCAAACAAAAAGCTGCACCTACCTGCATCTTATTTCTCCCCCTTTGGCATCAACAAAAAGAATTATACAAGCAGTAATAAGTCAAACCAAGTAGTAGTTAATTAGTTAAGTATGCAGGAGCATGAGTAATTGCCTTAGCAGTACAACCCCATGACTGGATAGCCGGTCCAAAAGAGCAAACAAAAATTGTCTTAACCATCCAACAAACAACGAATATAACGACGCATAAAATATGTGAGTGTTGCAGATGACCTCCTTGAGACGTTCAAAGCTAGCATTCATTGTGACCATATACCATCAATCCTGTCATGAACTTCCTTGAAGGCTTTCACTCGTTCTCTGCTGTCTTGAGGATTTTGACTTGTATATTGGATACAGTAGAACCTGTCTCCTTTGATATATTATGAATGTCTCCAATTGTAGTATAAGTAGAGATTAGCAGATCCTTGATGATGGACAACTTTTCATCAATGGCAGTCATCTTTTCCACAAGATCAGGGTCACAAACACTGGGATGGGAAACATAGGCCTTGTCTTTGGAGCCAGTCGGGGCAATTTTGGCTTCTCCATATTGTTCTTTACCCAAGTACTCTTCACAACAACATATCCCATGCTGGCAAATGCTTTAGAGTTGTAGGACTTGGTGACAGTGACATAAGTATAGTCGGAAAGGGAGATATCGTGGGCCTCAAGAAGGTGGGTGATGACCATACCATATGGAAGACTTGTAGGATCATCAACAACAACAACCTCAGTAGAATCCCACTAATGGAGTCTGGGAAGGGTAGAGTGTATGCATACGTAACCCCTCCCCGGGGGTAGGGAGGCTGTTTTCGGGAGATCCTCAGCTAAATAGACAATACAATAATATTAGAAAAGAACAAAAGAATAAATCTATAATAACAAAAGAAACCAGAAAAATAATACTCAGCAATCGAACAAGACAACAAATAAGGGGAAGGGTAATAGCCCAATATTTGTGGGATCATCGACATTCTCAATCATGAGATTGATGACCCACAGAGACCGTTTAACTTTATGCTTGGTCAAGAGACAATAAAGCAGAAAGGTATCCCATTAGGAAAAGGTTGCAAATGATCCTGTACAGGAAAGAAGAGTGGTTGCCACAATATGTGCGAGGAAGTCAAAAGAGATTTCAAATCTTCAGGCCAGGTATTTTTTAACAACATTGAGAGCCCAAAACACTTGCACTGAAAGATGGAATCAAATGAGGCACAGTCTAGAATGATATGCTTACCAAGAACTAAGGATTCTAATTTGTCAGGTTTTGGGAAGCGAAGATTGGCATAGAACATTTTAACAAGGGATTCATATAATTTTGGAGGTGGCAGAGAAAGAATATATTTCGAACCTTGAAAATCCAAGAGTTCATTTACCTTGCAGTTTAAGCTTTCCATGTCGCTCAGATCAATAACCTTGCCATCAGTAATGGGTTTGCCCTTGAATGAGATGGAGACATCTCTTTTCAGAGTGTCCCAGAAGTTGATGTTAGAGTCTAGAGAGCTTGAGAGATCTACCTTGGGCTTCTTTGGAGCGAACGAATCATGATTGTCTTCCATAGGGCGCTTACCTAGGGCTTTGTCATTTAGACTACACGCATCGTCGAAGAGTTCTGCTTGTGAAGAAGCAAACTAATCTGAGTGATTTGACCCTAAATTGACTGGCTTCGGTGGTTGTGATGAAGGTTTTATTTTGGAGCGATTTCTCTTTCGAGTGGAGGCAGAAGGATTTTTCAATTATTTTTCCATTTATGAGTTGAGGAGAAAGGTTTAGGTACGATCGAAACAATGTGAGAGAGTAAGGATGAATAAGGAGACTAAAAAGAGTGAGTTTGACAGTTGAGTGTGGAAAAAGAAAAGACATCAGTGAATGCTCGTGATGATTGATTTTCCTTTTGAAGAATCGTGAAAAGGTGTGAAAAAGGGAAAAATCGAGGCGCATCATAAATGGTACTTACACACATAATGAAATAAACAGAAGATGTGGCAGTAAAATGTAATTAATAACACATAAGTCCAAAATTTTGGTACTAAGTGAAATAATGCCAAGTGAGTCTCGTAAAGCACAAAATCTGACTTCAAGTAGGGGTTTTGTAAAAATGTCTGCGAATTGATCATTAGGACTAACAAACATTAATTCTATTTCTCCCTTAAGAACATGATCTCTAATAAAATGATGTTGGTATCTATATGCTTAGCCCTAGAATTATGCACATGGTTCTTTGAAAGAAATATAACACTAGAATTATCACAAAATATTTGAATAGGTTTAAATGATAATTTATAGTCACTCAGTTGATGAGACATCGAAAGTAGTTGAGCAAAACCTTGTCTAATGGCTATGTATTCTGCCTCAGTTGTGGACAAAGCCACCGATCCTTGTTTTTTGCTATTCCAGGAAATTAATGATTTCCCAGCAAATGACATGTTCTTCTAGTGCTTTTCCTATCTTCTTTGTTGCCTTCAATTTTAAAATTGTTAGAATGTGGATACCATAGTCCATAGGAAGTAGTTCCGATAAAATAGCAAATTATTCGTTTTACTGCAGTTAAATGAGACTCCTTAGGAGCTGACTGAAACCTAGCACATTTGCACAAACTGAACATGATATCTGGTCGAGCAGTTAGGTATAGCAGTGATCCAATCATTCCATGATACTTCATTTCATCCACTAATTTTTCTTTCTCATCATTATCAAGAGTGGTTGATGGACTCATAGGCATTCCAAATGCTTTAGCATTGCTTGTACCGAATTTTTGGATCAATTCCTCAGTGTATTTCGTCTGACAAATGAATGTGTCATTTTGTGATTGTTGAATTTGTTGTTCAAGAAAGAATGCGAGTTCCCCCCCTCATGCTCATTTCGAACTCACTTTGCATGAGATTTGAGAAATCCACAAGACAGAGTTAGTACTGCCAAATATAATATCATCAACACAAACTTGAATAATTAGATTACTTGTAGAGGATGTTTTGATAAATAATGTAGTATTTATCTTACCTCTATCCATGATCAGTTAGAAAAGAGCTCAGCTTCTCATACCAAGCTCGAGGGGCTTGCTTGATTCCATAAAAGGCTTTAGTCAACTTATACACATGGTAAAAAATTTTGAGTTTTCAAAACCAGGATGTTGTTATAAAGATACCTCCTTGTCAATAAAACGGTTTTAAAAAGCACTTTTTACATCCATTTGAAATAATTTAAAACCATTAAATGAAGCATATGCGAGTAATATACGAAGTGATTCTAACCGAGCTACCAGAGTTAATGTTCCATCATAGCCGACTCCTTCCTGCTGTGAGTAACCTTGAGCAACCAACCTAGCTTTGTTACTAACCACTTTTCTATCTTCATTCGACTTGTTTCTGAATACCAATTTGGTTCCAATGATTGTAGTATTTGCTGGCTTAGGCACCAATTTCCATACTTGATTTTTATCGAACCGATAGAGTTCATCCTACATAGCTTGTAACCAGCTGGAGTCCTTCAAAGCTTTGTCTACCTTCTTCGGTTCAGTTTGAGATATGAGTGCAATGTTAGCCTTTTTCTTGAGATATCTCTACTTTTTCATCCCATCATTTGGATTTGCTATGATGAACTTTTCAGGATACTCAGGTTCACTTCTCCATTCATTTGGTCTTGTTTCAACTTGCTGAGTAGTCGACTCCTTTTGAGGTTTATCATGACTGCTGACAGGTTCATTATTCAACTTTGGAGATTCGTTGCTACTGTTAGTTGAATTCTTTGATTCATGAGATTCATTCGTCTTTGATACGTCTTGGTTAATATCTTCATCAGATGCAAAGACTCCTTTCTCGGCCATAAGGTTATTATAATCGAAAATAACATGAACTGATTCTTCTACACACAAGGTACGTTTATTATAAACTCTAAATGACCTGCAATCATTTGAATATCCAAGAAATATACCTTCGTCGCTTCTTGGATCGAACTTACCAAGATTGTCCTTACCTTTGTTATGAACGAAGCATTTGCTCCCGAAAGGATGAAAGTAGTCAATTTTTGGCCTTTTGCCCTTCCATAGTTCATATGGAGTTTTCTTCAAAATAGGCCTTAAGAGACATTTGGTAAGGATATGACATGCTATGCTGAGTGCCTCTGCCCAAAATGATTTGTTAGAGAATGCTCCAGTATCATCGTTCTAGCCATGTCTTGTAGGGTTCTGTTTTTTTTTTACGTGCAACCACTCCATTCTGTTGAGGTGATATATGAGCTGAGAAGTTGTGAGTGCATCCTTGTTCTTTGTAAAATTCTTCAAATGATCTACTCTGGAATTCTCTTTCATGATCACTTTGTATGTTTGAAATGAGATACCCGTTTTCTCTTTCAATCCTTTTGCAAAAGATATCAAAATTCCTTAAGGCTTCATCTTTGCGAGTTAAAAATATTACCCATGTAAAAAGTGAGTAATTATCAACAATGACAAATGCATATTGTTTACCCCCATGCTAGCAGTTCGAGTAGGGCCAACTAGATCTATATGTAGTAATTAGAGGCTTGGTTGTGGACACAACATCTTTGGTCTTAAAGGAATTTCTAGTTTTTTCCAAGTTGACATGCATCATATACATGATTCCTAGAAAAGTTGAGTTTGGGAAGGCCAACGGCTAAGTCATGTCTAGAATGTTTTTCAATCAGGTGCATGCTTTCATGGCCAAGTTTCTTATGCCAACGTCAGGGATCATCAGATATGGATGCTAGACAAATATGACCATCTAAGCTTTCAATGCAGTTTATAAAGTAAACGTTTCCATACCTCTTTCCTGGTAAAATAATTTTTTCTGACTAATCTTTGATAGCATAACCTCTTTTCTTGAATTTGACTTCATACCCCGAGTCACATAGTTGACTTAT
The DNA here is from genome assembly GCA_002018475.1 of Nicotiana obtusifolia. Taxonomy (NCBI): domain Eukaryota; kingdom Viridiplantae; phylum Streptophyta; class Magnoliopsida; order Solanales; family Solanaceae; genus Nicotiana; species Nicotiana obtusifolia. The sequence continues at coordinate 86,841 of MCJB01005435.1, forward strand.
GCTCAGCAGGTTATAGTTGAGTCTATTCACAAGATAAACTTCTATAATATTGCAGTTATTGTTGAATGGAACTGTGCCGATGACAACTATTTTGCTTTTTGAATCATCACTGAGGTTGACATTTCTTCCATTTTTTTTTGTAATTTATTTGAATAGATTCTTGTTGCCCCTCATGTGATTGGAACACACATAATTGAGATACAGTTTTCCCATTTGACTTTTCCTGTGGTGTTCATGAAGAATAAGATTATTGCCTTCTTTAAGGTACCCAAGCTTGCTTGGGTCCTTTTTGGTTTGTTCTAGTAATATTAGTATTGTTTTTGGGCTTCCAGATCCGTCCCGTAACATTTGAGTTACAAAATCTACAAAAGGAATACTTATGACCAGTTCTATTACAATAATGAAATACGGAAAGTTTTTCGTTGGATTTACTAGTGGTGTTGTTACTAATAGATCCATCTCTAACAGGTCTTTTTCCAGTTGGCTTATAAGTAGGCCGGTTAGACTTGATGGAGTTGTGACTGGTGGACTTGCGCATGGTGTTTAGTTGCAATTGCAATTCCTGAACTTTTTCTTGAAGAACATCTCTTTCGATCACAGACTTCAAGTTCAAGTTCCAAGTCCTTGTTCTCCATGTTCGGTATCTTTAATTAATCTAGAATTTTTTGAGATTCCTCTAGGGTGAGATCGAAAATATCTTGTAATTTATTACATCTATCACGTTCATAATGTCTTACCTCGCTAGATTCACCACGTGCCATGAAGCGGTTCTCTGTTTTTTCCGTGCTATCATCATCAAACACGTCTTCATATGTCCAACAACCTGAGAACTTGTTCATATTATTTTCTAAAATAGTCATGAAACACAGATTAGCGATTCCTTCATGCTCTGAACTGTCTTCATCACTCCAACTTCCAAAAGATTTGTTTTTGTGAATTCCTCTAGAGGCTTTTCTTTTGAGATCTGGGCATTTCGCTTGTATATGACCATATTTTCCACATTTAGAACATTTTTCATCGTTCTTCTCTTGTTCATTTTATTGTCTAGAGGTTCTTCTGGAGGACATTCTTCCCTTTTTGGTGTTCCTATATCTTCTCATTAGTCCATTCATTGTATTGGAAACCATAGCGATTTCTTCTTCTAGAGCCTCAGCTTCGTTGTCATTGTCATCTTCAGATCCTTCAATCGAGGTTTTTGAAAGCGACTATTTTCTTTTTTTATTCCTGCCCTCGGTTTTTGAGATGTACATTCTCAAAGGCAATGAGATTTCCTCGTAGTTCATCATATGACCTTGGCAAGATCTTGAGACTCAAGTGCAACTACTTTTGTTTGCTAGGTAGTAGGTAAACTTCTTAGGATTTTCCGAACTTGCTCACCACTTGAGTATGGTCTTCCTAAAGTTTTTATATTTCTAATGATTTTACTGTATCAAACATTTCCTTAATGGATTCACCTTCTTTCATATGAAAGAGTTCATAGTCATGGATCAACAGATTTATCCTTGTTTCCTTGACCTTGCTTGTCTCTTCATAAGTGACTTCCAGCTTATCCTATATTTCTTTAGTCGTATCGCAACTTGAGATCTTCTCATATTCTTCTCCTTTTATAACACTGTATAAAAGATTGCGTGCCTTGGCATTAACTTGTATTAATGCCATTTGCTCATCAGTGTATTCATCTATGTCCATTGGATTAGTATATGTTTGTCCATCTATTTTCTTGTCAGACTTTGCTGCTATAATTGGATAATCTCCCTTTTTTATTACAAGCCACACTTTGACATCATAAGATTTTGCATAGATTTTCATGCGAACCTTCCAGTGTATCCACTGAAGTATGAAGGTCTTGCCTGTGAAGTCCCTTATTGAAATAGAGCTCCTATAATTACTTGGTTTGACAAGATCTTTTCTCACTAGATGTTAAGCAAAATGAGAGTGTGAGACTTGCTCGGATACCAATTGAAAGTACAAGACAGAATGTAAACTGCACAAGGTAAATGACACCGAATATGTTTATATTGTTTCTGATTCAGTGAATTCTACTCCAGTTCCCTTGGGTTGCAAGATGATTCTCTCTTCAAAGCTACTTGAAAACTTCCATACAAGTGTGTTGATGTTATCAAGTACACCAACTGCTTTTCAGTACTAAATGCACTCTCTATGTTTTTTTTTAACTAAATAAGAATTTTATTGATAGAAGCATAGTATAAAAAAGGAGGGGGACCTGAACCTTACCTCCAATAGAAGAGTAGATGTACACTTAGTCATCCTAAAGTGATAACTAAATATACCTAACGTGTGGTAAGGTGTTAGACCTATAGTAATGTGGTGATTGTCTATTTTAAAGTGATAGACATTTGCATGTACAAAAATAAAGTGAGATTGTTCTAGGTCAGCTATACAAAAAAGTACATGTGTTCCTGCTTCTATTGTGTGATTTGGGGAAGTATTCCCTTGTATGTACAACTGGTATCCAAAAGTTGTTTATGGAGTTATCAAAAGAGTGCCAAAATAGTGCGAGCTATCTTTAATTTTGCTTTGACTTTGTAAAGAAAAGCCAAGTTGAAGATGACTGTTTGTTATGAAGTGGTTGTTGCCGTTAGTTGTGTGCTTGGATTGCTGCAGTAGATTGCTGTCTTCTCTTGTGTTTGTCTGATGATGATCAATGTTGGTTTCTTGTCTTGCATTGTCTGCTGGTTTAGAAAATTACTACTGTGAAATTGAGTGTAGCCATTTTTCCAGTGCTGCAACATGTTTGAGAGTGTCTATGATGATTGCTGAGGTTGCAAGAGATTGAGCACCAAAGGCGCTAATACCACACCTTGCAACTGCAGCAATAATCTGAACCAAATCAAGCTGCCTACAGAAAGATGAAATTCATAAGTGACATTGTGGTTTGTGTTAGTGCTGCTTTGGTTGTGTATTTGATTCTGATGAACTGCTGAGAGTTGTGTTGGTTGATTATGTGATAACTATGTTTCTGGATCATGTGGTTGCTGCGAACTTGGTGGTTGCCAGTCTATGTTGTTATGCCTGCTAAGTCGATTGTTGACTGTGTTCCAGTGATTGGTGATGGCAAGGGATGTCCATCTTGCTGTCACTATGCTGCTGTTGCTACTTAGTTGTGTGCTGGATGATTTTCTTAGTTGTATGCTAGTACAGGGGATTCCTGATAAGTGTTGTAATTGCAATAGATTGAGCATTATAGATGCTAATACCACACATTGCAATTTCAGCACTGATCTGGATCCCTCCACACTAGCTATAAATTTGAAAGAACTGTTGAAAGCAATGATGTTTTCCTCTAAGTTGACTTCTTTTTTGATGCCGTGTCTTGGAAAATTGAGGCTGTTGTTGTTAATCTTCTCATATTGCTGGTGTTGAACTGGGAACTGTCTTGACTGCAAAACTTCTGCTGTGATATTTTGATTCCAGGAGTGTATCTTGATGAATGTAGCCTTGTGTTGTTGATGCTACCCTGTGTAACTGCTGTTTATCTTTTTCTTCTGCTGCTGTGTTTCTATTGAGGAAAGTGCCTTGAGGGTCCATCTGTGGGTGCTGCTTAAGCAGATTGCTGTGTGTTTGAAGGATTCTCTTCTGCTGCTGTTTTCCTGCTGTGTTAATGTAGAGCCAGGGTTGAGTGAATTGTTCCCAGGAGGTTGTGAGCTGCAGCAGAATTCTGGAGAAGATGTTGTTGAAGCTGTGATCCATTTGTTGTTGGTGTCTGTGCATTTGCTGATAGAGTTTAGGGAGCTTGGAATTCTCCCTATTGTTTCTTCAACAGCAGATTGGATCCATTCAGTGCTTTGTATTCCATGTGAATGCCTATTCATTGAATTCAGTGTGTTGTTATTGAGTCTCTGTTGGTAGCAGCTCAGATCTTCAGAATTTCCTGCAAAACAAAATTGCTTGTTAGCATGTACCATTTTCTCTTTAATACAGTAGCTTTCTAATGTGTCTTCGAACAGCATAGCATGAATTCTTGTATCCTTAAAGTCTCTGCTAGGCCTTTTGCTAGTGTTTTGCTTTGCCTTCCATTGTACCTGTATCAAAAACAGAGAGACTAGGAAAATATTGAGGTAATTGTTTGATCTCAAGTTTAAAGTAACTATCCATTGTGAACTTCTTGAGATATGCATTAACAATCCTGCAGCCTTTTCTGCGGAATCCTTCATTTGACTACTTATCTCCTTTCTTCTTGGGTGATTTACTTTCCTCTGTTTCCTATCACCTTTATTCTCAAATAGGGGCATTGACTTTTATCATTGTTAACCAGCCTTCTACTTTGTGTGTCCAATTCACCAAAGCACAATAAATAGGACCAACATCTAGGGCATAGTTTGCTAAATGATCTGCCAATTTGTTGCCTTCCCTAAATGTGTGTTCAATTGTTGCATTGCATCTTGTCATCAATTCCTTTATTTCTGCAACAGTATCCTTTATGGACCAAGGAACCCTCCATTCTTCCTGTATGCTCTTCATTAACATCATGGAGTCAGTGTGGAGATCAATTAGGAGGTGACCATTATGGATGCAGAATCTCAAGGCTTCCACCATTGCCTGTGCCTCAGCTTCAGTGTTTGTTCTATCTTTGATCTCTTTACTGTAGGTATGTATTATATCTCCCTCTTCATTCCTCAGAACAAAGCCAATGGAGCTTTTGCTTGGGTTGCCCCTGGAGGTGCCATCTGTGTTAACCTTAATCCTTCCTTGTTTGGGGAGATCCCAAAACACCTTAGTGCACTTCAAGGTGGGAGTATATTGTTCCATCCTGCCATGATGTCTGGCCATTTCCGAGGGATGTTTTGAATTCCTGGCTTTCTGATCCTGATAAGCATTTGGAGAGTAGAAGTGATTTGCTAGATAACTCTTTTGATTGTGAATGTGTCTCCATATTTGTAATTATTTCTTCTTTTCCACAATTCCCATATGATCACAGAAGGTAAGGCTTGCATAACTGGTTTCAGTCAATGAATGACTGCTGCAATCCAACATTTGACCACTACTTGATGTAGAGTGATGCCTTGTACATCAATTCTTGCATTGCCAAGAAAGTATCTCCATACTGTGTTTGCAGCATCTGATGTGAAAAACAAATGTTGTCTTGTCTCTTCTTGTGGATCTGTTGCAACACTAACACTTAGAAGCCATTTGGAATCCCAGTTTTTTGAAGTAGTCATCCAGTGGTAGTCTATTTTTCCAGACTTTCCACATAAAAAAAGAGATTTTAAAAGGCACTCCTTACACCCATATGTTTCTATATGCATTTGCAGGATGTTGTCTCTTTCTTGATATTCCCAGGCTGTCTTGACAGTGAATTCATCACTGGTTTCCAGCATCCATACTGGTTCATCTAGTAGATCTGCCGCATTTGGTGGTTTGATGTTGTTGGTTATGTCTGCAGCAAGGTCATCTGGTAAGCTCTCTTTGATCTTGTCTTCATTCCAAAGCCCATCTTCTGTTACATCCTGAATATTCTGGACAGTTTCATCACAAATGAAGTCAGGAGGGGTAACAAAGTATAAGGCTCCCAGTCCTGTCCAATTTTCGAACCAGAATAGTGAAGACCCCATTTTAGGTTGCCAGAGTATTTGATGCTCCATAATGCTTCTATATTCAAGCATTTTCTTCCAAATGTGTGATCCACCTCTCCAAGGAACAATTATTGGGTTAAGTTTTTTGCAGTATTTCTGGCTCATGAAAGCACTCCATAAGCTTGGTTTTGTTCTGAAGTTCCACCATAGTTTGCAGAACAAGGCTACAGACATGTCATGTAATGACCTGAAGCCTGCACCTCCTTCCTCATAAGACAAGCATAAGGTGTTTCATGATGCCCACTGCCTTCTTGGATTTCCAACAGAATTGCCCCAGAAAAATTGTGCAATTAGTTTGTGAAGCTTATTGATCACATTGGTAGGAGGATTTACTGCAGAGAGGAGGTGGATTGGCATGCTTTGCAGGACATGTGTGATGAGTACTACCCTGCCTCCTGTGGATAGTAGTTTCCCTTTCTAGTCTTGGAGTCTGTTCATCACTTTCTGTATAAGACTTTGATATTAGTCTATCTTCCTTCTCATGTAGAATATTGGACATCAAAGATATATGAAAGGAAAATCTTGCTGTAGGATTCCTGTAATCCTCTATACCTTGTTGATCACATGTGTTGAGGTGGAGTGATGCATGTACACTGCAGATTTGCTTTTGTTTATCAGCTGACCAGAAGCATCTTCATATGCAGTCAGAATTCCCATTATTAGCTGGAGTGATGTGGCATCAGATGAGGAGAAGATGATGGTATCATCTGCATATGCCAGGTGATTGATCTTGGGACTCCATTTAGGCAAAGCTAAATCCACAGAAATGAGAGTTGGAGTGAAGAGCATTGAGTGCTCTGGACATGGCTTCTGCTACTATTATGAATAGAGCAGTTGACAGAGGGTCACCTTATTTGACTCCTCTTGTAGATTTGAAGAAGCTATGTGGTTCTCCATTGATCAGAATAAAGTACTAGTTGTTGGTCACTAGTCCATGTATCAAACCAATGAAACTTTCTTCAAAGCCCATCTTCCTTAGTACCTTGGTCAGAAATAGCCATGACAGTCTGTCATATGCCTTGGTCATGTCCAGTTCAATTACAACATTTGGACCTGCTTTGGTTCTGAGTCGAATGTCTGTTACAATCTCCTGAGTTAAGAGCACATTTTCCACTATGCTTCTGCCTTTGACAAAGCCAGCTTGTTCTTCTGAAATCAGCTTTCGTAGAATGATTACCAGTCTGTCGTTAATTACTCTTGAAAATATCTTGTTAATAAAGTTGCTGAGGCTGATTGGTCTCAAGTCTGAGAAGGTAACTATTTCCTTCTTCTTGGGCAGTAGTACTAAATTTTTGTGTGTGATACACTTAGGAAGAGTATGTCCATTAAATACTGCTTTAACCATATCAACTATATCTTCCTTGACTATATCCCAGCATGACTGGTAGAAGCATCCAGTGAAGCCATCTGGTCCTCCTGCACTTGCTGCATTCAATCCAAAAACTGCATTTTTAACTTCCTCTCTTGTTGGTTGATGCATCAGCAGACAATTGTCTACATTGTCTACCAGTGTAGGAATGTGATCCAGTATTCAAATGTTGCAGGGGGGGTTATCTTCATGAAACTGTGCTTTGAAGAAGTTGATTGCTTCATTTGCTATTTCAGCATTATCTTCTAGCCAAATGCCCCTTTGTTTTGGATTCTTCTAAGTTGTAGTCTCTTTCTTCTGCCATTCACTTGTGCGTGAAAGAATTTTGTATTTCTATCTCCATCTTTGAACCAAGCCATACCTGATTTCTGCTTCTAAAACTCCTCTTCTAGATTTAAATACTTGATCAGCTCAGCCTGTACCTGCTGTAGTCTCATTCTATTTTGAGCAGTGGGATGGAGCTCAAATTGGGCTTCATGTACTTTAACAACTTCCTCTAGACTTGTTATCTTTTGGAAGATGTCTCCATATGTTGTTCTGCTCCATATTGATAGTGTTTTCTTTACTTTCTTCAGCTTATGATTGAAAGTTATGAATGGGTCCCCAATGAAATCTGCTTTCCAGTGCTCTCTTACCACTGCTTTGAAGTTGTGGTGCTTAATCCAGAAGTTAAGAAATCTGAAAGCTCTCTTTGTGGAGGTGGCATTTGTGTTACAAGTCAGTAGCAGAGGGAAATGATCTGAGCCTATTTTTGGCAAGTGAGTGACTCCAGTTGTGGTAACCATTGTTGAAATGACAAGTTGGTTAAGCATTTGTCTAGTCTTTTGAAAATACAGTCTTTTTCTGCTCTCCTATTCCACCATGTGTATATGCTTCCTTTGAAGCTTAGTTCATGAAGGTTGTAGGTGTTGATGCAGTGTCTGAAATCTTCAATCTCCTTCAGTGTTACTGGAAGCCCTCCAAACTTCTCTTCCTCATCCCATATAACATTGAAGTCCCCTCCCACTAGCCAAGGAGTGTCATGTTACTAGCAAGGTAATGTAAGCTATCCCACAGTTCAATTCTTTCATTAGCATTACATTTTGCATATACAAATGTGACAATGAAAGTTGTTTGTGAATCCACCTCTGTTAATTTCAGAGTTAATTGCTACTCCAAGTCACATATTATGTTTACTTCATGATCCTCATCCACAAAGACCCATATCTTGTTTGACACATTAGCAAAACATTGTGGCCCAATCCTCATTCTGTATCTTTCCAGTTTCCTAGCTTTTTGTTTTGGTTCCATGATTCCAATGAATTGAAAGTGGTGCTGTCTCTGCATATTGATAAGCCTATCAAAGGCTTTCATTGTGTTGACTAATCTTATCTTCCAAATGATCCCATTCATGATTAGGATTGAGATTTGGATAAGATCCTTCTTGTTTGGACTCCTGCCCCTGCACTTTGAGCGTCCTTGCCCTATTTCTTCCTACCTTTTTTGGTTGATTTCACTACATCCAAAAATTTTGGTGATAGATCCGCTTGTCTAGCTGCATTTATTAAGCTTTGGGTGATGGATTCCTCATCAAGATCCTTTCCTATATCATCAGTTTGCTCCTCTTCTTCAATTTAACTTCTAAGATTTATCACTTGTAAGTTGAGACCTTCGTGATTCAATTCTGTGTCTGTTGTATTGTGGATCAGCTAGCATTTTTTGAAATTGAACTCATGAGAGCAGTCAGTTGTTCCAAATTTGATTTGTTGTTTGGCTTTGGCAGATGAATTGTTCTGTAGCTCATTGGATTTTGTATTCTTGGTTGAGTTGTCTGCTGATTGCTTGCTGTCTTTGTACTCTCTTATATTTTGTTTATCCATTGTCATTGACTTTGAAGGTGTCAATGTGCTGGGCAGCATTGCTTCCACTTTATGAGTGTTTTCCATTGTGTCCTACTGCTTTGATTTACCCTTTGCACTTTGTAGGTCCTGCTCCAGTTCTTCATCAGTTGGTTCCTCCTCACTGCCTGTACCAGTTGGCACTTGTTCTTCCTCAGATTCTTCCTCTTGTCTGTTCACTCCATAGCTTGCCTTCACTAAGTTGAATTCTTTAAGCCTCATCCACATCCTTGACTGCAGTTGGATGTGGGAAGGTGTCCGGACATGGTTGTTTACATGAGGACTTATTTCTAAATTGCCTGTTCACCCATTGGATTATTGTTTCATTGTCTGCTGCAGTTACTACTATGTCTCTTCTCCCATTCCTTTCCATCATCGTAGACTGTTGGTATTTGCTGCTACCTGGTGGTGAACTGATCTTTGTTGCCATTGAGGTGTATGCATACTTCTCTTCTTTTGCTTCTCCACTTGTAAGGCTCTTCTTGTGCTCATTAGCTTCGTTTTGTTCAATTTCTAGCACAGCAAACTTGTTATTTGTCTGTACTTCCTGAGCTTCTGATATAGCTGGTAAAATCTCCAGTTTCTCTTTGAGTTGATCTTCTACCTGTTTGTCATTGTTCTGTATTCGAGTAACTTCCTTCCATTGTAAGCTATTGTTACCAACTACTTTACCACTTGATAGAATCAATAGAGGTGATGCCTCTCTTTATTTGACTTTTGTTCTTGGATTCTCAGCAGTGTTCTCCTTTATCAATTCTAGGTGTAGCTTCCAGCATTCTAGCATGTCGTGCCCCTATAACTTACATTGCTTACAATATTTGGGAATAAAATCATATTGGATTTTAATCCACTCTGTTCTCACTACACCAGTGGCCTCGTTTTCAATATCCATTCTCACCTTCTTTGGTAGTTCCGCCATAAGATCAACTAGAACTTTTACTCTAGCACAGTTAGGTCTCGTCTTGTTTATTGTTGCCATATCTAGATGTAGTGGTTTTCCAACAGCAGATGCAAGTGAAAATAAGCATTCTTTCACAAAGAAGGTTGGTAAAAGACTGGGAAAGGAAATCCACGCCATCGCCTTTGCAGTTTCTTCTCCTTCCTTGAACTTGGAGTCGTAGATTAAAGTTCTCATATGGTATCCATACCCATATCTTGCTTTCAGATAATACACCACTTTAGAAGTGAAGGTGAGGAAATCTTGCCACAATGTCAGACGAATTAGCACATGCCTATCTCTCAATAGTCCAATGTAGCAGTCTCCCTTTATCCCACACTGCGTAGGGATTAGTCGACGAAGTTCCTGGATATCTGGCCAACCATATGAGAATTTGCCAATAACTGCATATAGCAGGCCCTCGATTTGATTCATTCGTTCAACCTCCGTTTCTGTAAATTTGACGAAAAGTTGTCCTTGTAGAAAGGTTGCTTTCTTGAGGGGGATGGGTTCGATTGGCTCCGTCGATTTAGGGTTTGTTGTGGAGTTCGAGTTCAGAGTTGCTGATTTGAGAATTTGGCTGTAGTCGAGTGGTTTTGGGTATGTGGGAAGTGCAGCAGGAGGTTGGGCGATGGAGGGAAGGGGGTCGCCAGCTGGCGTCACCATCGCCGCTCCTGAAGCTTTCTCTCTCTAGTTTCTCTCTCTATTGCCTCCCTCGTGCTCTCCGCCTTTCAACAACTGAATCTGTGGCTACTCTCTATGTTTTGATACAATGCCTCACCAATATTTTTCTCTCTTTCTTCTGTACTAGTTACACAGTAAATCTAACTCAGACTACAATGGTTGCTTAGAGTAGAACAAAGAGCTTGAGGTTGGTTCGATCAATGTATATCTCTTCTCTTGGTTTTCCGACTATAAATACAGCTCGAGGGATCAGCCTTGATATTTTGGCGGATCTTGAGAGATTGCAAACCCAAAGGAATTGATCCTTGGACTGAATCTTGAATGACGATTCCAAAGAATAAGTGTGGAGCTTCTATTAATTTGTCTGTCAATGACAGAACTTGATAGCTTTCCTTCTACGAGCGGATCATTATTCAAACGAGCGACTATTAATTAATCCTTTGCTGACGAAATTTGACGGCCTTCCTTCAACGAATGGATCTTTGTTTCAACGAGCAGATCTGTAGTGGCTTGATTGAAATTTCAAGTGGATTCTTAGTGATCTTGATCTCCCCTTATTTTGTTCCTTCCTTTTTCGTCTTCCTTTGCATATGTTGGCAGATTCTTGGAAATCTTACTCTTCCTTTCCTTTGCTTCTGGAGTGTACCTGCAATTAGAAAGAAGTTATTTTTTCATCATTAAAACTTGGATCTAACAAGAATCACCTACTTAGTCCCAGTCCCGGGTACATAGCCAAACATGCCGAACGATTAGTGCTTCGTTAGCACATGAATACTCCAAAAAAAAAACCGAGTGAATCCTTCCCCCTTACACACTACATCCCCAAAGGTCAATCCAACTCGAGTCATTCCACAACCTATATATAACAACCAGGTGAAATATAAAATGCCTCCAGCAAATTCCTTGCTCGAATCAATCTCGAAGTCATCCTCCTCAATCCATAACTAATCCACAAGCGCAACGAAGTCTAGGATTGTAACAACACATGACCATGTGATTCAATCGTCGATAGTAGGCTCCTCCACTTGGCTTTAAGCCACAAACATAACCCATGAACACACAATGACTATCCTCCTTCGTTACCATGACTTCACATTGTTACTTAGCTAGCTTTCTTATAGGCTCATGTTGTAGTATCCATAACACATCCCATAGCATCAGCACAAATGCATACTCAACCTCGTGACCATCTTTCCATCTACCTCAAGCTATCTAGACTCACATCATAGTACATACGTCCCATTGTATAGAAGGTAAAACTCTTTATAGCAACCTTATAAGTAATCGTACCACCTCAAATCTTCTCACAGGAGATAGTCCACCTGCGTAACCTCAATTCTTTCCATGACCTTTCCATGAACACCACAACTATGTTATTAATTTATTCTTCTGAGTCAACACTCGTACACATGCCACAAGAATTTGTTTCATTTCACCAATGAACAATCGAAAGATCCATCAACACATCCAAAACTCAAGACCATACCGTACACCAAGATGATAATCAAGCATTCACATCCCTTTCGTAGCTCAAACAAACCTTTCTCGCCAAATCCAAAACCCTCCAGAACATAAGTAGTCATCCCCAAATGAAATGCACAGACATAATAATTTTCTCACAATGACCCAAATTGCACCAACCTTCCTCAAAGCCTGTGGCTACCCTATCACAAAGTCCATAATGATACACCCCCATTTCCACGCAGGTATAGCCACTTTCTGAAGTAAACCACTCGAAAACCGTGGATCATCCTTGAAATGCTGATAATCAAACACCGCGAGTCATGAGTGCTAATGTCTTCATTCATCCTCCATCACCCAAAATGCTGCCTCGAATCGCAATACATCTCTACACCATCCGTGTGAACGAAATACCACAAACTATGAACCTCCTCTATGATAACCTCCATTGAATCATCAACACTAGAAACATAAAATCGATCCGAAAGTCGCAAAACACTATTTCACTAAACACCTCCCTAGCACCACCCCCCACACTGTGTCCCAAAGGACATGCAAATGTAATCATCACACTGACAATATTTGATGTGCTCAAACAAAAATAACCATGAAACCACACAAGCATGAACTCCACTATGTTCAGATATGCTCAATCTCATAATTCATGAACCAAATAGTTCCCTCATGGGGCTTCAACTGTCAAGACACTTAAGCAATCACCCTACCACTCTGCACTAACACAACGTCAAAACCAACATGTGAAGCATCACAATATATTGTGAAAGGCCCTGAAACTGTGGTCAACACCAACACTGGGGTGGCTATAGATGGAAACCCCTCCACAAAGCAACGATAGTAATTAGCGCTTAACGTTGGGAAAACATCCCACACCACAGGCGAGACATCATCATAAATCGCCGGATCTCAATTGATAACAAGTACACAACATCATGTACGAACAAGTAAGAGGGAGCTGAAGATATAGGCTTCAAGTGATGATTAAGTCGCATGATAAGGAATCAAGAAACGGAAATTTCCTAACATCCCGCAGCCTCTCGGAGATAAGTACAGACGTGTTACACCCATATTTGCATACGTTAGCTTACGCCGTTAGTTAGACTACGTAGGTCTGAGAAAAGATTATCTTTGAGATGACAATAATTTAGTCCTATTGGTCTTAAATGATGCAAGGGTGTATAAGAGTGGTTAACAAGTACTAGAAGTTAAACGAATCAAGGATGTTGTAATTCGTATTTTCGGGTAAATCTAGAGGTGATTAATATTACCAAGAGGTTATGTTTTAAGGTATTTGAATCATATAATACCCGTTTCATAAGTCTTGAAGTCAAACGAGTTATGAAACAAAAGTCGACAAAAGTTGTCGCAACTTACGTTCATAATTTTACTCATACTTTAGGTCAAATGTCACTAAGCTTTTCTCCCAATTGACTTTGGATTACGGGGTGATCTACCCACCAAATTGAATATCTATGAGTAGTTTTCAACTCATTAAACCGTTTGTCGATACAATCTCAGAATTGGGAGATATTCGCATTTTCGCGAGACCGCGCCAAGTAGCTCTATGGGCCCCACATAGGCGGTTAAGACTTGTAGATGTATATAACACACCTCAAGCCCAATTTTAAGTCATTTATTTTAAGTATATGAAGACCTTAGAACTCTAAGAACACCCGCTCAAGGTTCTCTCATGATCCAAGACTAAAACAAAGGGCAAACAACACAAATCAAGTGTCGGGAATCCCGTGGCGCTAGTAAGTTCCTTATTCTTCTCGTTGTTGCTGATTTTTATGTTGTTCCAGCTCGTGTGGGAGGTTGTTTTAAGTTGTTCTGTAAAATACTCCCTCAAGTTTTAATATCAACCTAGGTGATTGCAAACCTTCTAAAGTGATTCTAGTGCCGAAAATCCCTAATTGATTACTACCTTTGCTCCCTAGATTTTGTGGCAGCATTGGAGGGATATTTCGTGGTCAATTAAGGTAATATTGGAGTTTTTCTTTCTGTTAAAGGTAAGGAACCTCTTACACTACATGTATTTAAGATTATCCAAGTTACGGTTAAGTCGTTGAAGATAGAACTTGTGAGATATATGTCGAAAGGCTTGCTAGTAATGTTGTTGGTTGGTGGACTGTTTTGGGAGGCTCAAGATGATTATTATTGATGTTGTTTGGGCTGTTTGTTGATTGTTTTAAATTGTGGGAAGTCTTATAAATAGGGGAGGTGCTGTTCGTTTCATCGTAAAATAGGTTACGGTTGATACATAATAGTTACGACGCTTAAACGATAACGATAGTGTCATTTCTCTTATTGTAGACTAAGGAGTCGTTGCATTTTCATACCTTGAGATTGGGAAGTATATACAAGGTATGTGAGGCTATTCCGTTCCTTCTTTGCACGACTTTTATTCTGCGTAATGTAATGAACGAGCTTCCAAAGATACTCCACTCTTAGAGGCTAGCAATACTTACATTGTTTCCCTTCTTATGGAACGATTTATGTTGATGTTACTTATATTTATCTTTATGTTATCAATGTTTTTGGTACTTCCTGATTCTTATAAGATTCTTGATAGGATTTAGTCCTAATAATGTGTACGGAGGATACCAACCTTACGTCACTCCGAAAGATTTAAAATGTGATTCCAATGAGTCCCGCGCGCATCATATCTATGTATCTATTTTACTATACCGAGCCGCGCTATAGTCGACGGGTGTGGCACCTATTGTGCAACCACCGATCAGTAGGCCGGGTATGATATGATGATAATGATGCCCACATAGGCTTATGTTTTAAAAGTTTATGTGTGTGTATATATATATATATATATATATATATATATATGCATCATGCATTCATGTTAGTAGCCCTCAGAGGTACCTAGATGTTACAGGTCGTATATTCTCTATCCCTTTTTACATTATTGTTCTTACTTATACTTTCCTGCCTTACATACTTTGTATTTTATTCGTACTGACATCCTTTTATTCGTGGATGCTGCATGTCATGCTGCAGGTCCTGATAGACAGGTAGGCGAAGCTCCCCCACCACAGTTGGCTGCCCAGTTCAGCGATTATTGGCGAGATCCCTTCTCCGGACTTGCCGTGGTCTTGGTATGCATTTTTGTTATAGGCGTTATGGGTATGTCGGGGCCCTGTTCCGGCAATGTTGCATCACTTATGTTCCTTTAGAGGCTCATAGACAAGTGTCAACTCATGTATAGTTTGGATTGCCTTGTCGACTAATTTTTGTTGTATAGTCTCTCATGACAGCCTTGTCGACCCATGATATATATGTTCATGCCATTATCTGTCATTGTTGGTTGTTTAGGGTTCATGTCTACCATTTATACCGATCTCATCGGCCCGTATATACAATAAGAAAGATTAGATAAAATGTGCGTTGGTGCTCGGCAAGTGTGGCCCGGGTGCCAATTATGGCCCTCCGGCTTGGGTCGTGACAAACTTGGTATCAGATCAGATCTGTCCTAGGGGTTGTCTATGAGTCGTGTATAGTAGAGTCTTGATTATGGATGTGTAGCGCGCCACATTTATAATCAGGAGGCTGCATGACATTTAGGGTTGTTACCTTTTTCCTGAATCTAGATCGTGTGTAGAGCTGAGTCGTAAGTATTCGTCTCTAATATTCACCATGTTCTTTTCAGCGATGCCCACGTCTAGGAAGCAAGTTATTAGTAGACGCCTTGATACAACTGCAAGAGAGGGTACCAGTCAGGTGCCTCCCGCCAGAGCAGGCCATAGTGTGCCTCAGAGTGAGATGTCGTCTCAGACCTCATTTACTCCTTCTTCTCCAGAGGATATAAGAAGGCACCCAGTATCTTCAGTTCCTCCATCTGGTACTACAGATTAGGATATGCGGATTGCGGTACAGTTGTTGACTAGCTTGGTAGCTGCTCAGGCTCAGAGGCAGAATACTAGTGCCAATGATAAACCGGTTAGTGCGAGAGTTCATGATTTTATTAATCTAGATCCTCCAGTGTTTACCGGATCAGACCCAAGGAGGACCCCGCAGACTTTTTTTGATCAGGTTCATCGTACACTGTGGGTTATGCATGCTATTGATACGGAGGTAGTAGAGTTGGCTTCTTATCGGTTACGGGATTTATCAATTTTCTAGTGTGATAGTTGGGAAAGATCCAGGGGTCCGAACGCTTCTCCACCTGTGTGGAAGGAATTTTCTGAGGCCTTTCTTCGTCACTACCTGCCAGTTGAGATATGACGAGCTAGAGCTGATAAGTTCTTGAACCTTCGACAGGGTAATATGAGTGTGCGAGAGTATAGTATGCAGTTTGATTCTTTAGCGAGGTATGCTCCCCATATAGTGGCTGAGATGAGCGATAGGGTGCACCTGTTCGTGAACGGATTGGGACCACATCTGATTAAATGAGTGCACGACAGCCTCCTTGATAGTGGGCATGGATATTTCCCGTATTCAGGCTTATGCCCAGACACTAGAGGATCGTAAGCGCCAGCAAAGAGCAGACAGGGAGCAGGATAGGGGCCAGCACAAGAGGGCGAGATTTGCAGGGTATTCTGCTGACTTTAGAGGTAGTGTCAGGCCCCAGTCTTCGAGGAGTTTTGCGCCTCCTGTAGCTAGTGCTCCTTCACGCTTTCAGAGGCCTCAGTAAGATCAATTTAGCTATTCTGGTTCAAGTCAGAGTTCACGGCATCAGGCTCACAATATCATAGGGATGCTAGTCAGACGAGACCCCCAACACCTCGTTGTGATTAGTGCGGCAAGGCCCACTTTGGAATGTGCCGTCGAGGTTCTGATGCATGCCATTCTTGCAGACAGCCTGGCCATATGAGGTGGGATTGTACTAACAGAGGAGGTGGTGGTATGGCTCAGCCGACTGGATCTGTGGTTGGTTATTCCTCATCAGTTCGACCTCCAGCAAGGGGTTTTCAGCAGTCGACAGGTCATGGTAGAGGTAGAGGTGCAGGTCGACAGGATCTCGAGTCATCTCCGGATGTTGTTACAGGTATATTGTCTGTGTTTTCTTATGATGTATATACGTTGATTGATCCAGGATCTACATTATCATATGTTACACCCTTTGTGGCTAATAAGTTTGGCATCAAAACTGAATTAATAAGTAAACCACTTGCAGTATCTACTCCGATAGGAGAATCAGTTATTGCTAGAAGGGTATATATAGGTTGTAAAGTGATGATTTGTAGTCATCGAACCTCGGCGAATTTATTTGAGCTAGAAATGGTTGATTTCGATGTGATAATGGGAATGGACTGGTTGGCCTCATGCTATGCAAATGTTGATTGTCGTACGAAGATGGTTAGGTTTCAGTTTCCTGGTGAACCCGTCATTGAATCGAAGGGGAACATTGCTACGCTGAAAGTTATGTTTATTTCCTATCTTAAGGCAAGGAAGATGATCTCAAAGGGTTACATTTATCATCTCGTTCATGTTAGGGATGCGGAGGCGAAGCCGCCTACTCTATAATCAATCCCCGTGGTCAATGAATTTCAAGATGTTTTCCCAGATGAACTCCCAGGTCTTCCTCCTGAAAGGGAGATAGAGTTTAGCATTGATGTGTTGCCTGACACTCAACCGATCTTTATCCCTCCATACAGGATGGCCCCGGCAGAGTTGCGAGAGTTAAAGGCACAATTGAAGGACTTGCTGGATGAGGGCTTCATTAGGCCTAGCACTTCACCTTAGGGTGCGCCAGTCTTGTTCGTGCGAAAGAAAGACGGGTCGTTAAGGATGTGTATCGATTATTGACAGTTGATTAAGTTTACTATAAAGAACAAATATCCACTTCCAAGGATTGACGACCTGTTTGACCAACTCTATGGTGCCAAGTATTTTTCCAAGATTGACTTACGTTCGAGGTAACATCAGGTGAGGGTCAAGGAGAAGGATATTCCAAAAAACAGCCTTCCGGACAAGATATGGGCATTTTGAGTTCTTGGTAATGTCGTTTGGGCTAACAAATGCCCCAGCAGCTTTTATGGATCTCATGAATAGTGTATTCAGGCCATATCTCGATGTGTTTGTGATTGTATTCAGTGATGACATTCTGGTGTATTCTCGTTCAGAGATAGAACATACAGGCCACTTGTGGATAGTATTACAGACCCTTCGGGATGGTAAGTTGTATGCTAAGCTCTCCAAATGTGAATTCTGGCTAAACTCAGTAGCATTCCTTGGCCATGTGATATCTGAC
Organism: Nicotiana obtusifolia; assembly: GCA_002018475.1. Classification (NCBI taxonomy): domain Eukaryota; kingdom Viridiplantae; phylum Streptophyta; class Magnoliopsida; order Solanales; family Solanaceae; genus Nicotiana; species Nicotiana obtusifolia. Next base: position 104,986 of record MCJB01005435.1, read on the forward strand.
GAGGGTATTAGTGTTGACATTTAAAAGATCGATGCAGTGAAAAATGGCCAAGACCTACAACATCGTCAGAAATCCGCAGTTTTCTAGGGCTAGCAGGATATTATAGGAGGTTTGTAGAAGGGTTTTCCTCTATATCTGCACCATTGACTAAGTTGACAAGGAAAGCTACCAAGTCCAATGGTCCGCCGCTTGTGAACATAGTTCCCGGGAGCTAAAGAATTTGTTGACCTCCGCGCCAGTGCTTACTCTCCCAGAAGGAACAAAAGGGTATGTGGTATATTGTGATGCTTCAGGTGTAGGTTTGGGGTGCGTATTGATGCAACGTGGGAAGGTGATTGCTTATGCATCAAGACAATTAAAGAAGCATGAAAATAATTACCCGACTCATGATTTGGAATTGGCTGCAGTAATATATGCTTTGAAGATTTGGCGGCACTACTTATACGGTGTCCATGTTGACATCTACATAGATCACAAAAGTTTACAATACATCTTCAAGCAGAAGGAGTTGAATATGAGGCAACGTAGGTGGCTTGAATTACTGAATGATTACGATGTCGAGATATTGTACCATCCCGATAAAGCTAATGTTGTGGCAGACGCTCTCAGTCGTAAGTCAATGGGAAGCCTAGTACACATTGAGGCAAGTAGACAAGGGTTGACTAAAGAGCTTCATCAGCTAGCCAATATGAGAATCAGATTGTTAGACTCTGATGACGGAGGTATTACTATACAGAATACGTCATAATCATCTTTGATAACCGAGGTAAAAGCACGACAATATGAAGATCCTACCTTAGTACGATTAAGAGAGAGGGTTAGCAGTGTAAAATTATGGCTTTTGAGATTGGAGGAGATGGCGCACTAAGATATCAGGGCCGATTATGTGTTCCTAATGTAGCAGGGTTGCGAGAGAAAATTATGATTGAGATTCATCAGTCCCGATATTCCATCCATCCTGGTTCGACAAAGATGTATCATGATCTTAAGGAGCAGTATTGGTGGGATAACATGAAGAAGTCTATTGCAGAATTTGTAGCCCAGTGCCCTAATTGTCAACACGTAAAGATTGAGCATCAGAAACCCGGTGGATTAATTCAGAATATAGAGATTCTGACTTGGAAATGAGAGGTGATTAATATAGACTTCATTATGGGGTGCTATAACCCATATTTGTACGTGTTATATTACACCGTAAGATAGTCTACCTTGGTTCGAGAAGAGAATTACCTTTGAGACAATAAGAGTTTAGTCCTATTGGTCCTAAACGATGCAAAGGTGTATAAGGGCGGTTAACAAGTATTAGAGGATAAACGAGTTAAGGATGTTGTAACTCGCATTTTTGGGAAAATCGAGAGGTGTTTAACATTACCAATATGTCATGTTTTAAGGTATTTGAATGATATGATATCCGTTTCATAAGTCTTGAAGTCAAAAGAGTTATGAAACAAAAGTCGACAAAAGTTGTCCTAACTTAGGTTCACAATTTTACTTAAACGATAGGTAAAATGTTTCTGCGATTTTCTCCCACTTTACAAGGAATTACGGGGAGATCTACTACCAAATTAAAGGTCTATGAGTCTAGTTTCCAATGCTTCAAACCGTTTTTCAATACGATCTCGGAGTATTGAGATAATTGGATTTCCGTAGAACTGCGCAGGCTGGTAGGTGACAAGTAGGTGCATCACCTACTTGCCAAAATTAAGGGCTAAAAGTTAAAAGCCCCAAGTCGGTTAAAAGAGGGCTTTTAAATGCTTCTAAAGCCTGATAATTCACTATTATTTCACAGCTTCAAAACCGAAAAGAACCCCTGCAACCCCTCCCCAAAATAATACCACACAAACCCTAATTGATTTTCATCTCTTTCAAGTTCTAGTTGAAGGTAAATCCTAGAGTTTGAGGAACCAAAGCAAGGGCTGAGTTATCCAACAAGCAAGGTGAGTTTATTGCTCTATTTAGTACATGTTTTCTACTGTTAAGTCTTGATAAGTCGTTCTATGTGTGTAAGAACTCACGGGACGGTGATCGGAAGCCGT
>MCJB01005437.1:0-12136 GCA_002018475.1 Nicotiana obtusifolia
GACCGTGGGTCATATATTGATAAGTGTTGTGCAATTATTGTTCTAATTGCTAAATATAATCTGTTATTGTTGTTGTAATATAAGTGGGAGCGGGTGGCACGCCTGTCACAAGATATCGTGAAATGAGGGCGGGTGGTACGCCTACCACACGAATTTATCATTATAATTGTTCCTCGTGATTACAGGTTGATGTATCTTTTATTCGGCATAATTTAGATGGTTAGATGGACAAGTTGAATAAGGAAGTGTTAGAAGTCAAAAAGGGGTCCAGTGTCTAAGTCATGGGTAGTGTCTTAGGAGTTCATTAGGAGTTTAAGGGATCCGGTGTCACAATAGTAGCGTCGTGTCTAGGTTTAATGAAATGATAATTGGGTTAGGAGGTTAATTGTAGAACTTCGACTATAATTAAGTACTAACATTGATTAAGATAAATAGGAGTCGAATATGGTTTGGTTATAGCTGATTTCCCCCTGGCCAGGATGATTGTTTGATGTTGTTTATTCCCTAATTGTGAAGTTGTTATGTTGCCTTGTTCCCTTGTCGGGACTTCTGGTGATTGTTGTGGTATTGTAAGTGGGAGTGGGTGGCACGCCTGCCACAGGATATATTGTAAGTGGGAGCGGGTGGCACGCCTGCCACGAGATATTATGAAAATGGGAGCGGGTGGTACGCCTACCACAGGATATATTGTAAGTGGGAGCGGGTGGCACGGCTGCCACGGGATGTGATGCATGTGGGAGCGGGTGGCACGCCTACCACAAGAGGTTACTGTAAGTGGGAACGGGTTGCACGCCTGCAACAAGAGGTTACGGGAGGTGAAGGTGGCTTGTATTTCATCTCATTGTGTTAAAGGCTAAATTGCAGTTTTCCTTCTTAATCGTTGATGATTCGTTTCGCTTTATTTGTCTGTTATTGCAATGTATGTTTTCTTTTCCCCGTTTAAATTGTTTATGTATTTCTAGTTTTCTGCTGTAGATACATATATGTTTATAATTAAACAGGTTTATCTGAAGTCTGGTCCTAGCCTCGTCACNGATCAAACAAGGAACGAGTTCAATTTTGAATCACATCAAAATTTGACAAGTTAAACACACGGTTTTGGTTGGGAGCAATGGCTACCAAAAAAACTTTGTAATATTAATGTAAGGTTCTGAAAATAATGTAGTCTTTAGGCTTATATAGAAGGAGCCTTGTCCTATATCAACTAGGAAACAAATAACTAACAAAAAGGCCACAATTTGGCTAAGAAGAGAGAATGGTCACGCAGGACCCCCAAGTAAGTATCAATATCTTCAATAGCAGCACAATAATACAACATAAACACAAATGTACATCTTCAACTTCTTATTTCGTGCAACACAAGATGTGTGAACACTTGGCTCTTCTCAGAGGCTAACCAACGCCTTTTTTTGTCTTATCCAACATTGATGGCATGAACGTAGCTTGATCAGGTTGACCTGCATCATTACCGATGCAATATTAAATGAAAGTTGCTCTGCTACCAACTAATGCAATATAAACGAAAGTTGCTCCGATACCAACTGACGCAATATTCAACGCGGAAACAAGAAAACAAAAGAGAGAAGCAAGACACTCAATGAATTATCAAGACAACAAGTAGGAACTAATCTACTTAACTTCTTGATGAAATCAAGGAGTACCTACACTAAACGAACGACCCTCAAAATAACGATTGTGTTGCGAATTGTTCGATCAAGAAACGAGTTCAATTTTGAATCACACAAAATTTGACAAGTTAAACACACGGTTTTCTGGTGGGAGCAATGGCTGCCAAAAACTCTTTATAAAATTAATGTAAGGTTATGAAAATAATGTAGTCTTTAGGCTTATATAGAAGGAGGCTTGTCCTAAATCAACTAGGAAACAAATAACTAACTAAAAGGCCACAATTTGGCTAAGAAAAGAGAATAGTCATGCAGGACCCCCAAGTAAGAATCAATGTCTTCAATAGCAACACAATAATACAACATAAATACAAATGTACATCTTCAACTTCTTATTTCGTGCAACACAAGATGCGTGAACGCTTGGCTCTTCTCAGAGGCTAACCAACGCCTTTTCTTGTCTTATCCAACATTGATGGCATGAACGTAGCTTGATCAGGTTGACCTGCATCATTACCGATGCAATATTAAACGAAAGTTGCTCTGCTACCAACTGAAACAATATAAACGAAAGTTACTCCGATACCAACTAATGCAATATTAAACGCATAAACAAGAAAATAAAAGATAGAAGCAAGACACTCTATGAATTATAAAGACAACAAGTAGGAACTAATCTACTTGCATTCTTGATGAAATCAAGGAGTACCTACACTAAATGAACGACCCTCAAAATAACGATTGTGTTGCAAATTGTTCGATCAAACAAGGAACGAGTTCAATTTTGAATCACACCAAAATTGGACAAGTGTGACGACCCGGTAAATCGTCTCATGGGTTACTACTCCGTCTTCCCTAATATCTGTATTATTATGCCTTGTTATCAGTGTTTTAGGTAATTTAATTGAGTAAGTTGCATTCGGAGTGAAATCGGTAAGAAATGAGACAATTAGTCTCTTTCAAGGAGGCTTAAGTTGTAAAAGTCAACTGTATGTTGACTTACGAGTTAGAAGGCTCGGATGTGAATTCCGATGATTTGGTTAGTTTCAGGAGAGGATTTATGACTTAGGAGTGTGACCGGAATTAGATTTGGAGGTTCCGTGTAGAATTAGGCTTGAATTGGAGAAGTTAGAATTTTGGCGATTTCCGGTTGATAGGCGAGATTTTGATCCGAGGGTCGGAATGGAATTTCGAAAGTTGTTGTAGCTTCAATATGTGATTTAGGACTTGTGTGTAAAATTTTAGGTCATTCAGATGTGGTTTGGTTGGGCTTAGATCAAAAGAGCGACGTGGAGGATTTTGAAAACCTTAGGCTCGAATCCGATGCGAATTTGATGTTGTGATGATGATTTGAGAGTTCCGAAGGTTGGAACAAGTTTAAATAAAGTTATGGAATATGTTGGCATGTTTAGTTGAGGTTCCGGAGGCCTCGGGTGAGTTTTGGGTGGTTAAACGGATTAAACCATCATTGGAAAAGCAAAAGTTGCAGAAAAATCAGGTGAGAATGCGGATCGCATAACTCAAATGCGGACCGCATATCTCACAGTGAGATCGCAAAAGCAAGCATAGATCTGGGCAGGATTTGTGACCAAAATGCGGTCAGAATGTGCCACGACCCAACCCGGAGGGCCGCGACCGGGCACCGGACCCTGCTTGCAGAGTGTCGGCGAACCCTTCACCTGACTTCCCTTGTTACTTACAGGGTGTATCATACTCACATGGATTGCAAGCGATAATATAACAATGGTAATAATAATAATAGCAATAACCTTCCGTGATACCGCACTATATCATAGGCATACGTTTGTACATAACGTGGCCAACTGGCTACAATACAAAACCATACAACATGGTACAAACGTTTGCCTACCAGGCAGTTTAACTTCACATAGCCCAACACTTGTCTATACATATACTGACATTTGTCTATTGATCCTCTATGGAAACATACAAAATACAACCTACGTCGGAACAGGGCCCCAACATGCCCACAATGCCTATACAAAATGCATACCAATGCTATGGCAAGTCCGGAGGATGAACCTTGCCAATATCTGTGGACAGAATAGCTTATTGTGGTGGGTGAGCTCCCTCTGTCAGTCTATCAGGTCCTGCAGCACGACATGCAGCATCCACAGGGAATGGACGTCAGTACGGATAATGTACTGAGTATGTAAGTGATGCAATAAATTTGATCAAGTGTTATCAATGCCATCTACAAACAAGACAAGAAAAGGCGTTGGTTAGCCTTGGAGAAGATCCAAGCGTCCATAAATCTTGCTATGGACAAATCTTGTGTTGAAGATGTACATTTGCGTTTGGCATATATTATTGTATAGTTATGGAAGACATTAATTCTTACTTGTTTTGGTGTCCTGCGTGACTATTTCTTAAACTTAGCCAAATTGTGGCCTTTTTGTTAATTAGTTGTTTCCTAGTTGATTTAGGTTAACTAGTTATTCTTTTCCTAGTTGATTTAGGTAAAGGCTCATTCTATATAAGCCTAAACACTTCATTATTTTGATACCTTTTGACATTATTATCAATCAAAAACCGGCAGCACATTGCTCCCAAAATCGTGTGAATTAATTTGTCCAATTTTGGTGTGATTCAAAATTGAACTTGTTCCTTTGTTTGATCGAACAGTTTGCAAGACCATTGTTGTCTTGAGGGTTGTTTGTATAGTATAGGTACTCCGTGACTTCATCAAGAAGGTAAGTAGACTAGTTCCTACTTGTTGTCTTGATAGTTCATTGAGCGTCTTGCTTCTATCTTTTGTTTTCTTGTTTCCGCGTTTAATATTGCATCAGTTGGTATCAGAACTTGGAAAGGGTTTGTTCTTACAATCCCAATCCTGTTCTTCGTGCCTTAGTTTAGGTTCTATCTTTAATTTCGTTTTTGATTTATACAAAAAAAAAAGAGAAGAAAGAAAACCTGGAAATTGTTGTTGATTGAAGTTGTTAAATCATCTAGGGATTGAAGTCTTGAAGATTGATTGCTAAAGACACATTCTTGAACCGATTATTTACGTTCTTCATCGTTAAAAACCGATAATCTTTAGATCTTGAAACTCTAGTTGAAATTCTTGAAGGTGAATGATTGAATCTTGAAAATCTTGAAGTTCTTAGAGTTAAAATTGAAGTTCTTGAAGAGTTTTACGTTGTTCTTGAAGAGGTTCTTGAATCCTCAAACGTTCCTAACGAGATTTGATCAAATTCTTGAAGTTCTTGAACTTTAATTTGTTGTTCTTGAAAGATTTTGGTTGAAAAACGTGGGAGAGGGGCTAAGAAGTGTTAGAGAGGCCGAATTTGAGGAGGAGAATAGAAAACTCTAGTTCTAGTCCAAGAAGGAAACAACTCCCAATCCAAAAGGGAGAAGTTTCAAGGAGTTGAAATTCTATTTGGACAAGGAGAGGAGTAGCTAATTTGTGTTGGAAAAGAAAAGGGGGGGACCCAAGATCCTAAGGGGTAAGGAGAAAGGATTGGTCTTCTCCAAACTAAAGTGGGAAAGCTTCTAAAATTTCCTTATCTCTTCAATTTCGAATTCTTCTTAATTTCACTACCTTCTAATTAGTAATTCTTAGGTAATTTCCCTACTTAATTAATTACTAATCTTTGAGCTTGTAGGACCCCGTGCTAAAACTCAAAATTTCCACTTTCGTAGATAATTCTTGGCTTCTTGTGCTCACATAAAAAAGTTGTCCGCCTATCGAGTCGCATAACTTCACTCACCCCGAAGAAAACTATTGATCTTGTGAACTTGAAAGGTTGCTAAGGAAATTGGTCAATTAGAAGAAGCCAATTTGAAGACAAGTGTGAAATCCTACCCAAAAATTTGAGTGAACCCAAGAGTCATTCAGAAAGTGAGAGAGAGAATTTTAACTAACCTTAACAGATTCTCTAGTCTTGTTTCTTTTGCAGGTACATGGCTACAAAAGGAGAAAAGGTTGTGACCAATATTACTTTAGCCGAGCTATGGGCTGAAGTAAAGGCACTTAGTATCCGAGTGGAGAACCTTGAAAGAACTACTTTTACTTGGAAGAATAGCGGAGAAGGAACTAGTGATGGTTCTACCTTAAGACATGAACATGATTGTACTGTTTGTGAGGTAGAGAGTGACGAGGAGATTGAGGAAGATAACAGAGCTGATTTGATCGAGTGCGACGATTAAGTTTCTACTAACGTTCACCCCTTGCCTAGTGTTGTTAGTGTTGTTTTGCAGGAATACAGGGACATCTTTCCCNGATTTAGGTTAATTAGTTATTCTTTTCCTAGTTGATTTAGGTAAAGACTCATTCTATATAAGCCTAAACACTTCATTATTTTGATACCCTTTGACATTATTATCAATCAAAAAAGGGCAGCACATTGCTCCCAAAATCGTGTGAATTAATTTGTCCAATTTTGGTGTGATTCAAAATTGAACTTGTTCCTTTGTTTGATCGAACAGTTTGCAAGACCATTGTTGTCTTGAGGGTTGTTTGTATAGTATAGGTACTCCGTGACTTCATCAAGAAGGTAAGTAGACTAGTTCCTACTTGTTGTCTTGATAGTTCATTGAGCGTCTTGCTTCTATCTTTTGTTTTCTTGTTTCCGCTTTTTATATTGCATCAGTTGGTATCAGAGCTTGGAAAAGGTTTGTTTCTACAATCTCAATCCTGTTCTTCGTGCCTTAGTTTTAGGTTCTAATTCTTAAATTTCGTTTTTAAAAAAAAAAAAAAAAAAAAAAAAGAAAAAAAAAACGTGAAAAAAAGAAGAAAGAAAAACCAAAAATTGTTGTTGGTTGAAGTCATTAAAAACATCTAGGAATTGAAGTTCTTGAAGAGTTTTACGTTGTTCGTGAAGATGTTCTTGAATCCTCAAACGTTCCTAACGAGATTGCCTGGAATTCTTGAAGTTTTTGAACTTTAATTTATTGTTCTTGAATATTTTGGTTGAAAAACGTGGAGAGGGCCTAAGAAGTGTTAGGGAGGCCAAATTTGAGGAGGAGAATAGGAAACTCTAATTTTAGTCCAAGAAGGAAACAACTCCCAATCCAAAAGGAAGAAGTTTCAAGGAGTTGAAATTCTATTTGGACAAAGAGAGGAGGGACTAATTTGTGTTGGAAAAGGAAAGGGGGGGACCCAAAATCCTAAGGGCTAAGGAGAAGGATTGGTCTTCTCCAAACTAAAGTGGGAAAGCTTCTAAAATTTCCTTATCTCTTCAATTTCGAATTCTTCTTAATTTCACTACTTCTAATTAGTAATTCTTAGGTAATTTCCCTACTTAATTAATTACTAATCTTTGAGCTTGTAGGACCCCGTGCTAAAACTCAAAATTTCCACTTTCGTAGATAATTCTTGGCTTCTTGTGCTCACATAAAAAAGTTGTCCGCCTATCGAGTCGCATAACTTCACTCACCCCGAAGAAAACTATTGATCTTGTGAACTTGAAAGGTTGCTAAGGAAATTGGTCAATTAGAAGAAGCCAATTTGAAGACAAGTGTGAAATCCTACCCAAAAATTTGAGTGAACCCGAGAGTCATTCAAAAAGTGAGAGAGAATTTTAACTATCCTTAACAGATTCTCTAGTCTTGTTTCTTTTGCAGGTACATGGCTACAAAAGGAGAAAAGGTTGTGACCAATATTACTTTAGCCGAGCTATGGGATGAAGTAAAAGCACTTAGTATCCGAGTGGAGAACCTTGAAAGAACTACTTTTACTTGGAAGAATAGCGGAGAAGGAACTAGTGATGGTTCTACCTTAAGACATGAACATGATTGTACTGTTTGTGAGGTAGAGAGTGACGAGGAGATTGAGGAAGATAACAGAGCTGATTTGATCGAGTGCGACGATTAAGTTTCTACTAACGTTCACCCCTTGCCTAGTGTTGTTAGTGTTGTTTTGCAGGAATACAGGGACATCTTTCCCGAGGAGATGCCGAGTGGACTACCTCCGTTGATGGGGACAGAACACCAAATTGACTTTGTTCTGGGGTCCCAAATTCCTAACAAACCCGCATATCGAAGCAATCCACAGGATACTAAGGAGTTGCAACGGCAAGTGGATGAGCTATTGAGTAAGGGGCTAGTTCGAGAGAGTCTAAGTCCGTGTGCCGTACCCGTGATCTTGGTTCCAAAGAAAGACGGCACCTGGAGGATATGTGTTGATTGCCGAGCCGTCAACAAGATAACGGTAAAGTATTGTCATCCTATCCCTAGGTTAGATGACATGCCAGATGAGTTATGTGGTTCAACTGTGTTTTCTAAGATTGATCTTAGGTCCGGTTACCACCAAATCCGTATGAAACCGGGTGATGGGTGGAAAACTGCATTCAAGAACAAGTTTGGTCTATATGAATGGTTGGTGATGCCTTTTGGTCTCTCCAACGCACCTAGTACATTCATGCGATTAATGAATCATGTGCTTAAACCGTTTCTTAATAAGTTTGTGGTTGTCTACTTTGATGATATCCTGATTTATAGTAGAAGTTTAGATGACCATGTTGATCACCTAAGGCAAGTGTTTGAAGTATTAAGAGCTGAAAAATTATATGTTAATTACAAGAAGTGTGCCTTTTGTGTAGAGAAAGTTGTATTTCTAGGATTTGTTGAAAGTGTTAATGGTGTTGAAGTAGATGCATCTAAGGTAGAAGCTATTAGGGACTGGCCTACTCCTACTACTGTTTCACATGTTAGAAGTTTCCATGGACTAGCTAGTTTTTACAGACGTTTTATTAAAGACTTTAGCACCATAGCAGCACCGCTCACAGAGTTGGTGAGAAAAGACACGCCTTTTGTGTGGGGGGAGCCGCAAGAGGGTGCCTTCCAAGAGTCGAAACGTAGGCTTAGTTGTTACAACCCGTAAAATACGTTCATTTAATTACGCTAAAAGGGGTAGTTACGTAAAAAGAACCAAGAACCCGGGAAATGGTTTAAAATTTCGAAGGAAACAAAAGTAGCGAAATGCGGTCAAAATGCGGACCGCATAACACATATGCGACCGCAGAATTGACAGGTTCCATCGCAGAATGGGACAGAACCCTGGGCTGAGAGTTTGTCAAAAATGCGACCTAAAATGCGATCGCATTTGGAAAATGCGAACCCCAGAATCGACACCCCCATCGCAGAGTGAGGCAGAACACTAGGCCAAGCCAATGTCCAAAATGCTACAAGAAATGCGATTGCATTTTGGAAATGTGAACCACATTTCTGGCCCTTCTGCGTTGCATAATGCGACAGATTTTTGAGGTGAGATCTGCGACCGAAATGCGAACCGCATACCCTGTCTGCGACGGGTATGCGATCGCATTTCTGACCTTTTTCAAGTCCGTGAATTCTTACACCTAGACCTATAAAAGGGACCCCAAACCCGTCCCTTCCTCAATTTTCTGATTCCCAGCAAGAGTGAAAAAGCCCCAAAGACTTCTCTCAAGCCCTAGCATCAAAGCCACCAAATTCCCCTCTTCCAAACCCTCGGTTGAAGGTTGACGGAAGTAAACAAAGGAATTGAAGAACATAGAGGGACAATAGTCTTTAGGCGTATATAGAAGGAGCCTTGTCCTAAATCAACTAGGAAATAAATAACTAACAAAAAGGCCACAATTTGGCTAAGAATCTAGATTAATAAATACACGAACTCTAGTCCTACCCGGTTTATTAGCATCACCGGCATTCTGCCTCTGAGTCTGTGAAGCTACAATACTAGTCAACAATTGGACCGCAGTCTGCAGATCCTAGTCTGTGGCACCAGACAAGGGAACTGGAGATGTTGGGTGGCTTCTAATTTCCTCTGGGGAAGGAGGAGTAGACGAGGTTCGAGATGGCATCTCACTTTGAGGCCCACTTTGGCCTTCTCTAATTTGGGGCACTTGACTAGTACCCTCTCCTGCCTCAGCGTCGAGTCGTCTATCACTCGTTTGCTTTCTAGTTGAAGGCATCACTGAAAGGAAAAACGAAGTATGTATTAGAGATGAACACTTATGAAATGTCTTCCAAACCCTAGCATCAAAGCCACCAAATTCCCCTCTTCCAAACCCTCGGTTGAAGGTTGATGGAAGTAAACAAAGGAATTGAAGAACATAGAGGGACAATAGTCTTTAGGCGTATAAAGAAGGAGCATTGTCCTAAATAACCTAGGAAACAAATAACAAACAAAAAGGCCATAATTTGGCTAAGTAAGGAGAATGGTCACGCAGGACCCCCAAGTAAGAATCAATGTCTTCAATAGCAACACAATAAAACAACATAAACACAAATGTACATCTTCAGCTTCTTATTTCGTGCAACACAAGATGTGTGAATGCTTGGCTCTTCTCAGATGCTAACCAACGCCTTTTATTGTCTTATCCAACATTGATGGCATGAACGTAGCTTGATCAGGTTGACCTGCATCATTGCCGATGCAATATTAAACGAAAGTTGCTCTGCTACCAACTGACGCAATATAAACGAAAGTTGCTCCGATACCAACTGATGCAATATTAAACGCGGAAACAAGAAAACAAAAGATAGAAGCAAGACACTCTATGAATTATCAAGACAACAAGTAGGAACTAATCTACTTACTTTCTTGATGAAATCAAGGAGTACATATACTAGACGAACGACTCTCAAAATAACGATTGTGTTGCAAATTGTTCGATCAAACGAGGAACGAGTTAAATTTTGAATCACACCAAAATTGGAATAGTTAAACAAACGGTTTTGGTTGGGAGAAATGGCTGCCGAAAACTCTTAATAAAATTAATGTAAGGTTCTGAAAATAATGTAGTCTATAGGCTTATATAGAAAGAGCCTTTTCCTAAATCAACTAGGAAACAAATAAATAACAAAAAGGCCACAATTTGGCTAAGTAAAGGGAATGGTCACGCAGGACCCCCAAGTAAGAATCAATGTCTTCAATAGCAACACAATAATACAACATAAACACAAATGTACATCTTCAACTTCTTATTTCGTGCAACACAAGATGTGCGAGCGCTTGGCTCTTCTCAGAGGCTAACCAACGCCTTTTCTTGTCTTACCCAACATTGATGGCATGAACGTAGCTTGATCAGGTTGACCTGTATCATTACCGATGCCATATTAAACGAAAGTTGCTCTGCTGCCAACTGATGCAATATAAACGAAAGTTGCTCGGATACCAACTGATGCAATATTAAACGCGGAAACAAGAAAACAAAAGATAGAAGCAAGACACTCTATGAATTATCAAGACAACAAGTAGGAACTAATCTACTTACTTTCTTGATGAAATCAAGGAGTACATATACTAAACGAACGACCCTCAAAATAACGATTGTGTTGCAAATTGTTCGATCAAACAAGGAACGAGTTCAATTTTGAATCACACCAAAATTGGAGAAGTTAAACACACAGTTTTAGTTGGGAGCAATGGCTGCCGAAAACTCTTTATAAAATTAATGAAAGGTTCTGAAAATAATGTAGTCTTTAGGCTTATATAGAAGGAGCCTTGTCCTAAATCAACTAGGAAACAAATAACAAACAAAAAAGCCACAATTTGGCTAAGTAAAGAGAATGGTCACGCAGGACCCCCAAGTAAGAATCAATGTCTTCAATAGCAACACAATAATACAACATAAATACAAATGTACATCTTCAACTTCTTATTTCGTGCAACACAAGATGTGTGAATGATTGGCTCTTCTCAGAGGCTCACTAACGCCTTTTCTTGTCTTACCCAACATTGATGGCATGAACGTAGCTTGATCAGGTTGACCTGTATCATTACCGATGCCATATTAAACGAAAGTTGCTCTGCTGCCAACTGATGCAATATAAACGAAAGTTGCTCGGATACCAACTGATGCAATATTAAACAAATAAACAAGAAAACAAAAGATAGAAACAAGACACTCTATGAATTATCAAGACAACAAGTAGGAACTAATCTACTTACCTTCTTGATGAAATCAAGGAGTACCTACACTAAACGAACGACCCTCAAAATAACGATTGTGTTGCAAATTGTTCGATCAAACAAGGAACGAGTTCAATTTTTAATCACACCAAAATTGGACAAGTTAAACACACGGTTTTGGTTGGGAGCAATGGCTGCCGAAAACTCTTTATAAAATTAATGTAAGGTTCTGAAAATAATGAAGTCCTTAGGCTTATATAGAAGGAGCCTTGTCCTAAATCAACTAGGAAACAAATAACAAACAAAAAGGCCACAATTTGGCTAAGTAAAGGGAATGGTCACGCAGGACCCCCAAGTAAGAATCAATGTCTTCAATAGCAACACAATAATACAACATAAACACAAATGTACATCTTCAACTTCTTATTTCGTGCAACACAAGATGTGTGAGCGCCTGGCACTTCTCAGAGGCTAACCAACGCCTTTTCTTGTCTTACCCAACATTGATGGCATGAACGTAGCTTGATCAGGTTGACCTGTATCATTACCGATGCCATATTAAACGAAAGTTGCTCTGCTGCCAACTGATGCAATATAAACGAAAGTTGCTCGGATACCAACTGATGCAATATTAAACAAATAAACAAGAAAA
>MCJB01005446.1:0-39418 GCA_002018475.1 Nicotiana obtusifolia
ATATATATATATATAGTTTTGCGTATTATATATATATACTAAGTGTAATAAATTGATATAGTATAACGCTATACTATATATACACTATACAATACACTTAGTATATCCAACACACTTAGTATTGCATATATACTATATTAGAAAAAGCGACCAACGTTAGCGACCAAAGTTGTCGCTTAATTATTATATATACTATATTATATCTTAAATTTACTTATATATATATACATACATACATACATAAGTATAGCGTATTATATATCAAGTTATATATATATATATATATACTATAACGGTGATTTATCCTTACAACTGTATCAATACCTAAAAGAACCCGTCCCTGTGTTCCGAGCGCTTTGTGTTCATATATATATATATATACACCTTGATATATCGAATATATATTGATATATAATACACTATACAATATAATATACTATAGTATAGTGTATTGTATAATACATGTATATATAACTTGATATGTAATACGCTATACTATATTTATATATATTATATTGATTGCACGCACGCTCCGTAGTACACTTAACTGCATATTAATCCCTTGTATTACAAAAGCATTAATGGCTTACATTTATATTATTTAGACATGCAGTAAATACAAAATTAAGTTTAATTTTGGTAAAATGTTAACAAGAAAGCGACCAACTTTGGTCGCAAATATATATACTTTTATATTGGCGACCAACGTTGGTCCCCAAAAGAAAATCAGATTTATTTTAATTTTTCAGATAAGCGACCAACGTTGGTCGCTTAACTCCCCATAAAATTTCCCTCCAATAAGCGACCAACGTTGGTCGAAAAATCAAAATCTGATTTATTTTAATTTTCCAGATTAGCGACCAACGTTGGTCGCTTATCTCCCCATATAATTTCCCTTCAATAAGCGACCAACATTGGTCGCAAATGTTAAACGTGGGTCCACTTTTGCGACCAAAATTGGTCGCCAATTTTAAATTTTCTTTGACCAGATTGGTCTGACCAGTCCGGTCAACATGTTGACGAATTTAGCGACCAATTTGCGACCAATGTTGGTCGCTAATTGCTTTAAGTTTTTTTTTTTTTCTAAATTTGCGACCAATGTTGGTCCCTTTTTGTGGCAGACCAACGTTGGTCGCTAATTTTTGGTATAAAAAAAATACTGTTTTCTAGTAGTGATCTGTTTATGCCTTGGCTTAGCACAATCTTTTGCTTGTAATTTGGGCCAAAAAATTGTAATCACTTGTTTGGTAGGATACACTATAAACCATATGTTTTGTTACAGTATTTTTATGGAATAATTATTTATTTATTTATTTTAATAAAATTTTATTTTAAATAGATCATGTATTTGTCCGTGTGTCCTTTGTTTATATAATATATGATTTAGTGTATAGAATTTAGCTTATACACAAATTATCAAATCATCGGTTCTTATAAGTCATAAAATTTATGCTCACAGTCTAATGATAGAATTGGACGAACAATCATAATAGTTATAGCACAAGATTCAATATAATTTATCTTGATTTTGGAAATGGTTTAATTCCGATTTCTTGTGCTCGTATATTTTGTATGTATTGAACAGATCAATTGGAAATAAGTATTTTATACTAACTTAATAAAATAATTGTTTAGTTCATTCAATGTACTTATATTTTTAATCTTAATATAATTATTATTAGTTATCTGTATCATTTATTGTTTTGATTTATTAAAAGGCGAAATTCTTTCATGAAGCAATAAGCTTGGTAAATTTGACAATAATGATATATATTGGCGAACTAATAATTAGTTGATAGAATCGATGTTTCGATTTTGAGATTGATGATACTCCTTTTTGAAAGCTTATATTTTTCCATGTGTAAACCCCGCTGATGAATTTTGTATCCGACACAAAGTTGAACAACAGTCTAAAGGAAGTACTAATCAATAAATTAAACTAATTTAATCTGATTGATTAGTATCTGAATCTTAACATGGGAAGTTAAATAAGGTTATATGGAAAAATTTTGAAGTTGAAATAAATAGTGCAATTACGAATTTTCAGTGGAATAATTCATAATTTTGTTGTGGTATATATTAATTTAGAAATTCGAAATCAATTCCACAATACGGAGCCTTGTTAATTAAATTATGTAGTCTCTACTATGCCTAAATAATAAGAAATAAAGAAAACCTTTCCTTGGTGGCAAAGAAAATGGAAAAAGGTTTTTACCCTAAAAACGTGGCTATAAAAACATGGGTATTTCCTCCATAGGGCTGGCCGAATTTTGGGATTGTTTTCCTTGGAATTTAGCCCACCCGAAATTCACTATTTTCGAATATTATTTGGCTAATGCGGTAGAAGATTTTGGGACGTTTCTGGAGGTCGTGATCGTGCTGCTTTGGGATTAGAGACTAATGAGATTGATTTTCTTATTCACGTTTCAAGAGGTAACTTGTATAATCTCCATATATAAAAATTATTTAATTTACACATAAATTCGATATTGAAATTACTTCCGTTGGGTTATAAAATCCAATAATGTTGAAGATACATTTAGAATAAAATAATTACACCATTCAACTTAGTACGTGAATTAAGGTCTTGCTACCACCTAAGGTATTGACGGAATGACTACAGATTGAAATATTACGTAGTTAAAAAGTCAAAAAAGGTCAGCCCGAACCATTTTTGGAACCTTCACACGTGGTACCTAATACAGAAATGTATTTGTGATTTTTTTGAACTCAAGAGACACAAAGAGTTGAAAAAAAAATTGGTCATCATTTTATATATAGCGAGATTATTTACCGCGCTATATTTTAACAATAGTTTTATCCGTTAAAATATAACATGGTGAATAACTACTTTTTATTTGAACCTAAAATAGGCGGGAGGTATAGCGCGCTATAGTATATCGCCTTATATATGCGCGCTTTACCTATATAAAAAACCGTGCCATCTCCTCCCCTCACCAGACGCAAACGAGCAGCCCCCCATTTTTAACCAAAAAAATTTCCATCGGAGCCCACCGGTCGCACAAAAAGTATAGATTTCGGTATTGTAGCAAGCTAACATCAGATCTAAAGTGTTATCGTGTAGTGGATTGCCCGTTTCGCCCCCCAAATAATCAAATCTTCATCTTTCAAAAAATTTAAATCGCGGTATTCCGACTTATTATTTTGTTAAAACTCATGTATAAAAAATGCCTATTAACTGTTTTTACTGGTGATATATGTTCTTTCGTGATTGTTTTGGATTCCATTACTCATATGGTCGCTCAACTTTTCAAAATTATCCACCAAAATCATCTTTCTTTCATTTGTAACAACAAAGTCACTTAACTATGCCTATAGCACTCAGAAGGTCACTCAACCAGATTTATCAAATATTTGAAAGCCAAATACTTATTTTACCTTCTAAATTATCAACTTTTATCTATTGCTTCTATTTTTTTGCTTTTTTAATATCAAATTTTTTTTCTCTTTTTAATCAACATTTAGACTTACATATAAGACAAAATATTTTATTTAAAAACAAAAAATAAAAAATTATTTTCTAGCATATATAATGTCGTAATAATAATAATATAATTTGGCATAATATTCAAGAATATGTAATGTATATTACAAAAGTAATTTTATTTTAAATTATTTTCTATAGTACGTGCATGGAATATATATTTTAAAACTTTTATTTTCTTTCACTCTCTACTGTGTAATAAATTTTTGAGATTTTTTGTTAATATCAAAATTATTATTATAAATAAATTTTTCTAATTAACTTTATACTATGCTCAATATTTTATTATTTTAACATTATATATGCTTAAATACTATTTTAAATTTCTTAAATTTAGAAGCAAAATTTATTTATTCTAAGGTAAGTCCATAATATAAATTAAAAAGAGAAAATTATTATTATACTAAAAAGCAAAAAAAAAAAAAAAGGAAGAAGATAAAAGTTGATAATTTAGAGAGTTAAATAGGTATTTGGCGATCAAAAATTTGAGAAATTATTAAGTGACTTTGTTGTTACAAACGAAAGAAAGATGATTTTGGTAGATAATTTCGGATAATTGAGTGACAATCTGAGTAATGGACTCGATTGTTTTGCGATTTATTTAATTTGTTGTTTTTATCTGGAGTAGATTATTATTGTGCTAAAAAATTTACCAAAATAGAGAAATTGTTATTTTATAAATTATTATTGTTATTAGTTGTTATAAAAAATGTTTATTAGTTATTTTTTACTGTGGTATATGTATTTTTTTTGATTATTTTGTGATTAAATTAATTTGTTTTTTTATCCAGATTAGATTATTTATGTGCTAAAAGATTAGTAAAATAGATAAATTTTTATTTTATGAATAATTAATGTCAGTTTCCTTTAGTGTTATGCTGTGCCCATAATTTTAATGTAGTGCCCATAATTGTAATGTAGTGCCCTGTAGCATAGTGCAATGTAGTGCCCTTTAGCGTAGTATCTTTGTAGTTATTGAAATTAATTATTTAATTATCTGTTAACCCCAAAAATATCTGAAAAAAGATGATAGCTCAAACACAAACTCTCTCGAATTCTAGTCAACAAATGTGAGAAAATAACAT
Organism: Nicotiana obtusifolia; assembly: GCA_002018475.1. NCBI lineage: Eukaryota > Viridiplantae > Streptophyta > Magnoliopsida > Solanales > Solanaceae > Nicotiana > Nicotiana obtusifolia. The sequence goes on from MCJB01005446.1 coordinate 4,591, forward strand.
TAAAAAATATCAATATTTGTTAAACTAATTATTTGTATATGAATACTTATTAATTAAATCATGTATTCATATAAAAAATAATTATTTAATTCTATTATACCCAAAAGTAGGTGAATAAGAAAATAATAAACATATAAAATAAGAAACAAACATGTAAAATAAGAAACAAACATATAAAAAAATTAACTAACATATAAAATAATAAACAAACATATAAAAAAAATTAACTAACATATAAAATTATAATATAGAAAATGTATTAACCTAAGTAACAATATAGTAAAAATATCGATTAAATATTAATATAAAAGATATTTTAATATATTTTAAAGATGTTAAGCAATTAAAAATAAAAATACTTTAATTAATATTGTTCAATTTACAGACATCATCATGGAGGTTCCCTTTGTGCATCCCGGACCTGCATCTCTAGAGCTACTATTGCTACAGGCCAACCATAGGTCTTTATACATATGGGATGGGCAGTGTTTGTCCCAGGCATTCTGCTACAGACGTATAGACGATATGTGGGAGTTCATTAGGGATCACCCACTGCATCCCCGTATTGTTAGACGCTTTAGGATATAGGTTTCTACAGGATCATGGAGATCGGTCGGTTGCAGTTCGACTAGGCGTTGATCACGGCTATGATAGAGCGATGGCAACCGGAGATGCACACGTTTCATCTACCCATCAGCGAGGCCACCATCACGCTTGAGGATGTGGAGGTTTTCTTCGGGCTGCCGGTTGATGGATTACCTATAGCTTACTTGCATGCTCTTAGAGACTATAGGGGATTGCATTACTTGCATATGTTGTAGCGGCTCACCGGTTTCTAGCCAGCGGAAGAGACTGCATTGAGTGGGGCCAGTCATTTGCAATTGATGCCTGTCCGGTAGCATCTGGAGGCGATGGATGCGGAGATTACGGATGATTCATCGCCGGATGTTATCGACCGACACACGAGATTGTTACTGCTGCTAATGTTTGGTGGTGTATTGTTCCCGAACACTTCAGAAAATCTAGTTAGTTTGAGATTTCTACATCATCTTGAGCGGCTAAATGATTTACCTAGTTACAGCTGGGGTGCAGCTTTGCTAGGTTACTTGTATAGTCAGATGTGCCGGGCTAGCATGGGCACCTAGAGAGACATTGCCGGATTTTTACCGCTGTTGCAGGTGAAAACATAGTCAATTCTTTTCATGATTATAACATACATAGTAAAAAAATACCTTAAATTTTACGTCCACTATCTATATTAGGTTTTTTCCTGGGAGCGGTTCTTACAGTTCCAACCACCTCTACCACCCATTGCTCCGGATGCACCACCTCCACCATTTCTCCCTTTAGCTTAGAGGTGGGTTGATAGGCGATACTACGGACGCGAGTTTGAGGCTCGACATCATCTCCCCTATTACAGGGATTTGTTAGATTTGCTTGAAGGCGTATAGGTACATGTATACATAAGTTTACTTGGCCTGGATTTATATGTGTTGTGTTTACTCATGATTCCTTAGCCTCGTATCCTAAGCACTCATTATCTCGAGCACGCCTCAATTTGCTCGTTTTCACTTGCACAACTAATAAAATAATGAGTTTCTCAAATTCATCCAAAATTTACAGATAAACTTTATCACTTCACTTACAAATCATAAGGTTTGATATTCATGATGCACATTATCTTGTTGGTGATGACTCCTGGATGGATCACCATGATCCAACACACCAAAACTAGGCATATTTCAACTATCCGTTGGTTCATAACTTGTAAATTTCATATTTGGCCAGTACCCCTGTGGAATGTATAAGTGTTAATACAAATTCAATACATAAAAATAAACATCGTAACACAAAGAAAAATTGAAGTTTACCACTCCGCCGGTGGATTATGTAAACTTGGGGAGAAATTATATACTCGCTCCTCATTCGCCCGTGGAGATAAGTTTAGATCAGACCCAATTTTTTAATCGGAACCTGTTCGGCTAAAACTACTCCAAAATAACCACCCGATGATTGAGGTTATCCCTGCTTTGCGGAACCTCATTATTGCGAACATCTTCAGCTTTGACGTACATTTCCAACATTTTTATCACAAGAAGTTCCCGGTGTTCATCCGGAATCCTCAAAAAATCTGTTACAGTTTCATCGTCTTCGATGTTAAACTCAATATAACAAACAACCCCTTGCGAAGTAACAGAATACGGATATCTCTCGATTACTTTAATATTCACCGAATGTTTGCGCACATTCATTTTTTTTACATAACAACGATACCAATCTATCGTACTCCATTGTAAGTGAAAACTTAACATGACACTGTGGAGATCAACTATACCGTACTGTGTTATTCTCTGCCACAACCTCACCCCTTCCCCCCAATATAATGAAACCCTAATTTTTCGCTCTTCGGACATTATGACAAACTGCAAAATAACTTAACGAACAAATATTTCTAAAGAAGGATGCTGAATGAATTTTTACTAAATTTTGAAACTCCTTAAATAAGGAAAAACCCAACCCCGGGGGTATAATTATTTGACATATAGCGCTTCCATAATATGCGCTATACCCATATGAATTATTGGTGCGCCAGTTAAGTGCAAATGACTTAATGGTGGGGCCGCATTTTATATATAGCGCGGTTATTCACCGCGCTATACCTTCACGGACAAAACTGCCGTTAAGGTATAGCGCGGTGAATAACCGCGCTATATATAAAATGGTGCCCAGTTTTTTTAAACCTATTTGTGTCTCTTGAGTCCAGATGAACCATACTTTGGTTCACAACTCCAAAATAGTTAAAACGAATCCATGTTCTGCATGTTCACATCCATCAGCAGTTGTAGTTATGCAAAGAAGTTTGCTCTGAACCAAAATATTACTTTTTTGGACTCAAAGCACAAAAATAGGTGAAAAAAATTGAGGACCAATTTATATATAATGCATTTCTTCAATGCGCTATATCTTAACGGCATGTTTGTCCGTAAAGGTAACGGGCAATATATATATATATATATATATATATATATATATATATATATATATATACAGGATGCACTATACGAGAAGTTGAAAAGAAGGCATGTTTGTGCCTTAATTGTTATGTAGTGTCCTTTAGCATAGTAAAAGTGATAATAAATTTTAGCTTATGCTAGTTGACTTTGTTTATGGCCATTTAGAATAGTGTTACTTTAGTGTTCTTTAAGATTCCGTTGTATAGAATAAAAACTACGTGCTCTCTTGAGCAAACTCGAATAGAGTACTCGATTATGAATTTAATGTATTAGTAGATAATTAATAAATATTAGATATAAATCATAAAATAATTAGTCGACGTTACAAAAGAGACATTTCCGGGAAACTTGGGCAAAATATGACAGTTAATATACAAATCGTTATGAATGAAATAAATTCAATATTATTTACTATTAAGTTTGTAGTATTTTTTATATGAATAATTATTGAATATATCTTGATTACTTATGAAATTTTAATATTTAATTATGTTATAATTCAAAATAACTTTAAAAAGATGATAGTTCAAACAAAACCATGTAGAATTTTAGTAGAAAAATGTAGGAAACTAACATATGAAATATTAATATTGGAAATTTATCAACCTAAGTATTTGTTATATGAATAATTACTAAAATATCTTTTTAGTTATTGAAATTAATTAATTAATTTTCTGTTAACCCCAAAAATATCTGAAAAAAGATGATAGTTCAAACGAAAACCCCTCAAATTTTAGTCAAAAAATGTAAGAAAATAACATATAAAACAACAATATAGAAAATTTGTCAAACTAAGTATTTTATATGAAAACTTATTAATTATATCATATATAATTATGAAAATTATATATTTAATTCTAATATACCAGAAAATAGCTAAAAAAAGATGATTGTTCAAACAAAATCTGCTGAATTTTAGTAAAAAAATGTATCAACCTAAGTAATAATATAGAAAAATTATCGACTAAATATTAATATAAAAAATATTGCAATATATTTAAATAAGTTAAACAATTAAACAGAAAAAATACTTTAATTGATATTGTTCAATTTACAGACATCGTCATGAAGCTTCACCTTATGCATCCCGGACCTGCATCTCAAGAGCTACTGTTGCTACAGGACAACCATAATTCTTCACACATATGAGATGGCTAGTGTTTGTCCCTGACCTTCAGCCCCAGATGTATATACGATATGTGGGAGTTCATTAGGGACTACCCACTGCATCCCCGTATAGTTAGATGCCTTTAGCGGACGAGTTTTTACAGGATCTTTAGAGATCGGCCGGTTGCAGTTCAACTGAGCGCTGATCAAGGCTATGATAGAGCGGTGGCGACCGGAGACGCACACGTTCCATTCTACCCATCGACGAGGCTACCATCATGCTAGAGGAAGTGGAGGTTCTTTTCGGGCTGCCCATTGATGGTATACTCGTAGTTCACCTGTATGCTCTTAGAGACTGCACGAGAGAGGATTACCTTCATATGTTGCAGTGGCTCATCGATTTCCAGCCTGCGGAACCGACTACGTTGAGTGGGGCCAGTCGATTGCAGCTGATGCCCGTTCGGCAACATCTGGTGGCGACCGACGCGGAGATTACTGATGATTCATTATGCATGCTCTATACCCTCAATTATTGGTGGGTCAGTAAATTTCAGATGAATTATTGGTGGGTCAGTAAAGTTTACATATATCACATGTAACCCATGCACTATAAGTTTGCCGTTAAGGTATAGCACATTGAAGAAATACGTTATATATAAATTGGTCCTCAGTTGTTTTTTTCACCTTTTTTGTGCTTTGAGGCCAAAAAAGCAACACTTTGATTTCGGACTCTTTCTTTAGTACTCTGTAGAGATACAATGGTTTTCAGAAACTGACGAGGAGAAATCTTCTAAAGAGATACATATTTTCTTTTCATTCAATTCCCTTGTCAGAATGATAGTGCTAAAATTAGGCGTATATATACCATAAATTTATCTTACATCCCAATGTCCCATAAGTCAATCCACTCGCATGGCTTGCTTATAGTAGCTTATTCAAGCATGTTTACCCTTAAAAATGGATAACAATTGAATTTATACGCGGTTTTAAGGATATGTGGACTAATTCAATACAAATTATTAATGATGTTAGATAAGCAAATTAAAGACAAAATAAACAGTCAAACCAGTAGTAATATTGGGTTCGGGATCGGTTATAAGCTTAACAAGTAACCTGCCTTCGGTTCGGAGCCAAACACTTATGAAGAACTGTGAGTAAAATCAAGAACTTTGAATAACTTATAGAAGCAGAGAAAACAGATGTATATTGCCTTGGTATGCGTGTTACAACGTGTGCATTGAATAATGATCTTCCCCATTATATAGTAGGGAAGTTTTACCCTAAGTACAATTCTAAGAAAGGTAAAGATCTTCTTTTTCGCTAATCATTGATCAAAGGTTGATACAAGCCAAGATTCACGCCATGATATCCGGTTAGACACGGATATCACGGTCCTTTGTTAATCGTGCGCAGTCGTGGCTCGATGGTCCTGAGGACTGGTGTTTTGCTCTGGCCTTGATACGAAAGGCTCCTTGCAGTCATGCCCTCGCTTCGTTTTCCTCACCAGGAAATCGGGGTACTTATTAGTCTTGGTTTTACCCGAAATGTCTCATTATTCGTGTCATTCTGACTTCGACGCACATCAATCATCGGCTGGTTGCCTCTGAATGTGAAGCATTGCCTACTTCCCTATAAAAGCTTCATCCTTTCTTCTTTTTCTACTTTTTGATCAAGCATTTACCTTCGAGCTTCCAGTTATCATCAACTTATTTCAAACCTTTATACCTTCATCTTTTGATCTTCAAATCTTCATAATTGTTCTTAGACTCTTGCCCAGATCTTCGTAAATTCTTCATATCTCGCTATTCAGCCTTCAAAGTAATAGTTCTTCCAAACCTCCATACTTCTTATTCAAATCTTCATATTTTACCCTTCAACAATGGAAAAAACTTCAAAATTAGATCCCCAACAGGCTCCCTCTTCATCTTCCCAACCAGCCGCTGGTACCGAGGCAGTTGATCCCGAAATAGTTGTCCTCGAGGCGGCTGCTTCAGACTTGGATGCCACCGAGTCGGCAGCCGCCAAACCGACTCCTGAACCGCCCTTGAAAGTGTTTATTCCCAGGGGTTGTTCTATTGCAGACGATTCCAAGGTTGAGAAATCCTCATCCAAACAGGATTGGAGTGAAGGAGCATCGAGGTACATATGCTCCATTATCGAGGACGTCCGTCCCACGGTCCGAGATGACTGTAAATGGAATGGCAAAAATATAGTAGTCCGTGGGCTTGAGGATGCCATTACTACCCATGTGGAGGGCTATTTAAGTGTTTACACTTACCCCTTCACGTTGGGCCCGATAGACCCAGTTATTTTGGATTTCTGCAAGAGATACGAGGTGTGCTTTAGGCAAATCCACCCGTCTCTTTGGAGGATAGTAATCCTCCTCCACTGTTTTATGAATAACACCGGGTCCTAACAGTTCACTATCGACTATCTGCTCCGTCTATACAGTCCCCAAATTTTCTGAGGGGGACTGAGCAAGCTCACTCGCTAGACGAGCAAGGCCCCCTTCTTGAACATCGACGAAGATCGAGACCGAGGCTGGCATGGGCATTTTATCCAAGTGAAGACCGAGGAGTTGATTCCTCCCGAGTCCGTGCCATTCCACGAGAAGTGGAATGCATATAGTAAGTGCGGCCTTTCCTCAAGAGTCAATTTCCTTTCATTTCATTCTTCATCATTTGTGTATGTGGTTGTATAGCTGTTGCCCAGGTCCCAAATGTGGTCCCCCGGCTTAAGAAGTGGATCAAAGGCATCTGCAAACAGATGTCATATTTCGAGCACTCATGGTACAAACTTTCGAAGGGCCGATTGGAGGCCCGTTCTCATGATAAGGATCCCCTTCAAATAACTATTATCATGTCCTTAGCTCACATCATACTAACTCCTCTTCTTTCTTTTATAGGTTTGCCTAAGACCACCGAGCTTAGGCCTTTGGAAGGGGACGAGGACGTATCCTTGTCCGTTGATCCCCCCGTTTCAGGACAGCCCGGGGCTGCCGCGGGGGAAAAGAAGAAAACGAAAGAAAACCTTCGGGCTCCCCGAGTCCTGAGGTAAAACCAAAGTAGAGCGTGGCTTTCAAGCCCAGGAAGAGCACCAGCTCCAGGGTGCTGGACTCCGATTCACTTCTCCAGCTCAGGGATGAGTCGGAAGAAGACGACATTTGTATTGCCCACGGATCGTCCCCTCCCGAGGAGCACGAGGCAGTCGAGGGGAGACTCGTGAGACCGACCTCCCTCAGACACGAGAGGTCGATATGGAGACCAGGGGTTGTTGACGGCCAATTTTGACCCTCCCTTTTAGAATTAATTTATTTGTACTTAATTATTTACAAGAAGTATTTTTAAAGTATCAGTAATAATTATCTATTTTTCACAAATTAATCAAGCATTAGTTTTAAAATTAATCATACAGTATTAACATTATGTAATTACAAATTATATTTACTATTTTAGTATTATTATAGTAGTTTCTGTACGTAAATTCTATAATTAATTCAAAAAATTACTTCTTAAAATAGTTAATTAGTTTACTATATCAATAATTCAAAATACATGTCCCAATGAAGTATTTTTACAAATAATCAATTAGTTGCAATAATTAGTAGTATTTAACAATTATAATTTTTATTATATTTTATTAAAAATTATTAAGTTATTTAACTTAATTTCAAAAGGAATTAAAGACCAAAAGGCCACAATTGCAATTCTTAAATCAAATGTAAAATGACCATCTTTTAAATTAATTTTGGCCCAAATTGCTAAGCCCAGTTCGAAAATACCCAGTCCAATAACCCTTCTTCTCCACTTTGGCAATCCATGCCACTCCTATTAGACCAATCGGACCTCGCCACATCACCCGTCTCAGTTACTCACAAAAGAAACAAGAAATTACCTGGGCCGTCCATTCCATAAATCAACGACCCAAAATTTTGATTCAATTCTCTTTATTTTTAATACACCTCCAGATCTAATCTCAACCATCCAACCCTATCATCTAACGGCCATCGATTTTCCCAATTTAAATAATTTCTATATTCCTAATTATCAAAATGATTGGAGTCGTTAACCAATAGATCCAACGGCTCCCATTCCATCTCCTATCATAACTCAGAGACGACCAAACTCCCTCCCCAAATCCTAATCATTTCACTCAAAGACTTGGCCACCTCTCTTTCCATTTCCCCTCTCTTTTCTCTCAACCTTACGAACTCAATCAATCACAAACCTTGCACAAGTAGTGCAAGGTCACAAATTGATAAGAGATTTCATCTCTTTTTCCTTCCGAATCGGTCAAAGATGAAAGCTCAAATTGCTTGAGTTCTGGTATGATCTATCAAATCGGAGCATGAAATCACCTCTTGCCTCTTTGAGTCTGTGGATCCTGCTGCAAATTCCTTTTTCAGTCACAAAATTCAAACCTCTAAATCTCGAAATCCTTGGACCCATAGACGCAATATCAAGTCTCTGATGTTCCTTCACGATTTGTCAAATCGGAGCATGCGTGAATCTTTCTTCAGAAAATCATCATGGAATCCTATACCTAGAGGTCAAATGCAGTGACCTCTGGGTTTTAGGGTTTGTTTATTGGTTCGACGTTTCAACAACCGATTACCCTCTACTTAGGTAAACTCAATACTGACTTTCCCCCTATGTCTTCTAATTTCACTCGATTTTGCTATCATCGTTATCATGAGTCATCTTCATTATCTTAGTTTGAATCCTGAAACCCTAAGGCATTGAATGCCACAATAAATAGGGCTTTCAATGATCTCACCTAACAAGAGATAACCTAAGAACTAAGACCTAACACTGAAGAGATACACACACAAAAAACATTGAGAAGTTTAGCCTTAGGTTTCTCAGTGTTTTCCCTTTCCTTTTTGCTGAGTACTATCGCTGGTCTAAACTTGGGTGTTCTGGGATCTTAAGCAATTGAAAAGGGCTCTCGTTTGGTCTGCTTCTCCCAAAAAGGTCAGCACATCTTTCATTTTTCTTTTGTTTTCGCTTTCTTTGAATGTTACAAGTATGTTAAGTTAGGTTCTGTATATTATAGTTGTTCTATGATGTTTAATATGTTAATACTCGTGCCCTGTTAGTTTAATGAGTACTTGTAATTAGTTGTCATGCTATGAGTCTTTATATGATGGTTGATTAAACTATAATTAGTTCTTGCTGATCTTATTTCCCGAGTTTCCAGCAGTGTACCTGTTTAAGTTGATTGTTCATGTTCACATGAACCTTATAGCTTTGTTGGCATGCAGTAACTCTTATCCATGCCTGTTGCATCTCTGTAGCTTGTGAGTTTTTAAGGATCGAATTTTTATTTTGATAACTATGATTGGATGAATCCTAAGGTGTTTCAGTTTATATCTCCTATCCTTTAACCTTATGCAGGAACTCTAATTGTTTATATGCTATTTCCCTGTTTATGTCTGTTAGACTGTTTCTGAGTTGTTACTATGGTCTTTCACTTTGTTTTAGTTGCTTGTGTTCCCGTTTAACCTAATATTGTTTGAACTAAACTTCTCTTTCTTCTCCTGGTAATCCTACTATACACATCTATTAAGGTCAACTTATCTTTCCTCACAATGTGATCATGATACTGTTTCTTTTCTCTTTGTTATAGAGAAAAATCATTGGTTATATTGAACTTAACTGTTTTCTTGATTAGTCAACACCCCTCAGCAGCGTGCTTATTTAGTATTATATCTCCCATCTCTTATCTTTACAGTCATCATGCATCTTTGAAAGGGTTGGCATGGATCTTTATCTTTAAAAGAACCCAGTCACTCTGTCCTAGTTAAGTGATAACTTGTAAAAAGGAAGCATGATCATCTTTGTATCCATGTGCTAACTTAGAATTAAGTTTGAGTTAAAACATGTCCTGATGCAATGCCTATTCCTTGTCTGTAACTTTGCTTGATCCAACTCTCAAAACATATAAGGATTCCTCTGTCTACATAAGGTCATTACTGACCTGAAACTTTTAAGTAGCTAATTAACTAGTGCACGTTCTTACTTAATTCCTGGTTATACATTCTGTCGATAATTGACCTAGTCTCTGCTCTCTTGATAATTTTAAAACCAAGTCTAATCCCTAAAGTCTCATAAGGATATTTGCTAATACTATCTGAACTTGATGATTTGCTTGAAGTTAATTCCATTAGGAGCATGGTGCTTAAGAATTCCCTATTGTAGTCTGTAACTTAGTGGACCTACTAAGAAATTTGATCATGTCATAAATACCTTTGAAACCTCTATATATGATGAATTGTTGTTGTATAGTTTAACCTTTTCTTGGAGTATTGCCTTACTATAGGCTTAGCCTATTGTAACATGTTTATGATGTTTTCGATGTTCACCTGTACGAGTTTCAGAATTAGATCTTTAGAATTTATGTGAATGCATGTTTGTTTGGTAATTCAGTATAGATTGTATGTTTCTATGTTAGGAAGGAAAGTATATTTTGTGGTAGGCAATGCTTTAGTATTTAATTTGCATTGGAAGTGCCTTATTGGCATTCGAACCTGTAAAGAAAACATGTTGTAGTGTTTAAGGGTATTTGGGAGTGGGGTTCGACTCTATGTTGGGCTGCTTTCTCCAGCACAAGCATTGCCCTGGGCCTTGAGCCCCTTGGGGACTTTGAAGTGTCGGGGGATCCAAAGGGAGCATCAACCTTTCGGTGGAGCTTCCTCCTTAGCCTTTAATTCATTGACGCATTTAGTCCTTTAGGGGTTTAGTGTTTAGTGACAACGAAAGATTTTCAATGTGAATTATTTTCCAAGTAGAACCACCACATTAATATATTTTCCCACAATATTGATTATTTTCTTATTTCAATTATTTGTCTATATACTTGTCATGTGCATTTGAATATGTTGGGAATATGGAGTATATTTCTAACAACCTTCTTTGTTCTTTTGGGCGTGTATAAATTTGGACCTTGCTGAGTTCTTGAGGAACTTAGGCTCAAACCAGCTTTTGCTACACTTTTTGAAGAGTCCAGTCTCGCCATGGCGACATCTCTCAAGTCGTTGGGCTTACCTTATTGAGGCTCAATCATTAGAGTCCAATCCTCTCTTCCTACTTCTTTTATTATTGTTCATTATTTTCATAGCTTAGTTTATTGCCTTCATTTTTTTTGCTAACTGCCTTCGCTGTTATCATATTTTGTTCTCATGTATTTAACACTCATATATTATGTGTTTTTCTTTCATACTCTAGATTTACATGAAACATAGGCAAACCTTAATTAATATAGGAGTTAAAAGGCAATAGCTGGTAATTAATCTTCGTCTTCCTGTTATTCCATCTTGTTCATCTTATACACTCACTTTTCTTAAAAGATTTTGAAGTTCAGGTTCTTAATCACAACGGCAGCCTATTTTCAAAGAAATTGGGAAAGAACCACTGATTTTCACCAATTGGGAATGAAATCAGATTTTCATAATATATAAAAAAAAAAAAAAAAGCAAGCAGTAACGAACAGTCTCAAATGAATTCCCAAAGATTCGCTTCATCAATTTTTTTTTTTGAAAACCAAGGTACATTTGAAAATCATCTTTCTTACAAACATCTCTTAAGATTACTCTAGCATCTATTCTTCAAAGTACTTACTTTCATGACTTACTAATCACCAGCCTTAAAATCTAGACCACTTTCAAAACCCTCTTAACTTTCAGCAACTCTTTTATAATCCCATACCCTTCTTAAGTCTTACATATATACACATTCCCTTTAGTATTATAGCGAGCCCTACCTAAGTAATAATCAAAGCAAGTATAAATAACTAAGTCCTTTAAAATTAGTCTAAGTCCTATGGAGCTACCTCAGGTAGATTTTAAAGGGTGCCTAATACCTTCCCCTTAGAAGAACAAAAACCCTTACCCATATATCACCGGTTTGCAGACCCGTAATGAACATAACTTAGTAATCAAACAGGTAGCCTAGTATAACTTTTTATATTAGGCGTTGACTTTCTTTCATCAACAATAGAGAAACCACAAGTAGAATCCTGTCTTGACTAGTAGAAAATAGCGTGCAACAGGGGTAGGAACCCCGGGATGCCGGCTCCGCTCTGAAGGAAGCACCCGGTGTAATGGAGATTATAGGGACGCCCTCCTACACCGAATCCATACTCGAGAAGGCCCAAGCAGGGAAAGAGAAATCCAATGAAGGGGTTCATGGCGTGGACAATCCCTTTCATTCTTTCTTTGATGGCGTGGATTTGTCTACCTTGGAAGCTTTTTTTGGGCAGGGCGACCTGGAAGTCTCGAAGAAGGACACATCGTTGGAAGCAAACTGATTAATCAGTTTCCTGCTCCGAGTGTGGATATTTCTCACGACTTTCTTTGTTTTGCAGGCCTCGGTACTTCATCATGAAAGCTTCCTCCGTACCATGTTGAGGTTAACCAGCTCGAGCTCGAGCTCAAGGAGCGGGCTCAGGAAAGGGATACGTACAAGCTCTTCAGCGAGCAACAAGACGGGGTCATTAAGGACCTTCAGACCGAGCTGGATAGGGCTCAGAAAGAAGCATCGTTCCTAAGGGGGAGCATGCCGACTTGGTTAAAAAGGTAAAAGTATTTGAATCTAGAAACGAGGAACTAGTCGTAGTGGCTAACAACAAAACCTCACAGGTCCGGCAGAAGATCGACCACATCCAAAAGCAGATAGACGAGATCCAAGTCATGGCCGCTAGGTGGAAAAGCAAGATGGATCTGCAAGCCTAAGAGAAGGAAACCGCCCAGGCGAAGCTGTCTTCGGTAGAGGTTCAGCTTCGGGTGGCGAAGGAGAAAGTTGATAAATGGGATCAGCTAAATGAAGATCTCCGAGCACAGCTGAGCTCGGCCGGCGCAGAACGGGATGCCCTTGGTAAAGAGCTCGAAGCAACGAGGTCCAAGATGGAGACAATCTCTGCCGATACCGAAGAGATGGTGACCCAATACAAGGCAGATGTCGAAGCAGCCGATGCTCGCCTGAAGACTAATGCCAAATATGTGAGGCGATTGTCTCGAAGGGAGACCCTCGAAGAAATTCATGCACGAGGCTTCAATCTATCGGTCGAGATCGAGGAAGCAATAAAGTTCGAGACAGAGGCGAAGAAACTTTCTGAGCCCAAAGGTGCAGAGGGCTCCGAGGGTTCCAAGGGATCCGAAGGCTTTGACGGTTCTAGCGACGAATCGGGCCCCAGCGAAGATCAGGCATAAATTCCTCAGAACGTTTTTAGTTCTTGTATTGTATATATTTTTTTGTTTATTTGGAGCCCGTTTTTGTTGGACCATTGTAAAGACATTCCAGAATATATAAAATTTCCCTTTTTGGCAATTTTGAGTCTCCACTTCATTAGCATCTTTCCATAATTTCTATTCTTGCAAATATTTCTAATGCCTTAACATACAATCTAATGCGATAATAAGTCGTTTGTTTTTTGGAGGTCCGAACATGTAACGCCCGGCCGATCATTTTGAGTATATTAGCTCCGATACCCTAATTTATGCTTCCTCTATGTTATATTATGATTTTGTGACTTGCTGGAGTATTTGATTTTGGTTTCGGGTGAGTTTGAGTGAAATGGGAAATATAGTCCCTAAGTTGGAGGTTTAGGTTGTAAAAGTTGACAAGTTTGACTTGTGTGAAGATGACTTCAGAATGGAGTTTTGACGGTTCCAATTGCTCCGTATGGTGATTTTGGTCTTAAAAGCTTGTCCGAATATTGATTTGGAGGTCCGTAGGTCGTTTCGGCGCGTGGCGAGAGTTGGAAGTTGGAAGATTTTGGAATGTTTGACTAGGAGTTGACTTTATTAATATCGAGGTCGGATCTTGATTTCCAGAAGTTGAAATACATTCGTAATGTCATTTATGACTTGTGTGTAAAATTTGGAGTCAATCGAAGTTGTTTTGGAATGAATCAGCATTGGTTTCGGAATTTGGAAGTTCATTGTTCATAGGCTAGATTTGGGTTGCAATTCGTAGAATTTGTGTTGTTTGATGTGATTTGATGCGTCGAGTGTGTTCGTATGATGTCTTAGGACTTGTTGGTATGCTTTGTTGAGATCCCGGGGTCTCGGGTGTAATTCGGATCATGTTGGGCGCATTTCGGATCATTGAGGAATTGCTGAAGTTCTGGTTCTTCTCAGTTATGGTTTCCTCTTATGCGATCGCGAAATAGGGGCCGCGATAGTGAAGCTTTAAGATAGGCAGGCATAGAATTTATTCTATGCGATCGAAAGATGGTATACACGATCACAAGGCTTGGAAGGTCAGTGAATCGCAAACGCGTGAGTGATGTCGCGTTCGCAATGAAGAAAGAGGAGGCCTGGGAAGGTAGATGCGTTGCTCTATGCGGTGTCGCGATGTGTGCATGCGATCGCGAAGCTTTGGAAAATTTCTCACAGCGTTCGTGACCAGTCCTCTACATTCGCGTATAAGGTTTTGGGCTGATGAAGATTTTATTCTTCACGATCGCAAAGGAAATTCCGATATCGCAATGTGTAAATCACTGGGCAGCAAACATAAGTTTCAAAAATCGAGAGTTTATTTCATATTTCACATTTTGGACTTAGAGAGCTCGGTTTAAGGCGAAATTTTAGGGGATTTTTCTGAGAGAACATTGGGGTAAGAATTCCTAACTCGATTTTGGTTAATTTACATGAATCCAGTGATAATTTTATCATCTAATTAGGGATTTGAGTTGAAAAATTAGGGGAAATGGTAGAAACTTCTTAGACCAAATTTTTGAGTTTTGAAAGGCGAATTGAGGTCGGATTGGAATAATTCTTCTATGGTTGGACTCGATATCTAACGGAAGTTCGGATATTATAATTTGGGTGGGGTTCCGAGACGCGAGCCCGGGTTGACTTTTTGGGCCGACTTTTTAATTCTTTGCAAGGATCATAATTTTATTGTTTGAATTAGTTTCCTATAGTTATATTTATAGAATGAAATTGTTTTGGCTAGATTCTAGCCGTTCAAAGTTGGATAATCGAGGGAACGGCCTTCTAGTTAATTAATTTAGCGTGGTTTTACGTAAATGACTTGCCTAACCTTGTGTGGGGGAATTACCCCTTTGGATTTGGTGTTGTTTGCGACAATTGTGATATGTGAAAGCCGTGTACGCAAGGTGACGAGTGTGTACAGGGGCTAAATGTGGAATTTTCTGGTTTTAGTTATATAGATCCCTTCCATGCCTTAATTGAGTTGCCTTAACATGTTATAGTCATCATGTTAGTTTAATTTCAAATGTCTACTTGTCTTATCTCTTACTTGATGATTGCTTACATGTTTAGTTGAAGTTCTTGTTTCCTTTATTCCGTGTTCATTATTTAACTGTTGAATTCTTTATGTGAAATTGCTATTCTTGGAATATCTTGTTGTTGAAATTAGTATTGAGTTGCAAAGGTCGTGATTCCTATTGAGGCAATTGTTAAGTTGTGAAATATCATTCAATTAAGTTATTCTTCCGGTTGTTATTGTTGAGACTTTGTGTACATTGTAGTTGAGCCGTGAGCTCCTTGTTGTGAAATTCTGTTATTGTTTGCTTCTCTGACAAGTTGTGATATTGGCCACTTGAGGTGCGAATTGTGATACGTCGTGATATTGATACACAAGCGGTGGTATAAGGTCTGAATGTTAAAACGCATGCGGTGAGATAAGGTGAGCTTGATACGCTTGGCTAGAAGGGAAACTACTAGAAGTCATGCGGTGTGATAAGGTGGACTAAAACGCGAGATGCTATTTCGGAAAAATAATTTTCAAAACTAAATGTAAAGGCTCCCGCGATGATATAAGGAAAGACTGTGAGTTACTTTTGTGATTTACGACTACGAGACGGTACCTCGATAGTGACCGTTGTTGATATTTCTCTACTTGTTGTACTTGTCTTGGTTGTTTGTTTCCTTAAAATGTCAATCCTTGTTTCCTTCCGTATTGTGTTATCTGCATTGATTCTATGTAGTTAATTTTTGATAAATTCCTTATTTGTTTCATTTCCATTGTTATTACCATTGTATCGTTATATCTTTCACCATGTTTCTTATTATTATTCTAGTAGGGCCTTGACCTGACCTCGTCACTATCCTACCGAGATTAGGATAGGCACTTACTGGGTACCTTTGTGGGGTACTCATACTATGCTTCTACACATCTTTTTGTACAGATCCAGATATATCTTATCAGTCCCGGCACTAGTGAGCTGAGTTTGTATTTGGAGACTTCAATGTATACCTGCCCGCGTCCGCAGGCCTCGGAGTCCCCTTCTATCCCTTTTTATATTTTCCTTCTTAACTAGACATAGTTGTATAGGAATGGTTTGGGTATTGTCATAGAGTTTGTGACTTGTATTATGCCGGGTTTTGGGCTATTATATACACATTGAGCTGTAGTGATTTCCTTTTTTATATATGTTGTTGAGTTTTGAGATGTTTAAGTTATTGTTTCATTCACTTCCGCATGTTTGTTAGGCTTAACTAGTCTTAGAGACTAGGTGCTATCATGACATCCTACGGAGGAAAATTGGGATCGTGAAAGAAAATAGCCTAACTTCGATGCAATTTTTATTTGCTCGAAGCAAACTCGGAGTGACTGGAAGTTTTCCCAAGATACTTTAAGTGTTTTTAGTTTTCGAGGGTAACCTTTTGGAAGGTTTTGAATTTTTATTGATAACCTTATGTTTTGATCATAGGCTTCATACGTCTCTGAGCCGCTTTTTAGGGTGGCCATAGCCTTTTAGATTTAGGCACTACCTAATGGATTTTGTGCCTCCGGAATTTGATAGCCCGAGCTGCCCGAACTTATTTCGGATGACAGTCCCCGAGTGGGGGTAGCCTTTGGGCTCGATAATTCCCGCATAGGGATAGCCCTTAGGCTCGAGTAGGGGTAGCCCTTGAGGTCGATACTCCCCGCATAGGGATTGCCCTTAGGCTCGGGTAAGGGTAGCCCTTGGGTTTGATAGTCCTCGAATAGGGATAGCCCTTGCTCAATACTTTATATACGTAATAGCAAGGTGGAACCTTTCTTTCATTTATATGTGTAAAGTACATGATTGAAAGCGTGTAAAAGCTTGTATTGTGGCTAAGGTAGCCTACACGAGTACGGTTCAGTTGACCGTTTGGCCCATACAATAAATCCTAACCACCGAGCCTAAGCTGTTCAAATACAAAGTTCCCTTCTTTTCTTGCTAAGAAGCTAAACCTGAGGGTGAGGGCCCCAATATTTGACGTCGATCTTGAGAGGGATCGGATACTGTTGATACGACAATTGACTCCAATTTCAACCCAGTCTTCGAATCTAAGTTAGCACTATTTACTTTTGCCTCGTTAAAAACCTTGCCGGAAAATCCATTTGGGACAAAATCGGTTCAAGGGAAAAGAGTGTAACGCATGCTTTTAGACCTAATAGTCACATTCTCCTTTGGCTGTTTCCTGCAAGCGTTAGTCTGATTCATAATTTTATAAAAAGGTAAACGATGTCGTACCTTAGCAGTAGTACCGTTTTAAGTGCATCACGTTCCCGTTGTTCAATAGTTGTGCACCGTTTCATGCTTCGAGTTTGTGAGAGCCTTGACCGGTAATCCCGATGACTCGATATGGTCCTTCCAAATTTGGCCCCAGCTTCCCCTCGTTAAGGTTCTGGGTGTACAATATTATTTTTCTTAACACCAAGTCCCCGATCTTGAAGTGTCGAAGGTTGGAACTTCGGTTGTAATACCTTTCTATCCGCTGTTTTCGAGCAACCAACCGGACTAGAGTGGACTCGCGCCTTTCATCCAATAGTTCCCGGCTCGTGCTCATGGCCTCACCTCTTGATTCTTCGATTGTATATTGGAACTTGAGGCTCGATTCTCCCATTTCGACCGGTATTAGCGCTCCAGCACCGTAGACCAATGAAAACGGAGTGGCTCGAGTACTAGATTTCGAGGTTGTACGGTATTCCCACAAGACTTCTGGCAGAATTTTCTTCCACTTCCCTTTGGCATCGGTCAACCTCTTTTTTAAGTTTTGGAGTATGGTCTTGTTTGTAGATTCTGTTTGTCCGTTCCCACTAGGGTGACAGGGTGTGGAGAGTATTTTCTTAATTTTATGGTCTTCGAAAAGCTTGTTTACCTTGTTGTTGATAGATTGCTTCCCATTATCACATACGATCTCGGCAGGTATCCCGAACTGGCATATTATGTGGTCCTAAATGAAGTCAATGACTTCTTTTTCTGGGTTTCTCGAACGCTTGAGCTTCGATCTATTTAGAGAAATAATCGGTCATAAACAGAATGAATTGAGCCTTACTAGGTGCCCACGGTATGGGACAAGACCGAATGAAATAGCTCTCCGGGTTGATGGATCATAGGTGCGTGTCTTTAGTAGTCGTCGTATCTTCGTACAAAGACCTTTGCATCTTTTTCTATGTCGATCCAGTAATAGCCGGCCCTGGTTATCATATGAACCAAAGATTTTGACCCCTAATAGTTTCTGCGAGTGCTTTCGTGGACTTCTCTCAAAACATATTCGGTATTTCCCGGTCCTAAGCATATGGCGAGTGGACCGTCGAATGTTCTTCTAAACAAAATTCCTTCGAACAGGCTGAACCTGGACGTCTTCGTGCGTAGAGCTCTCGATTATTTAGGATCCGAGGGCAACTTCCCAGTCTTCAAATAGTCTATGTATTTGTTTCTCCAATCCCAAGTTAAACTTGTTGAGTTTATTTCGGCATGGCCATCCTCCACTACCGATTTCATGAGGTGTATGATTTTTCCTGACCTGAATTTATCGTCATCAACCGATGACACCAAGTTAGCCAGAGCATCGGTCTCGCTATTTTGATCTCGGAGCACATGTTGTAGGGTTCACTCCTTGAATTGATAAAGCGTTACCTGCAATTTGTCTAAATATCTTCGCATTCGTTCATCCTTTACTTTGAACGTCCCGTTGACTTAATTTACTACAAGGAGGGAGTCGTACTTGGCTTCGACCACCTCGACCCAAGCCTTTTAGCCAATTTGATACCTGCAATAATGGCCTCATACTCGACCTCATTGTTAGTCAATTTCACAGTTCTAATAGACTGCCTAACTACGTTACCAGTATGCAACTTCAACACGATGCCGAGACCAGACCCCTCTGCGTTCGAGGCACCGTCCGTAAAGAGGATCCAGATTCCCGAGGACATCTCCGAGGTAAACAACAATTGCTTTTCGACTTCGGATATTAAGCCCTGCGTAAAGTTGGCCACGAAGTCTGCCAAAATTTGTGATTTGATGGCGGTTCAGGGTCAATATTCGATATCGTACCCGCTAATTTCTATGGCCTGTTTGGACAACCTGCCCGAGAGCTTGGGTTTGTGCATAATATTTCTTAGTGGGTAAGAATTCACGACACCTACGGGGTGGCATTGAAAATACGGTTTTAACTTTCTGGAGGCGCTTAATAAAGCGAGCGCTAATTTTTCCAGGTGAGGATACCTTGTTTCGGCCTCACCCAGAGTTCTACTAACATAACAAATAGGAAATTGTGTGCCTTCCTCCTCCCGAACTAGGACTCCACATACCACTACCTCGAACACCGCTAAGTAAAGGTACAACTGCTCATCCACCTTCAGAGTATGGAGCAAGGGTGAACTCGAAAGGTACGGTTTGAGTTCTTCCAAAGCTTGTTAGCATTATAGGGTCCAAGAAAAGTTATTCTTCTTTTTCAATAATGAGAAGAACCGATGGCTCTTATCGGAAGACCTCGATATGGACCGGCCCAGGGCGGCTATGTGCCCGGTTCGCCTCTGAACGGCCTTGACGTTGTCCACCACGGTGATGTCTTCTATAGCTTTGATTTTATCGAGATTGATCTCAATCCCTCGGTTGGACACCATGAACCCAAGGAACTTCCCGGATCGACCCCGAATGCGCATTTCTCTGGGTTCAGCTTCATATTGTATCTCTTCAGTATGTCAAAGGTTTCCTGCAAATGTTTCAAATGGTCATCTGCTCGCAGGGACTTAACTAACATGTCATCAATATAAACTTCCATTGATTTTCCTATTTTTTCTTTGAACGTTCAGTTTAAAAGGCATTGATAGGTGGCACCGGCGTTCTTTAGTCCAAACGGCATTACGTTATGACAATAGGTGCCGAATTTCGTGATAAAGGAAGTTTTTTCTTGATCATCCGAGTCTATCCGGATTTGGTTGTTCCCGGAATAGGCATCGAGAAAGCTGAGCATCCCATGCCCGGTCGTCGCATCGATCATGCGATCGATGTTGGGCAAAGGAAAAGAGTCCTTAGGGCACGCCTTGTTCAAGTCTTTGTAATCTATTCACATTCTTAATTTAATTCCTTATTAGTCACTACCAATACGTTAGTTCACCAGTCCGAATACATAACTTCCCGAATGGAACCTATTTTAAGGAGTTTTGATACCTCATCTTCGATGAATGTATGCTTGACTTCGGACTGAGGCGGCCTCTTCTGTTTAACCAGGTGGAACTCCGAATCAAAGCTCAGCTTATGAGTGGTTATTTTTGGCGGGATCCCGGTCATATCAAGATGAAACCAAGTGAAATAATTTGTGTTAGCTCTAAGGAATTTAATGAGTCGTGCCTAGGAATATCTTCCGATCAGGCAAGTGTTCGATCAATATGACTTGCTTCATCTCCTCGACCATTGATTTCGTGGAATCGGAATCATCAGGGGTGATGAACGACCTTGGGAATCAGTAATCATCATTCTCGCCTGCTCCTTGCTTCTTCGGTTCGGTCGGGACCGATACCGGTGATTGCATATTTAGTTCCTTCGTTCCTAACCGGCTTCGTGTTCTTAAATGTCGAGAGTGTGGACATTGGGATCATCTCATCGACCGTGAAGATTTCTTTTGCAGCCGGCTGCTCCTTGTATATCATCTTGATTCCTCCCTGTGTGGGGAACTTTAGTGCCTGGTGTAATGTCGAGGGTATTGCCCTCACGTTGTGAATCCATGGTCTTCCTAATAGAGCATCATATCTCATATCCCCCTCGATCACAAAAAAATTTGTTTCCTAAATAGTCCCGGCTATGTTCACCGGTAGGGTTATTTCCCCTTTAGTAGTTTCGCATGCCATGTTGAATCCGTTCAAAATCTCGACTATCGGCACTATTTGGTCTTGTAGACCCACTGCTCTACGATCCTCGATCTGATGATATTGGCCGAGCTACCTGGATCAATAAACACATGCTTAACTCGAGATTTATTTACAAGTACAGATATTACTAAAGCATCATTATGTGGTTGTACGATGCCTTCGGTGTCCTCATCATTGAATGAAATGGTTCCCTCCAGGATATAATCTCTAGTTCATTTTCCCTTGTGATGGACACCTTGGTGCGCTTTAGCATTGGTCCTAGGGGGATATCGACTCCCCCAATGATCATGTCGATGACGTGTTGATGTTCCTCTTGTTCAGTCTGTTTGTTGGAGTCCCTATTCCTAAAGTGATTTTTAGCTTGATCACTCAGAAGTTCCCGGAGATTCCCATTATTAAATAACCGGTCCACTATATGGTTCGATGATGCGTCCGATGGCAGATACGATGCCGACAGCATGGACATTGAAGTTATATTCTGATAACCTCGGTGATTCCCTGGCCCCGAGTGGGCTGTCGATGCCGTTTTTGCTCCTGAGTCACCTGCTACTGTGGCCTCGATCGTTCCTCTTTTTGTTTCCCGCGGGGTTACGCCCAGATCCATTTCCCCTTCAATCCCCGCTATGGTTGATACCGGTCTATGTTCGATCTTGGCTCATGATTGGCGACTCTCTTAGGCCTATCATTAGTTCTGATGGGAAAAACAAACCCGAAGGGGGCCCCGAGCTGATCGTCCTCAACTCTGATTTTTGACTGGTACCTATTATGGACGTTGGCCCAAGTTACCGCCAGGTACTCTATCAAATTTTGTTTCAACTGCCGTGAAGCCAAGGAGCTTCGGGGGTTAAGTCCTTGCATGAACGCCTGAACGGTCCAATCATCCGCAACCGAAGGCAAATCCATTCGCTCCATTTGAAACCTCGATACAAATTCCCTGAGCATTTCGTCATCTCTTTGTTTTACCTTGAAAATGTTTGATTTTCTGGTCTCAACCTTGATGGCCCGGCATGCGCTTTCACAAAGGCGTCCGCAGGCATAGTGAACGAATCAATAGAATTTGGGGGTAAATTTTGATACCATATCATCGCTCCTTTGGACAGGGTTTCCGCGAACTTTTTTAGCAGAACTGACTCAATTTCATCATCTTCTAAGTCGTTTCCCTTGAAGGCACATGTGTAGGAGGTCACGTGCTCATTTGGATCCGTAGTTCCATTATACTTTGAGATTTCGGGCATGCGGAACTTCTTTGAGATTGGATTTGGTGCCGCACTCGGAGGGAAAGGCTTCTGGACAAATTTCTTGGAATCCAGGTCTTCTAATATCGGGGGTGCTCCTGGGATTTGATCAACTCTGGAGTTGTAGGTGTCCACTTTTTTGTCGTTGGCTTCAATTTTCTTCTCCCTCAGTTCCACCCGCTTTGTCAGTTTGTCAAGCATCTTTATTATTTCGGGGTTGGTCCCGGGCTCAACTTCACCCAGCCTTTTCGTGACTCGTTCATTTCTTCGGGTGTTTTTCCGAGATGGTTCTGGCTCAACTTTTGCTAAGGGCGCGGCTTTCGTTCTGCAGTCGGGCTGTCGCCACCTGTTAGGCTTGTAACATTTTGAAGATCACCCGCAGATTGATCCCATTGCCTTCGCCTTCGGGTGTACCTCGAGTCGTACATCGGGCTCCTCCGCGAATGCTGTTCTCAGGGTCGGTCGGCAGGTTGGCGTCGAGGCCACATGCGTCTTGGCGTCAGCTGGATCTGCAACCGGGACTCCATTGGGATCAACATGGAGCACCTTGTTGCTGGGCACTATATTATTGTATTCGTAGTGATGGCCAGATTCAGCATCAATCTTCAAGTGAGCAGACTGAGAATTTGTTATTTTTAGGTTGACCTACAATCAAATTCTTAAAGAACAAGCGTAAAACAGAGTGTATTATAGAAATTAGTATCAAATTACTACTATTATCCTTAGCCCCACGGTGCGCGCTAAACTGTTTACCCTTAAAAATAGATACCAATTGAATTTACACGCGGCTTTAAGGATATGTGGACTTATTCAATACAAATGATCAATGACGTTAGATAAGCAAATTAAAGACAGAATAAACAGCCAAACCAGTAGTAATATTGGGTCCGGGATCGGTAAAACAGCCAAACCAGTAGCAAAGAACTATGAGTAAAATCAAGAACTTTGAATAATTTTTAGAAGCAAAGAAAACAGATGTATATTGCCTTGGTATGCGTTTTACAACGTGGGCATTGAATAATGAACTTCCCCTTTATACATTAGGGGTATTTTACTCTAAGTACAATTCTAAGAAAAGGTAAAGATCTTCGTTTTCGCTAATCATTGATCAACTGCTGATACGAGCCGAGTTTCACGCCATGATATCCGGTTGGACACGGATATCACGATCCTTTGTTAATCGTGCGCGGTCGTTTGGCAATGCTCTCCCAGGTCTTGGAACTCGAACCGGATCCCGGGCCGTGATCTCGATAGCTTTGAGGTAGGTGTTTTACTCGGACCTTGATACGATAGGCTCCTGGCTCCGATTTCAATTCCTTGTAGTCATGCCCTTGCTTTGTTTGCCTCACCAGAAAATCAGGGTACTTATTAACATCGATTTTACCCGTATACAAAGCTACTTAGAAGTTTTAATAGAACTAACTCATTACACTTTCTAAACTTCGATCTAGCTAGTAACTTTTCTTTGTTGGAACTGAGCTCTATTAATTAAGTAGTAATTCTTCCGTTTTTATGATCAATGCAAATTTACTAAAAATATGGTAACACGATGCATAAAGTTGAATACATATCTAATGCATCGTGTTAACATATTTTCATCTTTTCAGCATAAAGTAAAAATAATTTTAGCATATGGTATAGCAGATTTAAGGCAGAGGATTACAGTAACAATACATGATTGGAAAAAGGAGGGATCAACAAACTGGACAATTCTTTTTTAGTGCTAGGAATAATTGAAAGTATATACTTTTATGGCTTGTTTGGAACGAGGAATAAAGAATAATAAATCTCGGGATTAAATTTAAAAAGAGTTTATTTTATGTTTGGTTGGTAGAAAATTACGGTATAATTAATTCTGAAATTGTAGTGTTTTTTTATCTTCATAAAAAAATAAAATAATTAATCAGAAATAACTAATCCCGAAATAATTAATTCCGGAATAACTTCTTTCCAACCAAACAACCACTAAGGTACGTGACACAAGCAGCCCATGTGCATCAAAAGCCAATTCTATGACCTAAGACCTCCTTTGAGGTAGTGGAGTATGTCACTCAAGAAGTAAAGCTCGAATGGAAAACAACCTTATGACTGTTAAATGATGAAAATTGGATGAGATATCTACCAAAAGTCTTACACTTCAATTATTGGAAGTAATATATTCAGCTACTCCATTAGTTCTGCCTTTACAGCTTTTTCATTCATATGAATATCCTATTTCAGGACCAGTTGTTGCTGCCTTAAAAAAAGTGAAAGTTGCTACTCCTATTTCGGCCACTATGGCATTGCCATGGCAGTTGAATATCTACTCTAAATACGATGGTAAAAACACTTTAAGAATAACTAGAGCATACTGAGAAATGGGCAAAAAAGGACGAAGCAGACATATCATAAAAATGGAGCGCTCTGCTCCACCACTAAAGTCAGTAATGCTCAATATCTTATTTATACCAAAAAACGTAAAAATATTATTTCGGTTGCTACGAATCTCCTACATTGGCATGAGAAAAGCACAGAAGGAAGAAAATTACATAGCTAAAGCAAGAATGCCTAATATATAAGTATGTAGGGGATTGACAAGAATATTCTATTGAAGTATTTCCCTTATTGCTTAGCTTAATCTAAAATGATACTCCTAGCTAGGGTTATAAATGCTATGATTGCTGAACTTAAGAGTATTTTCTGCATAATAACAGGGAGAGGGAAAAAAGTATGAGAAGAGAACGAAAAATTAGGTTTATCATCAAGATAATATGGTCATTAAAATTATGTTTGTCTTACTTCTATCTAAAGATTTACACTACGGAGAGCAACAACAACAATTTCAGTTTATTCGCACGAGAAAGGCCAATTTTGTCAAAATTGAGCTCTGTGGTATCCAGTGATAGCCTGTCAAAAGAAAACAAACAAACAAAAGGATAGAAGCTAAAGACACTCCCTTTCTTCCTACTAAAAGAACGACATGAGAAAATCTTATTTTTTGCTCCTTGTTATCGTGATAAGTGATGGTAAGCTAGCAACTCATATTTTTAGTTATATTTTGTACTTTAATTATTATATTTAGATTGTATTTGAGCCTAAATACTAGTACTTTGTACTTATTACATGTATTATATTTTGTGGGAGGCGATTTCCCGTAAGGAGCGATTTTGGAGCTAAGTTAGATGATTGGGAGTTTTGAAGTCTAAGTAAAAGCACAAATGATTAAATCGAAATTGCGTTGGGGGATCGAGGACCAAGTCTGGATGTCAAAAATTGAGAAAAGATCCTACTATGAGAAAAATGCACTAGCGTGTCGCGGGGCGCGGGGTGCTAGTGCAAAATTTCTACATAGTGAAAGAAATCAGCTCTTTGAAAATACCCACTAGCGTGGCGCATAGGGCGCCGCAACTATGCAATTTTGTCAGAATATTTTTCCACTTCAGCTCAGAAAGGGTAGTTTCGTCCGGGCTCGTTCCTACTTGGTATAAATACACCGAAAACACGTTTTTGAAAGAACTTTTGACCTATGAAAGATGGGGAGAGCATTGGAGACTCTAAGGCACAAAGGATTTGTCATTCTTTCCTCAACTCAACAACCGAGCTTGGATTGAATTCATATTTTTTTATTCTTTAACTCTATTTGTGATAATTCTACATGATTATGAAGTAATTTACTCTAGGGTATGGCGGATATGATGTTTTGATGGATATTTATGGATTTTAACTCTAGTTATTTTGCATGAATTCTTTTATGGAGCTTTGAATTGATTGCAATTTTGTTCATCGAATTATTTAATCGAAAATGAGTATTTTGGATGATAATCCTTGCATTATCTTGTTTGGTTTAATTTAGTGATTCCTCTAAGCAATTGAAAGAGCTTGTCGAATGGTTGATCAAATCAAGTTAGGAGAATATTCGAGAGACGTTTTCCTAAATACTAGTCCATTAACGTGTTCTTACATATCTTCACAGTACTTTATATTAGTTCACCTCGTAGAGTTAAGATTTAATCAAGAGAGGAGTCTTGGCTACACGATTGAACTAATCATCGAGTGAATTTGTGAGAATCATTAGAATATTAGAGTTAATTGAACTAGAGTTAGATCCTGAATAGCTATCTTGCACTATCTTGTCACGACCCTTATTTCTCCCATCGATTATTTCGGTGTTGCTCAACTCTTGTCTTTCTGTGATCAGTAATTAATTGCTTTAAGTTTAGTTCATAATCATTCCAATCAAAGTGTTAATCATCTTGAATAGCATTAAACCATAAATTACTTGAACATTATTTAAATCCAATCTCCGTGGAGACGATAATTAAACTATACTATCTTTGGCTAGTGAGCATCAATTTCATATTGCGTTTTGCGCTCGTCAATAATGATACTACGTAAGTTTAGTGTTGGTGCGCCCAAAACATATACTGTCAATCCTATCTATAACAGTCATCTTCTATAACAGCAATTTACTATAGCGGTCAAGTTTTCTTTGTAACCAATTTTTCATGTTATGTTATAATATATATTTTCTATGACTATACATTCATTATAGCAACCAAACAAGGTTGTTATAGAGATGTTTGACGGTATACAGCCTAGTGCAAGTTAAGTTTAGTGGTCTTGGACTTAAAATATTTTGAAAAATGGGGGCAAAACAGGCCCAAAATAAAACTAGAAAAGTCTGATTTGTTAGGAGTTCTAAATAAATTGATTTCTGGAAGCCAATAAATTCAACAATCGGGCCAGGCCCAAAATTCGTTAAGCTCATTAGACCAACTTCAAAGAAATCTACAAAATCCAATCATTTAGTTGAAAAAGTTAGACTTTTGAGCAAACTTTTGAACTTACATACTTTCTGTCTTTGAAAAAAAGAAAAGAAATTCATGGTCGAGTATGATTGCTTTCAAAATTTCAGTTGACCTTATCTGGAGACTTGGGGAAAAATAGAGGGGATTTCTAGCTCACTAGCATGGAATACGAAGTATTTGATATTAAAATAGTTCTGGATCCTAAACTTGATAATTTTTGTTTAGTTTCTTCTTAAATTTTACGTGATTTTTAATTACTTTCTTAATTTGATAATTTCATAGCCTCAACCCTCTAGATACTGTCAGTCCATGAGAGTGTAACACACGCAATGCCACATATGATATGTTTTATAATAAAATATATATTTTTATCTTTTTAAGTTCACCAACTATTTAAACCATTTTTTCGTGCCAAAATCAGTTTTTTTAAAAAAAATTAAAACAATGTTATTTTTACTATAATTTTTTATTTGGCTAAATATTAATATTTTAATCAAGTTAGTTTTACATAATTAGTCAGGAAAAGAAGGAATACAGAGTTAGAACATATTATCATTGCATCTAAAAAATAAAAAAAGTTACATTGTTGGAACTCCATATATTGGCTAAACAAATATTTTTTTAGCAAAAAATAAATCCGACCAAATATTTATAAATTTGACTCACAAGAAAAATGGATAGTTTAATTAAATAGTCATTGCATGAAAATCAAAAATAAAAATACACTATGTTTTTCTTTTTGTTGAAAATATACCTTTTGAACTGTATTACTTTGGCTAAATCTTCTTTTTTACTTGGCTAAAATAAATGGAGTTTCAACTAAATTTTTTAGATTTGGACCGGAAGAAAAGATAAGAAATACATAGTTGAAACATATATTCATTGTATCTAAAAAAATACAATTGAAAAAAATATGCAATGTATATTAAGAAGAAACAATGAGAAACGCAATTGGAACAAATAAATTATTTCATTTGATTATTGTGGCAATTAATATTTTAAAAATACTCTACTTGAAAGCTAATTTTTTAATTTTTCCTCTCTCCCACGCACTTAAAAGAGAGAGTGTTCACGCTCTTTACTACATCACCATATAAGGGAAATCAATACTATCAAATTTCCAAGTGTAAAAGTATTAAGAGCACGTGAAACTTAAGGAAAATTAAACAAA
Source organism: Nicotiana obtusifolia (assembly GCA_002018475.1). Lineage (NCBI taxonomy): Eukaryota > Viridiplantae > Streptophyta > Magnoliopsida > Solanales > Solanaceae > Nicotiana > Nicotiana obtusifolia. The sequence goes on from MCJB01005446.1 coordinate 33,001, forward strand.
ATTGTCTAAGCCTAGAGGGTCCCGAACATTAACAAATGACTTCCTGGTTTTTGCTCCTTAAGGGTGCCTCTCGTTTTTCTATGTTTTCTGTTTTTTCTTTCTTTTTTTTTCCTTTGATTGATATAAGTATTCAGGATTTGGACGGGTATCACATTGCTTTGGACTTCGATTTGATTTATTTTAAAATTTGGTTCGAATTATTTATCTTTTCAATTTGTATTGATAGATCGATCAAGTAAAATAATTTATAATTGTAACAATTTGGAGCATAACATAATACTTAAATAATATTACTAATATCATTAAAGATATACCACATAAATTTTCGTATTTTGCTCGAGGGTGGTCAACTAGAACTAAAACTTGCTTTACACCCATATTTAGATGCCCAATTATATTCCTATCTAGAATTATATCTTTGTCAAATCACCTAACATTAATTATCACAACCTCATATATATATATATAGAGTTTAGACGCAAGATTTTACCACACCGCCTACCAATGTTTACTTGTACCCTATGACAATCCTGGTATTCAATTTTCTTCCTTATTGAATTATCATTAGTCTTTCAACTTTTAAAACTGGAGATTTTTACTGTCAAAGAACGAATGCTAACGTGGTTCTTTCTAATTAAACTTACAAATTCTCAAGAAATGACTAGCATATCACAATTTAACCTTGCAAAAATTATTTTCTTCGAGGAACGTAAAAGTCAAACGCCAACAGCCAAAATAGAAAAGACTTCTAGATAAACCATAGTCTAAATGATAAATTCTGTTTGAAAATTCCACGCTTTTAATCTATTTAGTAGTGACTTATTTAATAGATTAATGAGCTAGCCCACAGGTTATAATGAACCAAAATTTCTAAGATTGTCATCTCCTATTAATTCAAATTTTGCAGTTCAAAAAATGAACCTCAGTTTAGCAGCAACAATAAGACGAATCAACTACTGGTTATCGGAACAAAAAGCAATTGTAGCATTTCAATGGAGTCCAATAATGTGGGGATCAACTTGGTCATTTCTCATAATCTCTATTTCCACTTATATAATCATCTCCGCCACCCTCCACCTTCTCCTCCTCCTCATAGGGCGGCGCCGCCCCATTCCACTGGGACCCATCCCCGCCCTTCACAGCCTCGCCATGTCCCTCATCTCCGCCACCATCTTCCTCGGAATCCTCTCCTCCGCCGCCGCGGAAATCCGTGACACTCGGTGGATATGGCAGCGTTCTAAAACCCCGTTTCAATGGCTCCTTTGTTTCCCTATCGGTACGCGCCCTTCAGGGCGCGTGTTCTTCTGGTCATATGTTTTTTACCTCTCTCGCTTCCTTCACATTTTTCGCACGTTTTTAACCATCTTACGACGTCGTACGCTCTCCTTTTTCCAACTATTTAACCACTCTATTCTCATTTGCATGTCATTTCTTTGGCTTGAATTTTCACAATCATTTCAAGTCATAGCAATTTTACTAATGACTTTGGTTTTTACTTTGGTTTACGGGTACCGTTTTTGGACTGAGATCGGGTTTCGGAGGGCCCGCTTTCCGTTTGTGATGAATTGTCATTTAATTTTCTTGGTCTGCAATTTGGCTTGTCATTTTGGAGTGCTTCTGTTGCATTTTTATAAAGGCGGATGCAATGGAATGGGAGCTTGGTTTTTTAACTCCGTACTAAATAGCTTTGCGCTTTTGATATTCTTGAGATCATATGTAAAGACTTATTATTTGATTAGAGAAAACTACTTTCATGTTGCTGCTTCGTCGATTTCTGAAGTTGGAGATTTCGTAACTTCACAAACAAGCAATAAGTCAGTGGTGAGCAGTTGAGGACTCAAGATTTGAAGGTGACGGAGAACACGAAAGTACGGTTCAATTATTATTTTCGTCTAACTTTTAATTTTAAGAATTTCAAATAAAATATATGATTGTTTTCCACCTAAATACACATACATTCAGAATTTCGGTCAAAGTTCACGGAATTTGGTGACCTCTTTGTCCGCCTCTGGCTGTAACGAGGAAGAAGGAAATGTAAGGACATGAATGCAGCTCACTTCAATGTGCTTCTTTTGATATTTGTTATGTAAATTCTTTTGTTTAATTTAATTCTTCTGTATCCTCTTTTATGCTCTAGCTGGGTAACTAAAAGATTGTGATTTATCCATTTTTTTCTCGTCCTCTCTTCATCTTTAATTTTTGAACCAAATTTTCATTTTTCAAAAAAAATATTTTGCATGGCGAAATTCTTCGTTGATGTTTGGTTATCCAGGAAATAGTAATGAAATTATTTTTCATCAAAAAGAGCAAAATGACTTTCAAAACTCATGTACAGAATTGAGTCAAATTCCTCGCAAATACTCTCTTTAACTTTTAGTTTCATATTATGAATTATTCTAACAAACAATTAAATATTAATATCAATCTTTAATATCCAAAAATTTCATCAAAACACAATTCTATTTGCAAACTATATAGTATTACTAATTTTTAAGATACTAAAGTACTATGATTTTTCAGAAAATATTTTCTACTTATCAAACATATACCAAATCATAAAAGTAATTTCTGTCGTATCAAACACATTTTAAATTAATTGAAGGGTTTAGCCCATGAAATATAAATTTGGGAGAATTAATTTTTTTCAAGTTTCCTTGGGCAAAGCCGTAAAGGGCTTTGGCATTATAGATTACCACGACTAATAAACCTCCTTTTTGTTTCCAGGTCAAGGCAAGTCATTTACAGCGAAAATTAATAGATTCGAGAGAATATTATTACAGTCCGAGCGAATAATTAAAACACAAAATTAATGAACTTAATTATCACAAGTTGACGAATGATTTCCAATGTAATCTATCTTTAGGGGTTTGGTACGTCTACTAATGCTATTCAGTTGACTTCCAGTTCGCCATAGGCGGCGTGGCAATGAAGAATATATGAAGGAGAATGTATGGAATTGAAGCCAGGTTTGACAACGCATACATATTTGAAGAAGCTTCCATGGAAGAAAGAATTAAAACAAGTTTGACCATATATTTGAGAGAGGAAGCTTCCATGCATTAACAAGACTTAGAAACGCCAGTCCGGCCAAACATAATTTCTAGAAACCTTTGATCATCCATTTCGGTTTACATTCGGGGGCGGACTAGGATTTGAAGGTGGCTAGAGAACACAAGTAAGACTGCTCAACCAGTGACGTACGCATGAATTTTTGTAAGTGGTATTAATATTCTGGGGTTACTATTGAACTTATACTCACTTCGCACAAAAATGTACAAGTCTACCCATCAACTTCAGATTTATCGGCTCTGAAGTTGAAGAAAAAAAGTCTGAAGTGAAATGCACTTAAGGCCGGCCCATTAAGTCTAAAGCGCAAAAATTACACTTAAGATGTACCTAAGGCCAAATAAGTCTGAAGTGCAATAAATATTTTCATGCACTTAAGGTCAAATCAGGGGCGGATGTAGAGTTTGTCCGGCGGGTTCAACTGAACTCAGTACTTTTGATGCGGAGCACAATATATATGTAAAAATTCATTAAAATTGCAACAAATGGTAGGTTTGAACCCATAACTATAAAAGTACAATGGATTCAATTCTAAAAACCTTAAGAGTTGAACCCATAGAATCTAAATCCTGGATCTGCCTCTGGGCCAAATAGGTCTTAAATAAAAAAAATTACACTTAAGATGCACTTAGTGCCAAATAGGTCTGAAGTGCAACGAATATTTTCATACACTTAAGTCTAAAAAGGTGTGAACTGAAAAATTACATTTAAGATGCACATATGGCCAAATAGGTTTAGAGTGCAACAAATATTTTCATGCACTTAATGCGAAATAGGTATGAAGTGCAAGTTGGCCAGAAACAAAAATTTATTCCTCGAATTTCAACAATCCAATACACGATTGAACGCCTAAATTTACTCCAAATGATCTCAAATTTGAAACATAACCTCCAAGTACATAAAGAACAAACCTCAATCATCAATTTATCAAAATAACAATGAATCTAACAAACCCATTTTACAATTAAGAAGAAATCCTAAGCAATAGCAAAAAAAGGAGACCCACATCAAATTACTATTGTAAAACGCCGTAAACCATCTTAAAACATACTCACAAATACTATGTAAATTCACCATCATCTTTGTTTTCACAACCACTGAGAAGGAGGAGAGGATCAAATAGGGCGTCCTATCTGGTCAATATATATTTGGCTGATATTGAAAGATAAAGAGTATTTAAAGTTAAAACTGAAAAAGGAAAGAAACATATGTTTATATATTTTTTATTTATTTTGTGCTCGATATTTTGCAGGCCTACCCTATTGGATGCGAAATTTATTCCTTTGTAATCCAAATCTCATTTAAGTTCGTCACTTTTGAAGTCGTATACTTTGTTGAATGTTTAAATTTAAATTCGGTGTATTGAAGGTTCGAAGAATACGTACACAATTATATGGAAAAAGGTATTCAAAGTAACATTAATGTACAAGAAATATTAAAGGGTAACCTAAATAATAATAATATACGTATTAAACTAGTTAATTAACATACAGAGTATTTTTTTCATATAACTTAACTTCTTTTTTATTTATATTTGGACGAATATTCTATGTTTGCCTATGAATACATCTATATCTATATCTATATTACTATAAAAGTGGAAAGCTCTCAAAATTAAATTACTAACGTACCCCTTTTGTAAAATAAAACTTCTCATTGAAAAGGTGTCTTAAGAAAGTAAAATAAAACTTGTCATTTGAAAAGGTGTCGTAAGATGCCTAGTAAGGAATGACTGTTGGTTTTTCCAAAATAAACAAAGGAAATAATTTGGAAAAAGAAAACCGAAAAGTTGAGAAAAACAAAGATAACTACAGAAACGGTACAAGTATGCGGTTAAAAGATATGGTGAAGGCTGAATTTATTTGCTATAGAAGTTTTAATTATTTTTCTACTCAAAGAAACTAAGAAGTTATGAAAATTATATTGTTTTCCCTACAACATAACAAAAATATAAAGATTCGAAATTAAGGATGAATAGTTTTCTCAACAAAACGAAGTCAACAATTATATTTTTATGTTCTTCTTTTTACTCCTTGATCTTTTGACTTCTTATTTTAAGATTGGAGATGAGAAAACAAATCAATGAAAAGGTTCATCATACATCAAATATTTTTTCTTCGATCGGTAAGTTAATTTCCTCCATATATAACGGTGCATATTATTTTTCTCATGTTAGTAATTTTTTATTGTTATCATTATCGAATATTTTTCCGTGTGATAAATTGAAGAACTTAAGAAAATTGAAGTTATTACCGGGAGGGAGTTACAAGAAGATGTCTATTGATAAATTGAAATCCAAGAATAGATTATATGAGTGATTCTTAATTCAAAAAACAACAACAAAAGAAAAATCTTTGTAATATAAAAGTGAATCGATTAGCAAGTTATTTATTATTTATTAGTGCAAAAATGCAAAAAACATTAAAGCACTTGCCATTTTAAGTGAAAAGAAAATAATAAAAATAAATCTAATATATCAACAAAATAAAAACCTGTTAATAGAATTACAAATAAACAAATGGAGTACTTTTGTAATGTATTTCAAAAAATATAAACAATAAAAGAAAATTCCCGAATCAAATTGGATTTACTTTTAAAAAAGTCCCAATCTAAAACGCACACGAAAACTGAAACACTGATATTAACATATTTTTAATATTTTTACTTCTTCAAAGATATTATTAATATAGTCCTTTCAAAATCCATCAACTAAAGCAATATATCTTGCGTCCATAAAAATAGAATAACTGAATGCATAGTTCTGTGCTTGGACAGAAAAAGAAAGCTTTTACCAAAATGAAAAAAGAGTAGATTAACCAAAATGTAGTGGTTAGATTTCTTTTTGTTATTGCTTTATTCTTTTCTAATATTTTGAAAATAATTCTTATAATATTTCTTACTCCATAAATTAAAGATATAGGACAATTTGCATTTTGTGCATTTTGTTGGTGAGGCAAAAAAGGAATTTTTTTTTTTTTTTTTTTTTTTTTGCAGTTACCAGATCATTTAGTATTTAAGAAGAGATACCTTTCCTAGACAATTCAGAAAAATACCTAAATTTTCCTGGACTATTTGTTCTTGCTAAAGTTTAAAAAAAAAGCAGGACAACTTATAAAATTGAAGTAATGAAATATAAAGCTTTAATAAATTTTAAGTTGAATATATGGATTGAGATTATTAAAGACTTATTCGATAGTATTGAGTTGGCTAAATAAAAATCAACAATCATTAATTTCTTGTACGTACACTTTTATCTTCAACTTTTATTCTATAACTCAAACAAAATATTACATTTATCCCCAAAAACTAGTAAATATGAAAATTATGCGAATGTTGCAAACTCCCTCCCGGT
>MCJB01005446.1:39438-56544 GCA_002018475.1 Nicotiana obtusifolia
CCCCCCCCCCCCCAACTATTTGTTCATTGGCCAGCTTTCAATCGTGGATCGCTCTCGCGAGGTAAACGTAAGATTAGCTTATATACAGTAACGCACACAACAGTTTCTTTTATAAGTCCGAATTTTTGCCTCTTCCCTCGTTTGAACAAGTCTTACTTATTCTTCCACTTCGTCGCCATTTAAGGGAGTTTAATTTCCTCCAATACCAACTGCTATATATCTTGGGGTGGTGTGTGACTCATTGGTACCATAGTGGCGGATACTGTTTGAAACCTAATGGGAAATACTCAGTATCAAGTAGCTATCAAGCACTACTGGATAATCTACAGAGATGGAAAGAGGCAGACCTGGTATGGAGCTCATTGATGATGCCTAGACACAGATTCCTTTTGTTGTCAGCTAGCAAGCCAAAAAAGATTGCTAACAAAAGAAAGGTTGAGCAGATTGCAGATGCAACTAGACTCCACAATGTGTGACTAAGTGATGATTTACGAAAGAAAACAGAGAGACGTCTGTTCTATGAATGGGGATGGACAACACAGCTGAGGAACAAGATGGAAACATGGTCGGGCATCAAGATACAAGGGAAAGAAGTGTTGCAGACAATACGATGGATCAAAAGAAGACACTGGAGGCAATTCAAAAAAGAGGTAGCAGCAGCAATTCTTGGAGCAGAAGTATATCATGTATGGAAAGCTAGAAATTGGAAACATTTCAAAGCGGCAACTGTAAATATAGAGGGTACGATCACACAGATACAAAAGGTATTACAGGAAAGAATAGAAATTAGTAAGAGCTCCAAAAAGCACGTAGGTGTAGTTTTTTTCTGCAAAGATTTTGTAATTAGTTGCTTTGGGTTTTGAGGCTGGAAGAAATCACACCTCAAGTTCAGAGGTTGTAGTAATTCCAGTGCTCCGTAGGTGTATTGATTGTAATTAGTAATGGTAACATTTCACAGTTATTGCCAACAAAATGATTCCAATCTCTCTAACTAATTAGGTAAGCCAATTCTCTGTTACTTCACATATATGCTTATGCATGTTCTTATATATATATATATATATATATATATATATATATGTATGTATGTAACGTTTACGCCATTGAATACAGCTTTGTTTAAGAAAAATACTATGTGAGTCCTTACTGATTTCAAGAACCAAGTCCTCTTTGAGAACAAATTAGTTCCGTTCTTTTTTCGTTTTAGAACGTGAATTTGCCAAATAACAGAAATTTGTGACATTGATTAACAAATCTTTTAGGATGATAAAGACTATCGTTGAGAAAATGGAATGTACACAACACTTGTTTTGCCCCAGAAAATGGATTTATTAAGTCTTTGGTAGAGATTTTGGACGTCAGTGTAATTGACTTAGAAAGAGCAAATTGGAAAGAGTGAAGCTGATAAGTGGTGGGGTTTACCCAAAGAAGGAGGAAAAGAAGTTCTTAGCATGAATATGTGCATTGGATCGGCCGTGCAAAGAAGATCCTGATTTTGATTCAGACCCGATTTAGAAAAATCCGGAAAGTTTCCTTTACCTTTTGCTTTTTATTTGTGTCATGGGGACATGCCACCATTTAAAATGTGGAGTGAAGGAATGTATATATGTATATGTGTGTTTGTAATCATTCGCTTTGGGATTTTTTTTTTGACTTTTCCCGATGATAAATTTACTCGGTTGTCTTCTTGAGGGATCAAAGTCTAAAGAAAAAATTTGTTTTCTTAGGTTGTGTAACAATTCCCCCTTGGTTTTTCTTTGTGCCGCGGTTCTTTTTCAAGGGTTTTTTATTGAACCGGGTGTAGTTATTTTTTCTTTTAGTAGGAGTAGTGAAGTCTTGTGCTAGGTGTTAAAGGGAGATGACTTTTCTTGACGTTGTGTGCCTTGAGAGTAGTGAGTGCCTTAGTTGTGACGCCTAGCCTCAGTTCTTTACTCCTAAATAAGCACCTTAAATGGTGTGATTGTAACGTTGCTTAACTGCTTTGACTAGAGAGTCGGGATAGATCCGATCTTAAGTGAGTTATGTGCCAAGGTGTGTGTGAGGTTTTGTGCTATTCTGTGCATGTTAGTTGATGTCTAGAACCTGCCCCGTGTGTTTGCAAAGCGAAATAGTAGTCTTGTTCAGTCTAGGAAGTGATATAGGTATTTCTTTGTTGAGCCAGATATATGCTTTTACCCACCAAATTAATGTGTATCTTAGTTAGCCCCGTTGAGCCTGTAATCCTACTTCTTTGGCAACCACAATACAAGCCTAATCCCCTTTGTTTGAATTATCTTTTTGTTTGAACCTTTTACCTCTCGTGAGCACTTGAATTTGTATGAGCTTGTGAAAGCTAAATGGAGGGTATGGTTGAGTTTTTGAGTAGAACTATAGAAAAAGAAAGGTGCACTTTTTGAAAAATGGTGGAAGCCACGTGGAGAGAATTGAAAAAAAAAATGAGTTTGCCTAAAAATCAAAACTTAGAAAAGAAAAAAAAATGAATTCCATGTCAGTGGTAGTTCTCATCTTGTTTGTGCTTAAAGATATTGGAAGCGTGATGCTATTATGAATAAAGGTTGGGGTTTGGTTCAACATAAGTGTGGGATTTGAATGGTTAAGGTATATGTATTAAAGTGCTTGGGGAGGTGTAGCCACTATATCCAAATCTATCATATCCGTCCTGCATCCTACATTACAACCAAATAAAGTCCTACTTGATTCTTGACGGAATGAGCTCAATTAGTAGAGTATTACATTACGGGCAAGCCTATGGTACGTCTTCTGTGGCATATGAATCTTAATTCTGAGAGTGAGTGAATTCTTTCTATCTTTAGTTCCTAATTGTTCTTGAATTTTATTGTGTGTGGAACTACTCTCTAATATTTGTGTGAGGGTACATAATTTGCGAAGGTAAGGTGAATTCTTTAACCTCTGTGTTAGAATAAGCGAGCATGTTGTGAAAAACACGTGGTACTTTTGAGTCGAGTCTTGAGGTTAAGATGTTATAATAGGGTGCTTAGTCTATTTTAAATATTCTTGGCAAGATGCGTTAGTGAAGTTGTCTGATAAAAAAGTCATCTCTATGTGAAGTGCAGTTTGATTGCTCGAGGACGAGTAATGGTTTAAGTGTGGGGTGTTGATAGTAGGCTAGAATCACGTGCTTTAGTCGTAGTTTGCACTCTTATTACTGCATTTTACTTGTGTTTGAGCTTGAATGTTAGTGTATTGCACTTATTATATATTTTATGCCTTGTAGGAATTGATTTCTAGTTAAAAAGATATTGGGGAGCTAAATTGAACAAGTTGGAGCTTTGAAGTCTAAGTAAAAGCCCAAGGGATTAAATCGGGATCACGTTCGGGGATCAGGAGCCAAGTCTGGATGTCAAAATGCGAAACAAACGAAACATTCTAGAAAACCTTCACTGCCGCGCCGCATGGGGTGGCGCACCTGTGTAATTTTCTCAAAGTATTTGTTCTGTTTCGACTAGGAAAAATGTAATTTTGTCTGGGCCCATTCCTACATGTTATAAATACACCAAAAAGACGTTTTTGAAGGGACTTCTGACCTTTGAAGCTTTGGGAGATCATTGTAGGCTACAGGACACGGGATTTTATCATCTTTCCATCAATTCAATAAGGGAGTTTGGATTGTAACGTTAGATTGATGCTTTCTTATTTTTTAATTCTTTTTTTGATGACTTCCTCCATAATTATGGAGTAGTTTATCTTAGGGTTTGATATGATTTGGTGACTTGATTATTGTTTATGTATTTGATTACTATTTAATTGCTTGAATCTATTGGAAGAGCTTTAACTCTAGTTGTGATTTTATTCATTATCTTGTTTAATCGAAAATGGAGCATAATATTGAATATTGTTCCGACGCATGCCTTATTTTATTTTGGTACTTCTTTAAAGTAATCGAAAGAGCTTTGTGATCTACCTATTAAATTGAGATTGAGAAATATTCGAGAGAAGTTTCTCTTAGACCATTCTGACCAATAGATTCCTGCAAGTTTCATCGCTTTTCACATTAATTTATTTGAAAGATTTAGATTTAATCGAGAGAGGAGTCTAACTCGGAAGCATTCACCTATTGAATTTGTGAGAATCGATAGAACCTCAAGAGTGAAATATAACAGTATCATATCCAAAATAGCAACCTTGCACCTATCATGTCAAAACATTTATTCCTCACATTGGTAAGAAACCAATTCTGCGAATCTCTAACTCCTTGCTGTCAATTGTCAATTGCTTTATGTTAGTAGTTAAATGTAGTTCATAATCATTACAAATCAAGCTTTGTCCATCCTGAATAGTGTTAAGCTAAAAATTACTTGAGCATTGTTTAAATTCAATCCCTGTGGAGACGATAATTAAACTATCCAATCCCTTTCATGTGGTATAACAAATGACACAATTCTGGATTGTTGGATAGGGTCACTTAGTTCTAGTAATCTAAAACCAGCCAAAAAAAGTATTTAACTTTTTAACCTCATTGCTTTTGTTTAGTTATATTAGATGTGACCTGCCCTGTAATTCCTTAGGAATCATCTCAGGCACAAATTATATTTCATAGTTGTCATCAATGTTATTGTTTTGGTTTCTGTTGTTGTTATGGATATATTGTCTCTTTTCATCTTTTAGAGTCGAGAGTCTTTCAGAAATAATCTCTCTACTCCTTTGGGGTAGAGAGGCTTTAGCTCCTTTTGCTTATTGGGGCTATTAAGTCTCCTCGCATTCCAACTAAGTAACTTAACCATCCCAAAAGGGTGGATAGTCTGCCCTCCTACATTAGGACCTGTTCTGCTGCTTGTAGCTTGAATGTTGTCCTTTTTGTGCAATGCTTGAAAGGTGTTGGACCTTTTAATTTGTTATGCTTGCCTTGTTTGAGCCTTACCAATGATGTCCTTGTTATTGTTATTGTTGTTGTTATTGTTGATGTCATCAATGTAAGTTGTGAGGGTTTCTGGCTCTTTCTTGTTTGTAGAAAAACCATCTGTTCTCTTCTTCTCACAACAGAGAACAATCACCGACTCTCCAAACGGATTTTCTACTTGGGAACTTTTCACTATATATAGCATTGTCTAATATTAGAATATCTTTCTGATTTTGAATATTACCATTTTCTATGATCGAAATTATAAGCCAATGACCAATTCCATTACTCTCTTTGTGTCCTAATCACTTTCTGAAACTTTGGTAATCATTTGTATCATCATAGTTTCATTGACTCTTCAAGCCTAAAATACATAATTTATTTGTTAATCTTGTAAGCTTTTTCTGTTGTTTATTGTAGATATGAACTCCAAGAATTGTAGCCCTCCATCGATGTGGGGGCTCATCCAGTTTACCCCCTTTCGAGCCATTGAAGTTAAAGATATTGAGAGTGCAAGTTTGAGACTTTAGCCGATGCAGATCTTCAGTTGTTAATATTACGTAGTTGCGCTGAATACAGAACTAAAGCAGGATGGAATTTCAGGGGACCTTTGCCTTTAAGAAATCAAAACATTTTCCTTTGACTCCTTTTAGAATTATAAGGGGTGTGATATGTTTATCAGTTCTTCTTTCAACTGCATTCATTTTCTTGATCTATTTTGTGCCTGTGGCAGCTGTACTTGTAGGATTGAGGGAGGTGCTCATAATACACAGCGGAAGACAATAAAAATCCTAGATATATCTTTTTGTGTTTAAAATTTATTTTGCATATCAAAGATCGGATCTAAGACGTACCTGGTAAAGAGAGTCATTTAAAAAATTCTTCGATAGTGTGAAGACTCTATGCGTATCCACACTGAGACCGGTCTTTGCTATCAACTCTGTGAGCACCTAATTTTTGCCCCATGAGGAATTACTCCTAACAATAGTCCAAAAATAATTTTAATTGCTTTTATAGAATATTAGAATTTTTTCTTTATTTGTTTTACATTTATCCACGTTGTTCATGCATATTTAGAAATGTTTTACATCATGAAAATTATCAAAAAATATTTTGTATCTTTAATCTAGTGTGTTAATTGCATTTAAGAATTACTCAGAGGTTAGAAGCATGGATAAAATAAAAATTACAAAAATATACACTAGATTTAAATTTATTTAATTAATTAGTTTAAATGCTAATTGGGTCTTTTTGCAAAATAAATCCAATTAGAAGTAATGTGGCTATTTTTGAAAAATCTAAAAGAAAGAAAGAAAAGGCTGTTAAGCTAAAATCGGACAGGGCCATTGTTTCAAGCCCAATTTTTGGCCACATTCCGTCCCAGCCCAATCCCAATCCCAATCCCAATACTCGGTCCATCCCCATATAACCAAAACGACAGGGTTTTGGTAACATTTAATCTCCGCCCTTGATCTCCCCTGATCCTACGGTCCGGAACTAACCCCTCATCCCCCTTATATCTGTCCGAAACACCCCCCCCCCAAACCCTAAACGAACCCTCAGTCTCTCATCTCTCTCTAAACTCTCTTAACCTAGCCGCCCCCAAAATCCCTCAAATCTTTCACCGTCGGCTACCACCCCAATCACGCCCAAATAAACACCCTACAATTCCCAGCCTCACCTCGTATCAAATCTATGACCAACTTCCCCCAGTAACCTCCCCAAAATCTACAAAATTTAGATCTAAAAAAACAAGAAAAATCTAGTTTCACCCTCGTCGGTTCTTAAAGTCTTATAATACGATTCGACCTGAAACTCACGTCAATATATTGTTCTCAACGAGAACAATTTACTGATGTAATTTTCGGCTCATTTCGAAAAGTGTTCGGATTCGATGGTTGACTAAAACTTTACCGGAAAAGCTTTCTTTGCTTTGTTCATGTAACATTCGTTTGTTTTTTCTTCTTTTCTTCTTTTCCCTCTTCTCTTGTTTTATCATTTTTTTACATGTTAACATAATAGGATTTAACAAAATAATTAGTTCTATGTTTGCATGCTTAGAGTTATTTAACCATTTTAATCTTGAAGCATTTAGTGTTAAGAGCCATTATTTTTTCCGTTTCGAAATTCTCTTCTATTTCGGTCACTCGAGTTGGTATTGTTTGGTCAAATGGGAACGTGCCTTGTTTGACAGGCAGGCCCATTGGTCTCGAGTCAGTAAGTATTGGCTTAGGTGTGGTGGTCAATTGGCCCAAATCTTTGAGTTTGTCTAGGTAAAATAAAATAAGTTAAAAGAAGATAAAGAAACAGAAGGGAGCTGTTTTTGGAAAACAAATCAGACTTTGGGGGCTTTGAGAGTAGAAAATAAAAGAAGAAAGAGGGGTAAAGAAAAGAATTAACTGCAAATAGGCAGCTGGCATTTTTCAATTACAGATTCCCTCCCCTCTCTGGTTTTTTCCCCAGATTTCATGCTGAATATTCCCTCCCCTGACAGACCCCCTCTTATTTTTTTTTAAACACTAGGCATATATACACACTCCTCTAGACAGAATAGAGAGAACACTCATTTTTTTGCATTTCGGAAGCATATTCCTTCATCTTTACAGTTTTCTCAGAAAAAAAAAAGATTAGAATTTGTCTCTGATTTTGTTTAGCTGTTGGAAATTTCTGAAGTTTTCTTGAAAGTTGTTCGGGTTAAGAAGTTGCTGATTCCGTATTGATGATGGATTGCTGGGTTTTATCCTTCATCTCTCAACCTTTATTTGGCTAGTATTGTTAGATTTACATGCAAATAGTCTTTTGTCCCTGTGCTTTTGAGCTTTGTTTTCCACTCCCATACCTTGTTCAGCTTTTTTCCAGTTATTTTAGCTATTAGGTATGTAGATTCACTTCTGGCTTTATCTTATCTGAGTGTAAGATTGAAATCTGAGTTTGATTCACGCTCTCACTCTCTCTTAGCGTTTGATTTCATATATATCATATTTTAGTTCTTAACTTTGTTTGAAAATGCTTCTCCATAATAGATTGCTGGCGATAATGTTTCAATGCTGTTTAAGTTTGCTTATTCCTAACCAGGGTTTACTTGCTTCAAGATGGAATTCATGCTTTAATGTTTGTTAATATGTTGTCGTTGTTTGTCTGTGGGTACAGCCAAGTTAATTTGCAAGGATAGCCTAGTGGTTATCCCCTTGCAAATCAAACAGAGGCTTTGAGAAAGAAGCATCATACCATTAGAGTTGGCTTATGTCCTGAAGACTCGAACAAAAAGGGAAAGCATAGAGTCGGATTTGTGCTAATGGAGTAATGTAGTCTACGTTATGACTAGCCAAATGTGTAATGTAAATTTGCTTTTGCCATTATATCAATTTGGACTGTTAATCTATTTTTGAATCTGTAATTCTTCAATAGCTAATATCGCCAGGTCTAATTCAGAGGCCCAAGTCCTCGGCTCTAATTTTGAACTGGGATGTATTTTAATCCATGATAGGACGAGTCAGTTAGGAAAAGGGCAGGCATGCCCATATTGTGGTTTTTTGTAGTTTGGAATTACTCATATACTGATCTGGGTTTAAAGTGATAGACTCATTTTGCTTAAATGTTATTGATTCATTAGACAATCTTAAGTTCAGAACTCCCAAGTTTATTTGCCTTATTGGTTTGGTGTTGTAAGAATATAATTTTAGTAGTATGAATCAAATGGAAATTGTACTGAATCTGACTCTTTTAGATGAAATTATCAACTTTAGAATTCTTGTGAACCACAAGGTTCTTTCGCTGGTAGTCATAAGCTTGGGATTCTAAGCATTGCTTTAGACATTATGTCCACATTCTTCTACGATAATTTTCATAACTCATGACCTCATACGTAATCTCAAGGTGGTTTAAGCGAATAACTCATGAACACGCGCTAGTTGCTTTAGGCGCGATTAATAAATCGTCGTGGCTATGGGTACGGCTCCCGCGGTATAGTCACGATATATAAAACCAACTCAAATGCGCATTTCACGCGATTTGACCTTAACTTCAAAACAATAAATATAAACATGTTGTAAACCGCGGGTGCATTTCACGCGACGCGATTTGCAATTTGTACGAAAACAATAAGTGCACGATATCGCGACTTATTCAAATAAATTTCATAAATCCTAAAAGCAATTATAATTCTATTAAAGGCGTTTGGAAAGTTAAAAATGCACAATAGGTTTTAAACATATAATAAATCAGATAATTAGGTCAAGTATTAATTGTTAAGCGACCGTGCTAAAACCACGAAATTCAGGAGTGCCTCACACCTTCTCCCGGGTTAACAGAATTTCTTACCCGGTCTTCTGTGTTCGCGGATCATAAATAGAGTCAACTTTCCTCGATTTGGGATTTTAAAATAAATCGGTGACTTGGGACACCATAATAACTATTCCAAGTGGCGACTCTAATTAAATAAATAATCTTATTTCGAATAATGTCACTTTAATTGGAAAAATTTCCCTATCTCTCGGGAAAAAGAAGGTGTGACAGCTTTAGCGACTCTACTGACAGTCCTGGAAAATTCTTTTGGCGGCCACAAAAGTGTGTCCTATTCAGACTTATGCATGTTCCCAAATGTTCATCTACCTGCCGGCTTCAAAATGCCAAAGTTCGAGAAGTGTGATGTTCACGGAGATCCCATTGCTCATCTTAAAAGATACTGCAATCAACTACTAGGGCCTGGTGGGAAGGAAGAGTTGCTGATGGCCTATTTTGGAGAAAGCGTGACAGGAATTGTCTCGGAATGGTATATGGATCAGGAAATCTCCCACTAGCACATATGGGATGATCTAGCCCGAGACTTTGTCATAAAATTCCAGTACAACGTCGACATAGCTCCAGACAAAAATTCCTTGTCTAATTTGAAGAAGAAAGCCGCAGAGAGTTTCCGCGAATATGCTATCAGATGGCGCGAGCAGGCCGCCAGAGTAAAACCGCCCATGGACGACACAGAAATGGTCACAGTTTTCTTGCAGGACCAAGAGGCCGATTATTTTTAGAATATGATGTCCGCTATTGGCAAACCGTTTGCTAAGGCAATCAAAATCGGAGAAATGGTAGAGAACGGTTTGAAAACTAGCCGAATATTGAGTCAAGTTGCATTGAAATCCACCTCCCAAGCCATCCAGAACAGCTCAGGGAGTTTCGCATATAGTAAAAAAAGGGAGGATGGAGCCCTGATGGATTCAGGATCAATAGGGCCTCGTTAATCATTTGACCGCTCTTACATGCCGCCTAGAACCTTACAGCACTATTATCCACACCAAGATGCTGCCTATGCCGTAGCACCGCCCCACTATGCGGTGATGAATGCCCAACTTTACGCGCGGCCACAACAGCATTATAATCAAGCCCGAGCTCCACTTCCCAAAAATAACCATCCTACCAAGCTCCGTATAACCCCGTCCACCACAAAACACATCAACATAATCAACGCCCCCGAGAGCCTTCCAGGAGAAACAATTTCACCCTTATTGGTGAATCTTACTCCAGCCTGCTCCAAAAGTTGATCCAACTGGGTCTGCTGCAATCGGTACCCCCCAATCAGCAAACCCCGAATCCCCATCATACCGAGCCGGTACCAGATGTGCTTAACAGGGAGTAGAGGGCCATCATGCAGAGGACTGTTGGACCCTCAAAAGGGCAGTTGAAAGCTTGATAGAACAAAAAAAGAGTTGTGTTGAGGGACGAGGAAGTCCCTAGTGTGGCCAACAATCCATTACCAGCTCACAACAATGGGCCGGTTGTTGGAATGATTTGTGATGACGAGGAGTTCGATCCAGCGTTGAAAGCCATCATTGCCATCGCCGATTCAGGGGCAAGACCCAAGGTGGCGACAAAACATGCCAAAATCGAAAAGAAAGTTGTTCTGGTTCCTCAAGTTGTTGAAAGAAAGACTGGGGCAGCACCTGCTAAGAACGAGGTTCTCTACGTTCCTGAGGCCCCAAAGAAAGAACCGCTCATCCTAAATACTCCCAAGAAATTCGAGGAAGGGAAGGTTACGCTGAATGTGCCAAGATTGTATGTGCCAAAGGAGATCTATGTGGCGCGCGGGCCCATAATTTCACCAAGGCTGACTGAGCCCGTGGTTATCAGCCACGCACCACAGAGCCCTATGAAATATCCTACCGCAGTCCCTTGGAACTACAATAGAATCATAGTTACCTACAAGGAGAAAGAGGTCATGAGAGAGGTAAATGAAATGAATAAGTCTGGAAAGTACCATAAGCTAGAAGAGCTAAAGAAGTCCAAATTGAACAAGGATAAACGGTTGCCATCCAAGAAGCCTGTCAGTAATGAGGAAGTAGAAGATTTCCTTAGAAAGATGAAAACTTCAGAATATGCAATAGTTGACCAACTCCGGAAGGCTCCCTCCCAGGTTTCACTCTTATCTTTGTTGCTGAGTTCGGATGAACACCAGAAGGTGCTCCTGAAAACACTAAATGAAGCATATGTCCCGATTGATACTTCTGTTGAACAATTGGATAGAATGGCAGAAAGATTTTTTGAGGTCAATAGAATTTCCTTCAGCCGCGATGATTTGCCCCCAGATGGAGCCGCCCACAACAAAGCCCTCCACTTGACAGTCAAATGTGAGGGCTATTATGTGAAGAAAGTAATGTTAGATGGTATTTTTGGGGTTGATATTTTCCCTCTCTCAACACTCCAGAGAATAGAGATTGGAACAGAAAGAATCCGGGCTAACGATATATGCATGCGGGCTTTTGATGGGGCCAAAAGAGACACCATAAGAGAAATTGATTTAATTTTGACCATTGGCCCCCAAGATTTTGAGGTGACTTTTCAGGTTTTGGACATGGAAACCTCATACAATTTCATCCTGGGAAGATCATGGATTCATGTCGCAAGAGCTGTTCCCTCCACTCTCCACCAAATGGTCAAATTTGAATATGATAATCAAGAAATTATTGTCCATGGAGAGGATGAGCAGTCCATCTATAGGGACCCTTCAGTCCCGTGTCTTGAAGCTAGGGAAGGCAGCAAACATATTGTATACCAAGCTTTCGAAATTGTGTTCGCCGACCAATGTGAAGAAGGAGCCCCATTACTTCAACCTAGCTTGTCTAATGCTTCGATCATGGTCGCCACTCAAATGATTAGACATGGGTACAAGTCGGGGAAGGGGCTCGGGTTGTCTATACAGGGTATCACTGAACCTATTATTTCAACCGCCAAGGAAAAGTTTTTCAGTGTGGGTTTTCGAGCTACAGATGCCGATAGAAGATGGGCTGATAAGCGCAAAAAAAAAGGGTGGGTCCTGTCCCAGCCCATTCCACGCCTCGCCCGAGCCAGGAAGACCTTTGTTCTTGTACCTGACAGTCCTGGAAAATTCTTTTGGCTGTATCCTGGGGCAACACGATGTGACTGGGAAGAGGGAGCACGCCATATATTACCTGGCTTCAGTTCTTTTGCACTAATAACACAGTCGAGTATGAAGCTTGCATTATAGGCATAAACATGGCAGTTGATGTTGATATAGAAGAATTGTTGATTATGAGAGATTCCGATTTGATCATTCGGCAAGACCAAGGCGAATGGGAAACTCGAGACATCAAACTCACCCTATACAAGCAACATGAAGAAGATCTTAGCAAACGGTTCAAGTCCGTCGAGTTCAGGTATATTCCTCGATTCCACGATAAGCTAGCGAATGCACTAGCTACTTTGGCCTCAATGCTGCCATACCCGGGTAATTGTCATATTGACCGACTGGAAATTTAAGTCTGAGAAAGGCATGGTTACTGCAATGCAATTGAAGGAGTCAGATGTTCAGCCATCGTACCATAATATCAAAAGGTTTCTGAAAACAAAAGAATATCCCGAGCAAGCCAGTGGAGATCAAAAGAGAACTATCAAAAGGCTTGCAAGAACTCCAGATCTGAATCTATTGAGGTGCGTAGATTCTCAAGAAGCTGAAAAGATCATGAACGAAGTGCATTCCGGAGTATATGGGCCTCACATGAACGAATATGTCATTGCAAAGAAAATCCTCGGGGCAGGTTATTACTGGATGGCCGTGGAAAAGGATTGTTTCAGTTTCGTCCAGAAATGCCATCAGTGCCAGATACACGGTGACCTGATTCATGCACCGCCTTCAGAGTTACATCCTATGTCAGCACCTGAGCCATTTTGTTTTTTGGGGTATGGATGTTATTGGGCTAATCAAACCGAAAGCTTCAAATGGTCACAGATTCATCCTGGTTGCCATTGATTATTTTACAAAGTAGGTTGAAGCAGTTACCTTCAAAGCCGTCACTAAGAAAGCAGTGGTGGACTTCGTGCATTCCAACATTATTTGTCATTTTGGTATTCCTAAAACTATCATTACAGACAATGCTGCAAATTTGAATAGCCACTTGATGAGGGAGGTATGCGAATAATTTAAAATCACGCATCGTAATTCTACCCCTTATCGGCCAAATGCTAATGGAGCTGTTGAAGCGGCGAACAAGAACATCAAGAAGATCCTCAGGAAAATGATTCAGGGTTCCAGACAATGGCATGAGAAGTTGCCTTTGCACTATTGGGGTATCGCACAACCGTGCACACGTGAGTTGGGGCCATGCCCTACTTATTGATTTATGGCACTAAAGCTACAATACCTGCAGAAGTTGAGTTTCCCTCTCTTCGGATCATTGTAGAAGCTGAGATCGAGGATGAAGAATAGGTCAAAACCCGTTTGGATCAGTTGACCATGATCGATGAAAAGCGAATGACTGCAGGTTGCCACGGGCAATTGTACCAACAAAGAATGGCCCGTGCCCACAATAAGAAAGTGCGGCCCAGAAAATTTGAAGCAGAGCAGCTCGTTCTGAGATGTATTCTCCCACATCATGAAGAAGCCAAATGAAAATTTGCTCCAAATTGGAAAGGTCCGTATATTACAAGAAGAGTGTTGCCAAAAGGAGCACTGTATTTGTGAGATATCAAGGGAAATGATCCCGAGACAACTATCAATGCAGACGCAGTCAAAAGGTATTATGTTTGACCCCTTTTCATAGCTTTAACATGCTTCTATTCGGATGATGAAGGCTTCCATTCTCGCTATCCAAACATCTTTAAACATTTCGCTAACCCTTTTGAGTCGATTACCTTTCTTTGATTACTCTCTTTGGAATCTGAAGATGTTATTAAAAAAAAGAAACAAGAAAAAAAAAGAGAAGAAAAACAAAACAAAGAAAAAAAAAAAGAAGAAAGAAGAAGGAAAACAAAACAAATATCCAAACAAGTTCAGATTCCTTGAACTATGTTTGACTTGATTTCGAAAGGATATGTAGGCAGATGTTACAATGGTTCGGCATTGTTTTCGCTTGAAAGGTTCCAAAGTTGTAATTCAATCCAAATCATTTTTACCCAAATCCTTTTCAAGTCCTTCTGACCAATCGACGAGGATGTTCAAGAATTGGAGGATACATTCACTTGACCTGGTGCAACCAAAATGAGAGAAATAAAATGAGAGAGCTTATTGGTAAAAACCCTCATGGGCACCATAGCGCGATGGCAAGTAGAAAAAATGAACATGAGAGAGTCTTGTTTAGTGAAAACCCGCAAAGGGCACTATAAGGTGACGGTGAGAAGAGAAATGAGAGAGGTCAGCTAGCGAAAACCCGCAAAGAGCGCCACTGATCGAAAAGAGGATTTTCACAGCCACTAGCATCGACACAGTGTTGGCAAGATTTCTCGGCTTCGAGAAAAAATTGTGATGAATTTCTGAGAATCGAACAACTTTCAAAGATTAGGCATCCAGTCTAAAAGGCATCTCATGTTCATTGAAGTCCGTATGTACCGCAGATAAGTCTTTCTTTCCTCGGAAGGGATACCTCTTGTCTAAATTCATTGTACGTTCCATTGTTTGTTTTTCTTTAAATCCCTTTTAGTCTAACTTTGTTCCAAAACTAAGGCAAAGAAGGGATGTCAACCTCGGCAGGGGCATTAAGCTAACCCCAACTGGCCATGGTGGCTGATGTTTTGAAATCAAAACTCTCGAAATAAAGAAGTCAAATTGAAGTGCCTACAAGGGTGAAAGTGAAGTTGAAAAGTTTGAGTCCCACGCAATTAACCGCCTTGGCAAGGTTTGAAAAGCCAAGGATTCCCAAATGCTCTGAAGTTAAATGGAAGAAAGAAGTCGAATGCCCACAAAGGCAAAATAAAGTTTAAAAAGGTTAGGTCACACGTGACCAGCCATCTTGGTAAAATTTTAGAAAGCCAAACGTTCTCTGGGGCCAGAATTGTAATTGATATCCGGGAAACAACTAGTTGCAGTTTGAAATCATCATAACGATCCGGCCAATATCAAGTGATTGAAACACTCAAGGCCGCAAAACTAACCACTGTTTCAAAGTAACAAATTGTTCTTTGTATGAAAAAACAAGAAACAGATGCAATCCAAAAGCAACCTCGCAAGAAGCAGGTACAACCAAAAGAAAACTGCGAGGAAACTAAAATAGATCTGCAGTAGCAGCAACCCCATAAAAGGGAAGTTTTCTCCGAATTCATTCTAGCATTTTACTCATTCTCTTAATAAAAGAAAAAAGAAAAGAAAGAAAGTTCCAAATCATGGTAGTATAAGGTCTCCAATCCCTTAGCTGCGTTTTCCAACATAGGGTCTCCACTCCCTAGTTGATTTTGTTTTTATTTTAGACATAGGGTCTCCACGCCCCCGTCTCTTTTCCAACATAGGGTCTCCATTCCTTAGCTGATGATATCTTAGACATAGGGTCTCCACTCCCTAGTCGCTTTTCCAACATAGGGTCTCCACTCCCTAGTTGAAGTTATTTTAGACATAGGGTATCCACTCCCTAGTCGCTTTTCCAACATAGGGTCTCCACTCCCTAGTTGATTTTATTGTTATTTTAAACACAAGGTATCCATTCCCTAGTCTCTTTACCAACATAGGGTCTCTACTCCCTAGTTGATGATATCTTAGACATAGGGTCTCCATTCCCTAGTCATTTTTCTAACATAGGGTCTTCACTCCCTAGTTGAAGTTATTTTAGACATAGGGTATCCACTCCCTAGTTGAAGTTATTTTAGACATAGGGTATTCACTCCCTAGTTGATTTTATTTTAGACATAGGGTCTCCACTCCCTGGTCGCTTCTCCAACATAGGGTCTCCACGCCCTAGTAGATTTTATTTTAGATATAGGGTCTCCACTCCCTAGTTTCCTTTCCCAACATAGGGTCTCCAATCCCTAGTTGACGTTATTTTAGACATCGGGTCTCCACTCCTTAGTTGACATTATTTTAGATATAAGGTCTCCATTCCCTAGTCTCGTTTTGCAACATAGGATTTTCACTCCCAAGCTGGGGCACCATTTTAATAATCAGGGTACATCATTCCCAAAGAATCAGGTTTTCACCGGGTACACCATTCCCGACCTTATTGCTTTCAATAATGAAGTAGTATAGAGTTTTGTCACAAATAACTCACAAAATTTTTCTAGTGCAAACTGGGGCAGAAAAATTTCGTTCGTTTGTTTATTTTGGTACCTGAGCAGGTTTTACCTCGAGGCACAAGGTTCGAGATGACCAAAAGAAGAGTCTCAATCCAAAATAAGAAAAGAAAAAGGAAAGAAGTGAATCCAAAATGCAGAAGCAGACGAAGGGACGTGGACCGCTCAAGACATGACTGAGGTCACAAGCTTTGCATCTTCCGTTTTGATAAGAAAAGCCATAGAAAATGAACTTGCACCTTCAGCTAGCAAACATCAAGGTTCAGCTGTGAGCACCTAATTTTTGATCCACATAGGGAATTACTCCTAACAATAGTCCAAAAACAATTTAAATTGCTTTTATAGAATTTTAGAATTTTTTTTATTTGTTTTGAATTTATCCACGTTGTTCATGCATATTTAGAAATGTTTTAAATCATGAAAATTATCATAAATATTTTTTATCTTTCATCTAGTGTGTTAATTGCATTTAACAATTGCTCATAGGTTAAAAGCATGGTTAAAACAAAAATCACAAAAATATACATTAGATTTAATCTATTAGTTTAATTAATTAGTTTAAATGCTAATTGGGTCTTTTTACAAAATAAATCCAATTAGAAATAATGTGGCTATTTTTGAAAAATCTAAAAGAAAGAAAGAAAAGGCTGTTAAGCTAAAGTTGGACTAGGTCATTTTTTCAAGCCCAATTTTTTGCCACATTCCGTCCCAGCCCAATCCCAATACCTGGCTCATCCCCCCCCCCCCCC
>MCJB01005446.1:64532-100639 GCA_002018475.1 Nicotiana obtusifolia
TTTCTTTTAAAAAAACAAATATAAAAAAAAAAAGACGAAGAAATAGAGTAGGAAAGGTCACGGACAGAAAGTTTTTTTTTTTTTGAAAATTTTAATTTCGTTGGAGTTGAGCCGAGGAAGTTGTTCGATTTTGCGGATTTGGCATTCGAGTGTTCCGGTTGATATTCGCGGTTAGTGTCGCTGTTGCTTCTTGTGAGGTTCGTTTTCTTTTTTCTGTCAATTAAGTTGCGTTCTCTGTGATTGTTATAGTACCGTTCATGCTCTTTGTGATTGTTATAGTACCGATCTTTCTTATAGTCTAGTTTTGACTATTGTCGACATAGGTTCATTTTTTTTTTTTTTGACCTGAGATGGTAGTGCATTGTTCCTGAGATCCTAATTGATTTATTACTATTTGGATAATTATCATGTTGTTTTTTTTGGTTTCTTCCGATTTTGGTGCTTTCTTGGGTCCATTTTTGGTCGAGTTTTACAGTTGAGATTCATGTTATTACTAGATATTTTTAAATGGTAGGAAGAAACAAGAAGACATATTCACATGCTTTAGTTAGCTTATTTCTGCCAAAATTTCTTACAATAACATAAAAGGACACAGAAAGATCATATTAAACAAAATAATTGTGCTGTTTTCTTGCGAAAAATCTAAAAAAAAAAAACATAGGCTCAAGGAATGTGATGATCGAATCTGGTAAAGTTTTTTTTGTTTTGTTTCTCTTTGATTTCTTCATTACTTATATCTATCATAATAGTTTTCTAGCCTATCCACTTACTACTGCACAAGATATTCAAAAAATGATAAGTATGGATACTAGAATTACATAAAAGGAAATAATGTTATCACTATGACAAATAAATCTTTTTCTCTGTTATTACATCTTCCTCGTAGTTACCAGAAAGCAAAAATATATATATAATTGGAAAGTTGATCAACTTTAATATACATACAGACATGCATGAAAATATGAGTCATTATTTTTTTTCATAGATAATTATTTTGGTAGAGAAAGCGATTTGTCTGCTTTATCCCTCTATGGCTTAAGTTTTTTTTTGTGAATTGGGCTGCGGGAGAGGGTTGAACATTAAGGATGAAAGGTTGAGTTTATATTGTTAATTATTTTACTTTAATAGTTATTCGATAGTAGCATATTTAGGCCGACCACACTTGGGTAGGCAATATCAGGATGTTTTATTAATTCTTGAGGCAAGAGGTCGTTCCCTTAGTTATATTTATCCGAGGAATGCCTCGAAGGACTTGTATATATTATATTCCGGGGAATGCCCCGAGGTATTTGTATTTGGAGGCCTAAAGTAAAATTTGTAGTATTTTAGTTTTAGTTTTATTTTATCTTTTATTAGGTGGGAACGACTTCGAACCTCATGTGTGTTCTTCTCTTATGTGTTTGTTTTATCTCGATTTGAATATTCTAAAAGCCAACTAAATTGAGTACGCAACCGTGATTTTTCACGGGACTCGGGGAATGCCTAACACCTTCTCCCCGAGTCAAATGAACCCCCTTATCCAAATCTCTGGTACGAACTTGACTTCGAGTCTAAGTTTTAAAAATGGTGGCCTGACACACCGGAATTAATCGTCAGGTGGCGACTCTAAATCTTATTTTTGTCACTACAAAAATCCTTTTTTCGAGTTTTATCAGATCTTTTATTTATTTGAAAGGTTTAGTAAAATCTCGCTCAAAAAAAGAGGGGTGACAAAAGGAAACTCTTACATAACATTCTTCAAGAGAATATCCTATTGACAGTTTATGGTAATTCTAACCATTCGGAATTATCCAATGAGTCGGTTCAATGATCATATATCTATATGCAACATCTATCTATGTGATTTAGTTAATGAGATCAATTAATCTTTATCACATAAAGACAATTACATAAATATTGACCTAACCGGATTATTAATGTCCAAATTAATAATCCTACGATCAAGAACAAATTTAGAATAAATTATAAGAAATTTACTCTCATTATCATGATGTCAAGTCTCAAAATTTAATGAAGGACCTTATCAAATTAATCAAGCAATTAATAATAACTATGGTAAAAGAATATCAAATGCCATATATTTTTATATCAAATAACGTTCACAAAAATATGTTCAAATCATCAAATATGAGAATGGATCTAGGACATATCTACTATATTTCATTCTCATCAAATATGAGAATGAATCCTCTAAAATGCACTACTTTGGAATATCCGACGTGTGCGTATCCACGGGCATTTTCGAAGAGTTCGAGCTAGCCCACTAGTAATATTGTCCACTTTGGACCTACGCCTGCACAACTTTAAAATGCGATACCCAGCATCTCTTCCGTGTTTTGTCGATGTGCGATTCGCCTAGGGTGTCACATACCTCAGTGTCCTCGTGTTTGCCCTACCATCGTTCAAGTTTGCACGCGGAGTGGCTCGGATACCATATGTAACAGTCCAGTCCACTAGTGATATTATCCGTTTTAGGCCTATGTCAGCACGGTTTTAAAATGCTGTCATTAGTGTCTAAGGCTTATTTACTAATATATCCAGTATCTGTATTTTGTCGGTACGAGATTCGCCTAAAGAATTACAGCAACATAGCTAAAATGAGCATATTCCGGATCAATTGTTTTGCATAGAGTGACAATTAAAAGGAATGGAGTTATCTTCATAACCTGTTTTTCTCCATTCTTATTCACACAATCTCATACTCTCCAATTTGCTGAATTTGCAGTTTATGATGTGACTGTTGCATATAAAAATCAATGCCCAACATTATTAGACAATGCTTTTGGTGCTGATCCATCTGAAGTACATATTCATGTTCGACGCATTCCTCTTGAGAAGATACTAGAATCTGAAAAGAAGGCTTCTGAATGGTTAATTGAGACATTTCAGTTCAAAGATCAATTACTCTCTGATTTCATTGCTGATGGTCATTTCCCTAATGAAGATACAGAACAAGAACTATCAACAGCAAAATGCTTGGTTAATTTAACAGTAGTTTTGACTCTTACTGGAATATTTATATTCTTTACATATTCATTCATCTGGGGAAATATTTATGTAGGTTTCTCTTGTATACACCTTATATCTGCTGCTTGCTTCAATTTTCGACCATATCCTATTTTTGGTTCTGTAAATGAAAGGCTGAAAAGAATTCCTAGGATGAAAAGTCAGTAGAAAATGTAAAACATCTGTTATATATCAGTGATGCAAATCGTTAATTCTTTTTCTTTTACTTTTCATTGTTGGCTATATAATGTTTGTTCATCTTATATCCTATTTTATTCTTGCTAACTTTTGTACGAGTTTAAGTTTTATATATTGACGATAAGAATTTCAATTAGGCTACCAAGCCAACTACTGTATTGATGGTCCTGGAAAAATGATTATTTGGATATGTAACTAAAATCCTTTTAATACATGTTGATTAATTTCAAATGGAATTTAGTTTTTATAAACAGATAATGTAAAATTTGTCACATTCAAGTTCTTAATCTCGAGAAATAAAAATTAAAAAACAAACCCCAAATTTTAAAAATTTGTGAATAATTATAATATACGTTCCCAATATCTCATCACTGAGTGCCACCTGCTGCCACCAAATTGTATATTTTTGTGCAGTGCGTGCCTCAGACCTTTCAACAAATGAAAATATCTATTTATGTTAAGAGCTTTTTTCTGTCTTTTTTTGGTTCAACCAAAATGACTCCTTATCTTTTCCTTCTTCCATATTTATCTAAGCACCAAAAATAAAAAGTGAAGGGAACAATAATTTTAGTAGAAAGTTTTGCTGGTGGATTTTACAAGGCTAAACCAACTTGACATAAGCAGACAAGAAAAAACAACAGGATAAGAAAAAGAAGCAGTTAGTTCTCTCATCAAACTCACCTTAATTAAACACAATTTTAAGTCTTGTTTTTCGTCATTGAGTTAGGTAAAAATGAAACACCAAACATCCTTTGCGTGTATTAGGTTTTTTTTGTCTTCCGTTAATCCCTCTCATATAAAATACTGATGTGGTAAAAAAATTTTGCGTTGTCAGCACATATAAGTTAAGTTCATACTTACTTGAATTTGCACAAAACACCACATATGTAGAGCAACATGATTGCATGTAAAAATTTCGAATAAATAATATCACTAGGCTTTTCTGAAAGGAAAAAAATAAATAAAAAAAGAAATCATTGGATATAAAAACATGAATCATGGCATGTTAGTGAGATGAGTCGAAGCAAGTGATTGGCAAAAGGTTACACTAGATAAGTTAAACAAACAACCTAGGGATTAAACCTCAATTCTTCGTGTTTGCATTTTTGTGGTAATACAGAATCTATTACGTATCTAGATGAAAAGAAGCTCGAAATTCTTGATGGTAATTAAATAGTTTACGCAATGTTAATTGTCAAAATCTCATCAAAACCAGACCGTAAATGACTTGTCAGTAATATCACGTTTTGGCCCTAGCAGAATTACTGGTAATTAAATACGCTGACCCTAACTTCAGACATCATTTAGGTGAATATTCTCGTATTCCCTTTTTCAAATATTTGTTCTGTTTTGTCCTCTTTTCTTTGATATACTGTTTTCAATTGTTTTGGATTGGGTGAACTAATATCAGAAATGGTTTAGAAATTTAGTCATTTTATCCGTGAAACAAACACCTAACTTGATTAAGGGCAGGTGGGCTAGCTTAGCAACATGTAATATTTGTTAAACCCTATAAAATTGTTTCATTTATGTATCTTTCATTGTAATGACTATACAGCACGGTGCGAATTAGTTTATTTTGATTTTTAAGATGATGTATAAGATCTAATTTCATCCAATTGAATCTTGATTATCTCAAAAATTGCATTAATCCTAAGAAGACAGTTCAATGGTCCAAAGTAATTACAAGGACGTACCTTCTAGCATTATTTTAGCAACGCGACTGACAATTTCTTACGCGAGCCAGGGATCCATGATTTCTGATAAAGAAAGAAAAGGAAAATATTTTATCCTATCTTTTTATAGGATTAATAATTATAGGGAGCAGCGAAGATGCGAAACCTATGAAATTGAAATTTGAATTACAATCTAGGTGGAGAGCTATTTAATAATAATTTGAATAGGTAACAGAAATTAATTACAATTTTGAATTGAATTTAATTTATGTGTGTTGACAATAGTAGTTATACTTTTGTACTATTAAATTAAGATTCCTACAATAACATATTAGTAATATTTTATAATAAATCTGATCAGATAACCTAAAAATAACGTAAATAACATACTATTGCATTTATGCTTAACTATACGAACAAACTTGTTTTCCATACTATTAAAAATTTGGCCATGCAAATATGTTTAATGTCTCAGGTGACTGAATCCCTTGGCTTTAAAATATGTCGCGTCACGTGCCTCATGGAGGCCTAGCACGTGACCCGTGTAGCAGCTCTTTCTTATTGTTTTTTTTTTTTTTTCTTTTCTTTTGCTGTTTTTAGTATCATGAAAATCATTATGTTCTCTATACAATTTCTTTCCTATTTTATAACTTACATTAACAATCGGAAGCAATATATTTGTTTCTTGTAATATTGTGCACGTAGCGTTCTCTCACACCAAGTACTCCATGCTAGAATTATAATTATAATTTTTTTTAAAGTAAAAAATTTGTAGAATTTGCAAATTCCCTCATGCTTTTATTTAGAAAATTTAAGGTGGAGCTAGTAATTAATAGAAGGTTTTGAATGCGTGCTTGCTGGAGATTTTTTCTACTAATAACTGGAGAATAATGAAGTAAATAGAGAAAAAGGACCAAAAGGCAAAGGGAGTGTCATATATTTTTGGAAAGAAATCCAAAAGTTTTTAATTGTCATTAAGCGAAATCTTTGCGTGTACATGTAGTTAATGGAACTTGACCACAAAGATAGCTTTGCATGGCAATAAAATCTATGGGATTTTAAGTAGCACGCAAAGAAATCAATGTTTTCGCCTACAAATTCGCACACAACACATAGGTCATGGTAAATATGCAGATACCCAATAAATTCCATCAATGGTAATTAAATACTATACACAGAGGGGGGAAAAATACTACTCCGTCCGGTCAATTTCACACAGATTAAAAAATTTACCTTTTAATATTAATGATCATATTAACATTTATTATCTCTTCACATAAACACTCCTGGTACATATTCCAATATTATTTACTCTAAGGACAATATAAGAAAAAATTAATTAATTTATTCTTAAAATTTGAAAAACAAAATACCAAAAAATCACTTATTGTAGACCGGAGGTAGTATAAACATATTAGTCTCACTCTTTCGACCTAATGTAAGAGAATGACAAGGCTCTGTCTAATTTGAAGTATAAATAGATTTAATTTGTATAAAATTCCATATTATAGTATACCGTTTTCGTTTTCTAAATAAAATTTTGCATAACTAATAATATCATAATAATAAGGTAAAATAAGTAGTATTTTTTTTTATAGACACTGGTTTTGTCATGCAAATTATTTTTCCTACGTGATGGGGCGGGTGGGGTGGGGATATGGGAATAATGGGTTATAAATAGACAGAGAATCCAACGCTTTGATAGTCCAAATTTAACTTCCACAAATCTAGTCGCTGAATCTCCACTTCCCCGATTTTCTCCCCCCAATTACTACCATTATAAATTTTTTGTTTCCTCTGCTAATTAATTCCAAATATGGCCGCCTTGCAAAAACAGCCTCTTTTGCTTCTAATTGCCCTCTTCATGTTCAGTAAGTTTTCATCTCTTTTTTCCCCAGATTTTATTCTTAGAGATTCATATATATAGTGTATTTTAACTCATTTGAAATTGAGATGTCGTAGTTGATACCAGGGTCAAGTGAATGTATCTTTTAACAAAACAGAGCATGTAACAGTTTTTTTACCTTTTTTTTGCAGAAGCAATTGCTGTTTCAGCCACGCAGTTTACGCTTCAAAATAATTGCGGTTACACAGTTTGGCCTGGTACTCTTTCCGGTAACGGAGTTTCTATCTCCGGCGATGCCGGTTTTGCATTAACCCCCGGCGCAACCATCCAACTCTCTGCCCCTGGTGGATGGTCTGGCCGGTTCTGGGCGAGAACCGGTTGCAGTTTCGACGATTCCGGTAACGGTAAATGTACAACAGGCGACTGCGGCGCATTGAAGTGCATCGGCGGCGGCGAACCGCCAGTAAGTCTAGTTGAATTCACCATTGCTAACGGCAACGATCAGAAGGACTTTTACGATGTTAGCCTCGTCGACGGATACAATGTCGGTATCGGCGTACGGCCAACCGGAGGCTCCGGTGACTGCCAATACGCCGGTTGCGTCAACGATTTAAACGTGAATTGTCCGAAGGAGTTGCAGGTGACAGATACCGGCGCAGTGGTGGCATGTAAGAGCGCGTGTGCACAATTTAACACGTCGGAGTATTGCTGCACCGGCGATCATGCAACGCCCGCGACTTGCTCGCCGACGCAGTATTCGAAAATGTTTAAGGATGCGTGCCCTGCTGCTTATAGCTATGCATATGATGATGCTACAAGTACCTGCACTTGCTCTGGTTCTGATTATTTGATCACATTTTGTCCAACCAATTCATAAGTTTTTTATGATTAACAATTTATTTCTATTATTATTATTGTAGGAGAACTATTTTTTGTATCTCCATTGAGTTATAAGCATTATGGATAGAATTTAATGTTATAAGGATACTAGTCTTTGATTTAGTAACTTTTTGGCCCTTAATAACAAGAATAATTCTATCATTTACTTCCTATTATTTGATCGCATTTTGTCCAAGTAGTTCATGAAATTTTATGGTTGATCAGTTATTTGGTTGTTACACGGGTAATAGCAAGAGAATAATAATGAATGATCCTCCAAATTAAAAAAGTGATTGAGTCCGACTCTGACGAATGAGTGGAGAACGTGTCAAGAGAGCAAGTTCGACACGCTAATAAGGAAATCCAATTCGAGATAAGCTGCTTATGAGCATAATGGCATAGGCACGGGCAGCCCTTCCATAAAGCAAGTAAAGCAATTGTTTTAGGCCCCATATTTGTGGGGCATCTTTTTACACCTAATAAGCTATATATAAGTTAAAAAAAGTTTTGTGAAGTGAAAAAGTTTGATTTCTTTCTTTAACAAATATAGAGAGAAGGATTTGCAACTGCTATGAATTTCTGCCAAGGAAATTGCATTTAAAATGAATATCGAATTTGAATTTCGAAAGAAATGTGCGATATATAGGAAGAAACAATTTGAGGAGAATGTTGATAATGAATCCCAAAATCTCTCGAAGAGTCCTATACTCCCTCTAGTTCATAACAAGTGATTTTGTGACCTTTGGCACACCCCTAAAAAATGCTTGACTCCTAGAGCAAAAAGGTATTTTGACTAAATTATCCTTAATTAAATTTATATGTTGTTAACTTGACACATTGAGGCATGTAAATTAGGGCAAATTTTAGAAAAATAAAGTTAATTCCTAAAAGAACACTTATTTTGGACCCAAGAAAAAGCCAAAAAAATTACTTATTATGGATCGAATAGAGTAGTAGACAAGGTTATTTTTTCACTTCAAAATAGATTTGAACAATTATAAGCATATAAAAATATTTTTGGTTTTCTATTTAGCTGTAAAAAAACTGAAATCACTAGATAATGGAAATTTAAAAAAATATTGACTTGATCTTGAATGTTCCATAAAGCATAATAATCAATCCGATATTGATAGTTTAAATTTATTTTTTGATTTAAACGTGTTAAGGAAAATAGTACAATTAATAAAAGTTTAATTGACATACTCAATCAAATAAAAAGATTTGAATCTTTTTCAAATGTCGATATTACTTATAGAATAATGTTAATAACTCCTATTACCGTTGCTTAGCGAAAAGAAATGTTTCAAAATTAAAATTGAAAACCTTACCGAAGATCATAATGTCTCAAGAGAGATTAAATGAATTAGCTATATTGTCAATTGAGAAAGACTTATTAGGAAAAAATTGATTATAAAATTTTTTTAATAATTTTGCTTCAAAAAAAGCTTGAAAAATAGACTTCAAATAGAAACAATTTTTTTAATCAAAAAGTTTAGGCCCCTCATGAAGTTTGGCTTTAGGCCATAAGATTCGTCAGGCCGCCCCTGGTAAGGGTGAGCGTCGATCGATTCGGTTCGATTTATTCGGTTTTCGGTTTGTGATTTTATTAACCAAAACCGAACCATAATAACTTCCATTCAATTCGGTTTATTCATATTCGGTTCGATTTTTCGGTTTCAAGCCATGCCAAAAATATTACGAAACAACGAAAATAGATTTCTTGTTGACAGAAAAAGACAAAAGAAATAAGAAATCTCATCAAATACACAAAAAAGATAAGAATCATGGGCCAATAAGACGGTGTCTAGGATGGCAACCAACTATCTTTCCGTAGGGATTATCATTTCCAGTCTGGCTCTCGAAGACTCAATATCAGAGGAAGGTTTTTTGCAAATCTTTATGCAAAAAAAATCATTCTACATTACAAAAACAAAAAAGAAAATAGTATTAGCAGTATTTTACATTAAGCTTGCATTGGTGCCAAATATTTAAAGCTAAACTATAAAAAATCAAAATTTTCCTAATTCAAATTTTCGTCCTAACATACATTAATCTGGCATGATTTGAATTTTTCACTCATTTGAAAAGTAACAAGTAAGTTTTATTTGGTAAGTTTCATATTTGAATTGTTACTTGTTGTCATTTTGTGTTTTTTTTTTTAATTGATATTCCGTGATAGATTTTTAGTTTTATGTATCTATGTGATTTTTGGTAGTTAATTTCTCTTTGTTACTAGCATATACAAATCCATTATTCAGATGGTTCAAATTTCCTGCAGTACATATTTTTTGTAAAAGATATGTCGGTCTTGGACAAGGTGACAGGCTATAGGTCTGACACACGCAATGGGTTGGGGCTTCTTTAGGTTGAGAATTAGTTTTGGGATTTAAAACTAAGAAAGAATAATAGGGTAAGGGACTAAGAGTCCAAAAGCTGGTAAAAAAACTTCGATTTTTCGATTTAACCAAAAAACGAACCGTTAAAACCGATCATCGAACCGAACACCGAATTTTTAAAAACTATAAACAGCAAACCGACTGAATAAACCGAAAAATTGAAACTGAATAAAACGAAATTTTCGGTTCGGTCGGTGTTTTCGATTCGAACGGTATTATGCCCACCTCTAACCCCTGGGCATAGGTAAGGGAACGAGGAGGCAAGCGCAACCCCTCCTCCCTCCTGCCTCCGCCCAACCCCACCCCACATCTTGTTCTCTTTTCTCCTTGAGTCGGATGAAATGAGATTCTAAACTTTCCAAAAGTGATAGACATGTGTTATTTTTTGGTATTCTCTAAGAGTGACGATCCCTTTATACCTGGGTATAAAAGTTAGAAAAAAAAGTAGCTTCTTTGATATGGCTGCTCCAATTAGATTGCAATCAAGAAGCAAGAGAAAATCTGACGAACTAAAACACAAACTTTCGATCTAAAAAATTTTTATATTTATGACTCGAACTCAAGAGGAAGAATTCTATCTGTCCCACCGCATCCCCGGAGGTGTATCTCTCTGATTCTTCCTTACTCCCTAATCTAAAACTATGTGAAAATAATAAAGTAATCCATTTTATTACTCCATAATTTTGAGGTGAAAAGATTCTTTCCTGGGTCGGTGCGATTCTTGTGAAAATTAGGTATATCTATACATTGGAGTTCAAAATGGTCTATTTGCGGACGGAGAAGAGTCAAATCATTGGTTGATTAAATGATAAATTTAGTTGAACAAATACAAAAATAAAAAAAAATAAAAATAAAAAAATAAAGACAGAAGTCAGTGGGATTTGTCCTTTTTCAGGGGATTGCAACTGAAGTAATACTTAAAAAAATAGTATAGATCAATCGGGACTCTGGAATTTTCTATTAATTTAATATCCAAACGCTCGACTGTTCTGAAAATGTTAACATGGATTAATAAATAATTAAATTTTTAATTTAATGTGGAGCTTCGTCATTGGTGACCTGCTAGCTCCAGCGAATATAATAACCATGCCTATTAGTTGCTTGGGATTTTTAATTTCTGGATTTAAGTTTAAGATGAAGCTTATGGGAGAACAAGCTATTTAAAGGGGTTAGTGGGGAAGTTTGTACAACAGTTGGAAAACAGAATCGGAGTATAAAATGACAAAAGCTCCAACTTTTACGAGAATGATCGAAAACTTTAGGATCCATCAAACTGTACAGAGAACTCGATTTTTTATCGGTTCTCGCATAATACACACAATAAGAGATAAGTAAATAACACAGCAGAGTTTTACGTGGAAAACTCTCAACTCACGGGATTAAAAACAACGACCTACACTCATAGGATTTTAACTTCACTAAATCGAGCAACTTTAGATTACAACCTATTGTAACCTAGGAATTAAACTCTTAATTCTTCACTCACTTGTAATAACTCTATTACAAAGCTCACAACTCAACTAACTCTAGCCAAGACACAGACACAAAATTTATGATTTTACAAATGGTTTCCTATATAATGCTTCTAGGTAAGCTAAGTAGGAATTACAAGTAGTTCATTCTAACACAAGTACAACACAACTAAGGACATATTGATAACACAGAACTGGAAAATGGTACTTTGTTCCGTTGTTCTTTGTTCTTGAAGCCTGGAAGTCACTTGCAAGGTGGCAACACACTTGAGAGGAAACTTAATTGATTTTTGGATGTGCAAGCGTATGTTTTTCCTTTGCTTCATGTTAATAATATCGGAGTGATGTCACTTGGATGATGCAAGCAAATATCTGATACAAGTCATTCCCAATAAAGTGACTGCTGCATTGTTTGTACTGTAGTGTGTGTGCTAAGGAACAGTTGCAGTGACTTTACAGTTGTGAGGAGTTGACTGGTACAGTTAGCAAGGAACGGGTGTCAATTTGTTCCCTTTGTCGTTTCTTTGACTCTAGCTGTTGGAACTTGTGTTCGACTTGAGATTTGTTATTGCTTTAGCACCTTGAGGATGTGTAACAGGTTCCCCATCTGGTTCTTATCAGAAAGTTTGTTAGATCATCAAAATTTAAAAAAGGCACATAACTAATTATTTTTCCCCTTTTTGATGATGACAAACTTATATTTGAAGTTCCCCATGAGGACTAGATTATCATACAATATTTCATGTATTCCCCCTGAACCTGTTCCCTTCTCAATTAATTTTTCCCCTTTTGACATAATAAAAAGATCATTTACAAGTAATAAGCAAAAAAGAAGTCCAGCATGGTTAAATCATACCATATATGTGCACACAAGCATGGCTAAAAACAAAGCATAAAAGTATAGCATGCATAGAAAAAAGGATATGCTCATTAATTTTAAAGAAAGGAGAACAGAAGTAGTAGGACCATTGTTATACAACAATTCACAAATCAAAACAACTTAAAAGTACCATCCACAAAACAACAAAACAAAAAAAAAAGACTAGGGTAGGACAGACAACATTCACTGGTTACTGGCAGGGGTTCTAAGGAGAATATCCATTCGAGCATTTGCAGACACTTGCTCTTTAAGCAGCCGCTCCTTCAGGTCCTCGACCTGTTTCCTGAGATTTGTATTTTTCTTAGTCAGACGGGTAATCACTGTGCCTTGTGCACTGCTGGAACCAGGTGCCTCCTGGGCATGACTAAGCTGCCCTTCAAGAATGGCATTTTGTGCCTTCAACTTCCTTATCTCTTTATTTTCAGCATTCTGAGCATCAATCAATCACGAAATAGTGGAATTGCTGCCAACCACTCCCTTCTTATCAATAGACTCACATTCCTCCAAGGTGGTCTTTGAGAAGGTCTGCTTGCAAGTTCCCACTGTTCTTTTTCTCAAAGGGACTTTAAAGAAGTTAAACACCTTAGTGAGCAAGAATCCGTAGGGCAACCCATGATTACCATTCTTAAAGTTTGCCACTTTCTTCATATGCTCGATCATGAGACCTGACAGATTGATAGTGATGTAGGCATCCAGTACTTCCATGAGGAATAGGTCTGCTTTTGACGTAATGGAATGCCTTTTTACACGTGGAAGCAAGACTTTGTTCACCATCTCGAACAGCAATTGATACACTGGCAGGAGGGCCTTCTTGTGCACCCGTTCCCCTTGCTACACAGGATCATCCTTCAGAATGGTACTTGTGAAATTGGGAGAACAAGTCCCCTCAATGGATGAGATCCCCAATACAGCCTCGTCCATCACAAAGTCTACTCCGTTCACCTTCAAGCAGATGTTATCATCTTTCACTGTGAACATGTTTGCGTAGTAGCTACGTACTTCTTCCTCATACACCTTGGGGCTCTCATTGGTGAACAAGTGTGTCAACTTTTGAAACTCACAAATATCAACCAGTTGACGCATCCCCGTCATGTCCAGAATGTCAGGGGAAATAGTTCTGCTCTACAGTATCCTCTATTTTCTCAGGTTTGCTCTGCTTTCATCCTTGGCCACACTTACTTTGGCCTTCTTGGAGGAACCAGGTTCCTCGTTGTCACCAAACTTCCTTTTCACAGACTTTCTCACACTTTTTTCTCTCTTTGCAGACTTCTCAAACAATTTATCACCAGACTTCTTAGACAAATTTTCACCAGACTTTTCAGACACTTTTCACCAGACTTGTCTACCTCAATATTTTCCACTTCCACAGCTTTCACAGATGGCTCTCTCCTGGGTTTTGGAATCACAGGCTTCTTAGAGGACTTACGAATTAAGGAAGCAGGTTCCTCATTCACCTCTTCATCGTCAACATCAACAATAAGTGTTGGGAGGCACTTCTTCCTCATTCACCAGCTTTCCCCCTTTCACCAACCTCCTTCTTTTCTTCTTTTCTTCTTTTCTTCTTTTCTTCTTTTCTTCTCTTCTTTGTTTTTCTTCAGAACAGTTTCAAGGGCTTCCTTCTTTTGCAGCCTGGTAGTGAGTCTTTTAAGAGTGGGCGCTTTGGGAACTAGCCCTTCCACTTCTAGCAGCAATGAAGCTTGCTACAGGCACATCATCAAAGCCTCACTATTTTCATTTTCCTCTTCAGATAGAGATCTCATCTCAGGAATAACAAAGTTCAACGGCTCAGCATCAAAGTGAGGAGAATGAGCAGGATCAGCACTGACATGGGGCTCCTTTGAGGAGTAAGGGGTTTCATCCCAAGTAGGAGCAGAATGCTCTTCTTTGGCAGAGGGATCTCCCTCTGTTGTTTTCCTAATAGTACTGACCGGTGTCAAGTTTTCAAGGAAAACCAGTTCCCCACCTTCAACCACCAGTTCCCCCACCTTTAACTTTGTGACTTTCACCTTCCCCTTGATACCCAACTGTCTCATTATCACCCTCATAAACACCAACCAAACCTCCCTCGGCAGCAATTAGTAACATGTTCTCAATGATTTCTAGATTATTTACATCCAAAATAGAATTAGAGGATATAGGAGGAACATTACTTGTTGGGTTGGCAATATTCAGATCAAAGCTTGGAACGACCACTGCTGAAACTTCGCCACTACGAACCACATCCTGTTGGGTCTTAGAGCTTTTCCTAACTTTCTGACTAGAAACTTCCTGATCTTTGTCTCTGTCTACTGTTTCGCCTTCTACCATTTTTGCCGGTGAGGCAGAAGGAGAGGTTACAGCGACGAATTGTTTAGGGATCTGAGTCTTACGACTGTGGTGAGAACCAGAACTTGATTGGGTTGGAGAGGAAGTAGTAGGTGGTTGTTGGTCTGGTATGGGATTTAAACTGGGCGACAGAGGGGACTCCTACTACCGTTCCTGTGCTTCATGAGACTAAGAAACAGTTGGGACTACACTAGAGACGTTTGAAACTTCTGGATTTGAGAAATAGTGGAGATTTGTAGTGAGGACACGAGAAGAAAAGTGTTTGCTTTGAGAGAGCAAAGGGAATTTTTGGCTTTGATGTGGATAATGAGGAAAGAGACAGCTTTTGGGATTATTTAAGGAAAGTGAGAGACCAGTTACAAACGGGTACAAATCATTGCGTAGACGGGTCGTTTAGTAACAAGTGTGACGTTTGAGTTCTAAAGAGATGAGAGAGAGAGAGAGACTGAAACTTTTGATGATGTGGCACTTTATAGCCGTTTAAAAATGTGCATGAGAATACAAAGGAACTACTAACATGTGTCAAGGGAACCAGGTTCCCTGACTTAGTTTTGTAAATGTGAGCCACATCCTTTTACTAAGATGCAATGCATTAGCTACTTGTTTGCTCTGTAGTTGCCATGCGTGTCTACCTGTAACGGTATAAAGATGAGTTAGAACTTGCCAGAAAACACTTTTTAGATGTTTTTACCTGTTCATTCTTTCATAGCCAATCATTGAGGGACTTGGTGCTCAATTCAATTTTATCAACTCCAATGCCAATCGATTCTTTTCAAAGTGCTCTCTGTTCAGTGCTTTGGTGAAGATATATGCTACTTGGTCTTCTATTTTGCAAAACTTCATGCAGATAAGACCTTTTTCAACATTGTCTCTGAGAAAATAATATCGCACATCAATGTGCTTTGTTCTCTTATGCTGAACCGGGTTCTTTGCCATGTCGAGAGCACTGGCATTATCACACAGTAATGGCACGCAATCAGAAAATACACTAAAGTCCTCCAGTTGCTGCTTGATCCACAGCAGTTACGCACAGCAAGAGGCAGCTACCACATACTCAGCTTTTGTAGTTAAAAGAGCTACAGTTTTGTTTCTTTGTACCCCATGAAATCAAACATGATCCCAGAAAATGTGACATGCCAGATGTACTTTTTCTATCTACCAGATAACCAGCATAATAAGCATCAGCATACCCAATTAAGTCGAAATTGTCCTCTAAAGGATAGTAGAGAACCAGGTCTTTCATTTCTTTAAGATACCTTAGAATCCTCTTGGTAGCTTTAAGATGAGATTCCTTTGGACTGCATTAAAATCTAGCACATAATCCCACACTGTACATAATATCATGTCTACTAGCTATGAGATACAAGACTGAACCAATGATGCCTCTGTACATGGTTTCATTCACAGGAGAACCAGGTTCATCCAAGTCCAGACGGGTGGCAGTGGCAATACGAGTATCAATGGTTTTTGAACTTTCCATCTCAAATCTCTTCAGGAGCTCTTTAATGTACTTCTGCTGGCTTATCATCGTTTCCTTAGGGGTTTGCTTAACTTGCAACCCTAAGTAAAAATTCAATTCCTTCATCATGCTCATTTCAAACTCGCTTCCCATAAGCTTTGCAAACTCCTCACACAAGGACTCATTTGCTGCACCAAAAATGAAATCGTCAACATAAACTTGCACAATGAGCAGGTTCCTTCCCCGTTTCTTCATAAATAGGGGGTTGTCAATTTTTCCTCTTGTAAAGCCATTTTCAAGAAAAAACTTGGACAACCTTTCATACCAAGCATGAGGGGCCTACTTCAGTCCATATAATGCCTTGTCAAGCTTGAATACATGTTCAAGATGCTCGTGACACTCAAACCCATGTGGTTGTTTGACGAAGACTTCATACCTTGAATATCCATTCATAAATGCACTTTTGACATCTATTTGGAACAATTTGAATTCCATATGAGATGCAAAAGCAATGAGAATTTTGATGGCTTCCATACGAGCAACTTGAGCAAAAATTTCATCATAGTCTATCCCTTTCTCTTGATTGTAGCCTTGAACCACTAACCTGGCCTTGTTACGTGTTGTATTCCTAAATTCATCAAGCTTGTTTCTGAACACCCACCTGGTTCCTATGACCGTTCTATCTGAGGGTCGAGGGACCAAGTGCAATACGCAGTTCCTCTCAAATTTGTGAAGTTCATCTTGCATCCAGTCAGCATCTTTCAATGCTTCCTTGATATTTTTAGGCCCAATTTGAGAAAGGAAAGCTGAGAAGTTAAACGAGTTTCTTGTCTTTGATCTGGTTTGAATTCCTGAATCAAGAGGAGTGATCACATTTTGGAAAGGATGTGAACTTTTGTGCTTCCAGTTAGACACCTAAATCTTATTGTGGGAAGATCCAAGTTCCTCAAAATGGGATCCATTGTTGGCAT
Source organism: Nicotiana obtusifolia (assembly GCA_002018475.1). Lineage (NCBI taxonomy): Eukaryota > Viridiplantae > Streptophyta > Magnoliopsida > Solanales > Solanaceae > Nicotiana > Nicotiana obtusifolia. The sequence goes on from MCJB01005446.1 coordinate 81,641, forward strand.
CTATGGATGGGTGAGTACCACTTCTCTACTCAGCATCTAGAGTTCCTTGCACGACATCAGCAACTCTATCCTCTACTTCAGTTATTGTGATGGAGGAACCAGGTTCTTCTTCATCAGCTGAGGATTCTGTTGTATTTTCATTGTTGAATTCCTTGACTTGGCTCATTAATTATTCCTTTCCATTTTCCATATCAATGACTTCTCCAGGAACCTTCGACTGCTCTCTATCTTGATCAATCTTATCACATGAATTTTTCCCACATAGGTGGTGTGATTCATCAAAGTTTACATGTATGCTTTCTTCAATACATTGAGTCATTTTGTTGTAGACCTTGTATGATTTGCTTTGTGAGGAATATACAATAAAGATTCCTTCATCACTTTTGGCGTCAAATTTTCCCAAAGCTTCCTTACCATTATTGAGAATGAAGCATTTTCATCCAAACGTTCTTAGGTGAGTTAGCTTGGGCTTCCTTCCATTCAGCAATTCATATGGAGTTTTGTTCATGAGGGACCTGATCATGCATTTGTTCATCAAGTAGCAAGCAGTGTTAACTGCCTCTGCCCAAAAGCCTTTTTCTACGCCACTGTCAATTAGCATAGTTCTTGCCATGTATTCAAGAATCCTATTTTTCCTCTCCACAACACCATTTTGTTGGGGTGTTCTGGGAGCTGAAAATTATGACTTATGCCATTTTCAGCACAGAATTCGTCGAATTTTGCATTGTCGAACTCTATGTCATGATCAGACCTTATACTTATAATATTATGGCTCATCTTCACTTGAATCTGCTTCACAAATGCAACAAAAACAGGAAAGGTTTCATCCTTGGTTCTGAGAAATAAGGTCCATTAATCTGGAGTAGTCGTCAACTATGACAAGGATGTACTTGTTTCCTCCTCTATTGGGCACCCTCATAGGTCCACATAGATCCATATGGAGGAGATCAAGTGGCCTTGAGGTGCTTACTTCATTCTTGGGCTTAAAAGAGGACTTGACTTGCTTTCCTCTTACACAAGCATCACACACCTTGTGACCTTTGAACCTTGATTCGGGCAGCCCACGGACCAGGTCCTTCTTGACCAACTTGTTCAGCAATGAAAAGCTTGCATGTCCCAATATTCTGTGCCACAGCTCAGTATCATCATCAACAGCGCTCAGACATGTAATATCCCTATTGTGCAAGGACTCAAAATCAGCAACATAGATGTTTTTGTATCTTTTTGCCAACAGAACCATTTCACAAGTCACGAGATTTGTGACTGTGCAGGTTTTTGATAAAAATTCCACTTTGTTTCCTTTGTTGCAGATTTGAGAAACACTCAATAGGCTATATTTCAAGCCATTCACACAGTACACATTCTCAATTAAGTGAGTGAGTGTCTTCCCAACTCTTTCTACTCCAAGAATGTATCCTTTTTTGATATTGTCAAAGGACATACTCCCTCTTTGCAGGGCTTCGAGTGAAAGGAAATCATCGATACTTCCAGTCACATGCTTAGAACAGGCACTATCCATATACTATTTTGGCTGCTTCCTTTCATTTTTCCCTGCACAAGAAAATCAAAGATTAGACTTAGAAACCCAAAAAAGTTTGGGTCCCTTGTAGTGAGGAAAAGGGCGAATTAAAATTCTTTTTGTCCAAGCAGGCAATACATGTTTCTTAATGGACGAACCAGGTTCCTTAGCAGTAGTTACCTTTTCAACAAAAATTTGGTTTTTCTATTGGGACTGAATTCTAGACTTAGAGTTTTCTTTAAAGTGTCCAGTGCTGCCACAGTGAGTGCAAAGCTGGTTATCAGGTACAGTAACATACTTGCTATGTGGATTGTAGGGAGTCCTTTCCTTTTGAAACCCGACTCCCTACCTGTTCCTTCCATTGCTTGTAAACATGGCAGTGATTGTATCAGAGGATCAGGTCCACTTTAAAGATTTTTCTAGGTCATTTTTAACTCTGCCTAGATCTTCCTAAAGTTATTTGTTTCTTTCAAGTTCAGCACACAAACTAGATTTCACAGTTTTGAGCTCATTTTCAAGCTTAATGTGTGTCTCTCTTGCAACTTCCTTTCTCTTTTGGATATTCCCAGAACTGTTTCTCCTTTTAGTTCCTCTATTGTTTCTTTTAGATCCACAACAACTACCAACATGTCATCTCTCTCATGTTCTACGTTTTTAATTTTTTCAGTCATAACATCTTTTTCTTTCTTTAGAACCTCAATGATTTCTTTTAGGTCAACCACTATGACTACCAGATCAGTTGTCTCATGTTCTACTTCTCCTAATTCTACAATTAATGCATTTTATCATTATTAAGACTATGATAGGCATCAATTAAAACATTTGCCAAATATATAAGCTTCTTTTGAGAGTAAGACTTCCAATTTTCATTGAACGTTTAGAAAGCTTACCTCATCACCATCATCATCTTCATCACCGTCAGATTTTTCCATCAGGGCAATGATAGAGTCATATTCAGCTGCTTCATTTTCAACTGCCATCATGGAGATGTCACCTTGCTCATCATCTTTTCCAGATTCACTGGAAGAATCTCCCCATGCATCAAGAGCTTGTTTCACAACATTGTCAGCGGCATCTTTTCTCTTGAATCTTTTGTCAAGAACCGGGTTCCTCTTGACAGCTTTGTCTTTGTTGTGCTTATACTGGTCTTGCTTGAGGAGAGGACAGTCTTTGATGAAGTGTCCTGTCTTACCACATTTATGACACAAGTCATAACCTCTTGGCTTGCTGGAGCTGCCCTTTTGAATGCCTCCATTCCTGTGAATCATTTTCTGAAATCGCTTCGTCAGGTAGGCCATGTCAGCATCCTCACCACTTTAGTCCTTATTATCTGCCTTGAGGACCAGGTTCTTCTCCTTTTTGGGCTCTCTTCTTTCATGGTCCTTCTTCTTCTTCATTTCATAAGTCTTCAGATTTCCAATGAGTTTATCATGGTCAACTTTTGCAGATCCTTTGCCTCTGTGATAGCATTTACTATGCTTACCCAGGAACTAGGTAATACACTGACTATTTTCCTGACAAGTTTGTTCCTTGGAATGATCTCTCCTAGAGAGTGGAGCTCGTTGATGATAGAGGTAAATCGAGTGTGCGTGTCCTAAATGGACTCATCATCCCTCATCCTGAAGAGTTCATACTCAGTGGTGAGCATGTCGATCTTTGACTGCTTGACTTAAGTTGTTCCTTCATGTGCTGTTTGGAGAGCTTCCCAAATCTCCTTGGCAGATTGACAGGCAGAGATTCTATTATACTCGTTTAGTCTAATACCACAGACGAGAATTTATTTTGCTCGGAAGTTCTTCTCTATGGCTTTTCGGTCAGCATCGTTGTACTCCTTCCTTGTCTTTGGAACTGTCACTGCTGGCTCACCAACAGTTTTCATAGGGACGAAGGGTCCATCCCAGATAACATCCCAGAGTTCTGAATCTTCAGCCATGATAAAGTCATGCATCCTTATCTTCCATCATCCGTAGTACTGTCCATTGAATCTTGATGCTCTGTAGGTTGATTGACCTTCTTCAAAGTTTGGTGGAGCAACTATTTGGATCCTTTCTAGGTGTTAGCTTGATAGAAAGAACCTACTTTAATACCAATTGATGAAAACTTAGGGTCCATCAAACTGTATAGAGAACCTGGTTCTCTACCAGTTCCCACAGAACACACACAATAAGAGACAAATAAATGACAGAGCAGAGTTTTACGTGAAAAACTCCCAGCTCACGGGATTAACTACACTCGTAGGATTTCAACTTTACTAACCGAGCAATTTTAGATTACAACCTATTGTAACCTAGGAATTAAACTCTTAATCCCTCACTCACTTGTAATAACTCTATTACAAAGCTCACAACTCGACTAACTCTAGCCAAGATACAAACACAAGGTTTATGGTTTTATAAATGGTTTCCTACACAATGCTTCTAGCTAAGCTATGTAGGAATTACAAGTAGTTCATTCTAACACAAGTACAACACAACTAAGGACATATTGATAACATAGAGCTGGAAACTGGTCCTTCGTTCCGTTGTTCTTTGTTCTTGAAGCCTAGAAGTCACTTGCAAGATGGCAACACACTTGAGAGGAAACTTGATCGATTTTTGGATGTGCAAGTGCATGTTTTTCCTTTGCTTCGTGTTAATAATATCCAAGTGATGTCACTTGGATGATGCAAGCAAATATCTGGTACAAGACATTCCCAATAAAGTGACTGTTGCTTTGTTTGTACTGTTGCGTGTGTGCTGAGGAACAGTCGCAGCGACTTTACAGCTGTGAGGAGCTGACTGGTACAGTCAGCAAGGGAACTGATGTCCATCTGTTCCCTCTGTCGTTTCTTTGACTTTAGCTGTTGGAACTTGTGCCCGACCTGAGATTTTTTGTTGCTTTGGCACCTTGAGGATGTGTAACAGGTTTCCGATCTGGTTCTTATCATAAAGTTTGTTAGATCATCAAAATATAAAAAGGCACATAACTTATCAAACAATAACAAGTGCAATTCCACATGTGGGGTCGGTATCTAGTCTTACCCCTACTTTGAGAAGGTAGAGTAATTGTTTCAATAGACCATCAGCTCAAGAAAAGATGAAAAAGAAGCAATAGCAATAAACAATTAACACCAGCAAGATAGTAAAAAACCGATACGAAGGAAACAACTGCTAGGTAATAAGAAAACCAAAGCGAAAGAACACAAATAATAAAAGCTCCAATTTCTAGGAATAAAAAAGTTTGTCTTAAGTTTTCAAGCAAATAGTTCAAAATCAGAACAGGAAGAAAAATAAAACAGATAACCTAAAATAAATGGTACATAACTTACTATAACAGATTAGATATACTGTCAATATATAAAACTTAAATTCTTGACCTAATTAGTACTTGGCCAATATGCTCACGCAGAGCAGCAGCGCAAATTCAACTCAAACTTGAGGCTAGAAATTGAGTATTAGACTCAGCAAGCATCAACCTAGCTACGAACTTAAATAGAAGAGATAAAATATAATACCATCTCGACACCAGGATTATTAAAAAAAGATGTTAAATCTAAAGAATGTAAAATGCTCCACAGTTCAAAGAGCAAGCATAAAATCTAGGAACAGTTAGGCAATGAGGGAAAGCACAAGCCGATATGAATACACAATTAATTGATGCAAAGGCCTTGGGCCAATTCATTTTTCCTCTTTTTTTTGTTTTCTATTATCCTTTTCCTTTTACACTTTCTCTACATCTGAGACTTTCATCTTTGAAAGCCAAAATCTCAAATTAATTTCCCACCCAAATCTTTTACCAAATGATATTTGGGCTGGGAGCTAAAAAGCAAAAAGAAAACACTAACTTATGAGCGCTTCGCGCACACATTTTCCTACCCAAGAAAAAAGCTTACAACACATTACAAGCCAATTAAAAAGAAAAAGGAAAAAAAAAATCTAACTACCCTACAATTTACACCAAATTCATTTTCTAAAACCAATCTTTGCCTGAATGGTGCCCTCTAAAACCAAGCGTCCAATTCGCCCCAACCTGTGCAAAGACCTTTACCCTCGTGTTCACTGCTAAAAAGTGTCTGATCCGAGCAATCAAGAGACGCTCCACATGCCACATTGTATGATTGGCAAGCCGAATGACACACTCGTAGCCGGTTGTCACCATCATTGTCACATTTTTGGATTGAGATCTGTTTTTAACCAGTTTGACAAGAATAATGAATAACTAGACGCAAAAATGCATGATAAACTTCTTCGAACTCAATAACAAGAAAAAAAAGCATAGAAGTCTCTTTGCATCAAATGTTGATGACATAGCGGACAAAGAAACTTACCCAGCAGGCTAGTCGTTTAGCAGCCCCATCACAATCTCTACCCCTAAAAATGTTCAAAATTTTTCGAGGACCAGCTGGGAACAATCGATTGTAGTTGGGCATCACCACTACTTCTTCCAGCTGCTGCAAGATACTTAACTCGCTAGGTGCACAGTGTTGTCCCGCTACATCATTTTGAAGCACATCTTTGCAAACAGAGAGACTGGGAAGAAGCGTGGAGCTATTCTGGCACGTGTAACCAGCATAGTCAGAGCAACGGAACTCACAGACTCCATTGTCACAGACCCCACCATGAAGGCTGCACTGCTCGTCACAAACAGCTGCGTATCACCATAGAAAATTTAAGCTAAAATAAACAAATCAACCTTCATGCATACTTTGAGTGATGTATTATTTAAAGGACAAAGTGAGGCATGCATAAATATAAGGTATAACGTAAAGGAAATGTAGTCAGAATGCTGTCTTATAGGAGTAGTCAAATTTGGCGTTACAAAATATTTCTCTACCTAATGGTTTCTTCAATATCATTACTTCCAAGCTCCATTTCAAAAATAATTTGTTTTAGTTAAAAAAAAAAGGGAAAAAGCGACTGCTATTCCAAGAATTTCCTTCCTTTTTATCTTTCCTGAGCCGAGGGTCTACCGAAAACAACCTCTCTACCTTCTCAAGGTAGGGGGTAAGGTCTGCCTACTCACTACCCTCCCCAGACCCCACTTGTGCGATTTCACTGGGTTTGTTGTTGTTGTTTGTTTCTATTCCAAGAATTATGAGCTGGTTCGACATACTAAGTTGACTATTTTTACAGCATAACTAACATATGCAACTGATAAAGTATATGGCTTCAATATTAAAATACATTACCTGTGGAACAGTCAATGCCAGTATACCCATTTTGACATTCACAAACACCACTCCCAAGACATTTACCATGTCCGCTACAATTCCCAGGACAGGAGCCTGTAAATAGAAAGCAGAAGTCATCACACCAATTAAACCGACTTTCCAAAAGTTTACAAAATCAAAGAAAAAGTATGGCAGCTCACGTTTGCTACAATCATGACCACCAAACCCAATAAAGCATTGACATTTTCCACCTAAGCAATCTCCATTGAAATTGCATGAATTGGGACAGTGACTAGACAAAGAAACTGGATCCACATCACACAGTTCATGGTATGCCGGGCAGATTAGCTCACCTACAATTGAGAAAAAATAAAGGAAAAGGAGGGTTAAAATTGCATAAATAAACAAAGAAACACTTTAGTGATTAACCAAAAGTATCACAATTATTATTACCATTAAAGGCAGGAAACTGGATAGGTCCACCAGCTTTAGGACAAACTTTCCAAATGCCGTCTACAGCAACCTGCGGAGAAATTTCACCATATAATAGATAAATGTCCCCAAGATTTTTTCTTTTTTCATATAACCTAAGCTGGAAGAAATTAACTAGGATAAATATAGATCTAAAGCATAGAAAGAGGAATCCTGAAATTTCACTACTTGCACGTGAACTTTTACAGAAATTAACATGATACTCACCTCTGTACCATTTTTAATGACCTATTGCCCAATTTAGTCCTTCATAAAATATTCACCTCTCCTCAAGTGACAATTTATGATATTCCCGTGTTCAGATTGACTTCAGTAATACTACTCCGTCTTATTTTAATTTTGATTTCGAAGGACATAAATGCTATTTCGAACATCAGTCAAACTATGCATTCTCGGGGATGGTTATAGCCTTCTAGCATTAGAAGGGGCAATATTCACAAAGTTCTTACAGTTATGCTTCAGAAGAAGGTTGTTTAATGTAGGTACTAAAGTTTATTCCAAATAAATATGGCTAAATAGGAATAGAATTATTTAGTATATTGTGCTCTAGGCTCATAAACATTCTCTTGCACAAGCAACTAAATAAAAAGAAAAGATGAATAACGGCATACAACAGACAAGTAATTTCCGAAGTCATACCTCTAACGAATTGTTTGAGCACCTATGCTGATAACAACCATTGCCTTGGGTCATAGAGCCACGTACAAATCCAGTACGCACTAAAGACGAAGCCATGCACCTATTTATGGATTCAAACAAAAACTAGTGAGCTAATACCCATTAGATGTAGATCTCCAAAAGCTACAGAAGAACCCCTCACCTTGAACTACTTCCCCTCACTTCACCTAACATTCTGTCAGGTGCACGAGCACCATTGGTGTCTGTGCATGATCCATCAGAGTAAGCAACAAAATAAGTGCAATAATCGGCCAACGATGACTGACCACCTGCAACAGCCATCCACCATAAGTTACAAAAAAAGAAGCTCGTTCAAGTACCTTATTAAACCAAGTAACATTGGTTTGTGAATAGTAACTGGAATTTACCCAACAATATTATTAGTTAACTTATTTCTTGGAAAAGTTCAAAGTAGACAAGAAGATTTTGTGTATCCAAGACAAAAATCAGTTTCAATGAGTTTGAAATTATCATAATAATAATGGCACACCTCTGTTAGCCTGTGGAAAATAACGAGCCCATTGAGGAAGATCCCCACTATAATTTACAAGTGGACAATAACCTTCTGCCTCCCTATTATATGTACATCCAGATAACTGGGTAGTGTTACAATGATAGGCTCCGTTCCAGTGATTGCAGGGAGAGGTAACAAATTCAGATCCTTGGTTGCGACCCCAATCGAGACGGTCAGCCATGCTATAATTAGCGCGGTACCATCCACTGTCCTCAAGTAAAGCAAGAGTCATTTTTGATACCACTGATCTTGTATCCACCGACCCAGTCATAATCTCATTCATCAATAGCCTTTTCTCCCAGTGAGAACCTGCACCAATTTGTTTATTCCACAATGGATCCATATTTATTTAGCAAAATACACTATATAAAGTTGACATCCTGGAACCATGAAAATGCAAGTGTGTATCTCAGAGGGACATATTCAAGGACCGGGAAAAAAGAGAATTATCAACCTGATGTACCACGTCCACCTCCATCTTCTAGTTCCAGTCCAGTAAAATTCTCGGAGAATGCCTGAAGGGATAAACTGGTTAAGGGTATTATAGCTTTGCCCACAAATTTAACGTGGCTAAAAACAACTAGCTAAAATACGCTGTAGGAATTAGAGAAGGAAAACTTATGAAAATGAAATACTATAGAATATACCCCATAGTGATAGCGAGCATGCATGATAACCCGAGGAAGCACCACTCGAGTTACCATTCGTCCAAGCTTTTCATCCATTGCCTGTTCAGTAACCTACAGATGGAAATGAAAAGTAAATGCACATCAGGCTTCGGCATAACCAGGTTTAGGAACCTTGACTGTCTGAAAAATAGCACAATACAGATTTCCTTTTTAGTAAATAAGATAATGAAAAAAATACGTATGTTGAAAGGATTTTTGATATATCCAGAAATGGGCACACGAACTGGAGAAAGAGGCAATATCCTTTACAGGTGCTGTAGAAGACAAGAGTTGGAATTCCTCAAAGGCAAATACTAGATCCAGAAGGAAATTTGGGATAGTTCACATAGTTGACAAAGAAAGGCGGTGCTTCACTTTTGGGAATCCTATATGTCCTATAACAGCGACAAGTTACAGCAAACAAGAGGAGAGAGCATCAAAAATTGTAGACTAGGAGGAATTAAATCAGTTTGGGCAAGTTTTGAGCATCATTCGCAACTACCAATTGTTCAAATAAACTATTTATAAGGTTTGACATAGTCTTTCCAGTAATAAATAAGTTGAACAGAAAATCCCCTATATTTGGAGTATAATGCAGTCGCCGAACATCGAATTGCAATCAAAAAGGGAAGAGATAGAACACAATAATAATAAGCTGAACCCTATACTTCAACATTTTGAAAACATTTCCCCTTCGGACCTTTTTCACCCCACATTCTAGTCTCTTTTTTCCTACATTCCGACTTCTTTCAGTTGAGTAATGAATTGCCTGTTGCACTCTTGAAATAATCACAAAAGAATAACGAAAGATTATCATATCAATTGACTAGTCATATGATTTTTCTCAAAAAAGTTAACAGAGAACCAACTAGCAAACGCTTTCAACAGTTTGAGCACAATTGACCACAGAAAAGAGCAAATTATGTTGGGGCATTCCAAAATCTCATAGAAACCAAACTGGTTCATCTATGTCATAAATATTTGACATAATTCCAAAATAAGATGTACTAAAAGTTGTTTACCAAAAGGATAAACCATATTAAAAACAAATGTCATTTTCTACTACAAAACCTATGAAAGTGCACATCATGCTTAGTATTTTATTGTTTTTATAAATAAAAGTAGGTACATTTGTTCCATGTTTAGGTAGATGTATCACATTTTTGGCCGACCTATTGTTTAGTTCCTCAAAAAGAGAAAGGAAAATTTTAGTCTACCACCATATTTTTTGTTTCTGCAACAACGCTAACACAAAGGATATCAGAATTTGTGTATATCTTCTACTTGGAAGTGGGAGTACACATAACTTTTTCTTGGTGATTTTTTCAAGAGATCACGACTGCAGGGGAAGGGAGATATAGTGCAGTCTATGAACTCTTACTAACATGAGTTTCTACTGGTGCTCCTCTGCTAGGTTATAGCACATGCAAAAATTGACAATTACCTGACTACGTCTACGCTTCCTCTCATCACGGAAATGAGAAAAGGCATGAGGATCAAATCCAAGAACATGCATCACTTCATGTATCAAAGTAGCTTGAAGTAAAGTTTCTGCTTCAGCAGTTAAATGGCGAGGAGCAACATTGACATGCCCTGAAAATGGAAAATGTCGGATTAGCAGCTGTGTCCATAAAAAATTTACGCAATGACATGTTTTTGCTCACAAAACACTCACCAGCAACAGCACGACCCCATTGATCACGCTCACATGCTACAGCCCACGCAAGAGTGTTGCCTGTTGTTGGCCTTGTAGTAACCAAAAGAACCAAATCCGCATTTGCAACACCCTCTGAAGTATACATGGAAAAGAATATGATAATTTCTTCCCAAACACGACAATAATGAACCAAATAGAAAAAGATCGCAACAGAATATCAGCAATGCCAAACAGCTAATAATCCGAATAAAATTACCTTCAACGTATTTCCTTGGGAGTTGTACACCTCCATCTTGTCCACAAGCAGAATATCCACTTAACCGCAGGTTTCCCTGAACTGGTTCAACAGCTAATGCTCTTCTAAACCAGTCTGCTGTCTGCTCAAGAGCCTGTATTGGATCCAGTGAAAATATTAAACTATTGTCTTTTATCAAAGATACGGCTACTACTAACTAGTCAAGTCCGTGCCTGTATATTCAGAGACTTTGTGGAATACATATTAATCAAAACAAGGCCTCGCTCTATTACTGATATTAGGAATGGCATTGCATGATATAGATAGTCTTATCACGCATGTTCATTTTTATCAGTAATTTTTTCAAAAAGATTCATTAATCTTGCCAGGTATTTTCAACATGCAAATACTAGATCAATTTGCAGCAAAAAAATCCAAGACATGCTCGTCTGCGACAATTTAAGAACAGTGAAGAAAAAGAGGATAAACCTTGCGAAGCCGATGCCTTTTGTCCTCCCCGGCTATATCATCTAAAGTGCAGTTATACCAGCAATCACCATAAACTGGAGGATCCCCATGTGGATTACAAGAAGATGTACCAGAAAAAGAAGCACCTGGTGGCTCCCCGAGCTAATTAAGCAGAAAGAAAATTCATAAATCAGTAAAGACATATATCATATGTCTCATAAACATTTTCCAGCCGATGATAAAGTACTTGCCTTCACAATGTCCCCAACTTTTTGACAGTCTCTCTCAGATGAATGACCAACAGCATCATAATTCAAAAAGATCCTAATGGGTTGCATGACATCATTTTGTTCTTTGGGAATTTCAAGCAATGTCCTTCCTCTACGGTGAGGTGGGTTTGAAACCACAGACTCCTCATACACCTGAGGAGTGATGGAATACACTTGCAAACCAGGTCTTTTTCTTTGTTCAATTATCTGATCATGGATGCAAGAATGGGATATGGTGCTCTTATCTTCTTGTCTCAACAATTCATGGTCCGGCAAAGTTGCTGAACTGGTCTCTAAACACAGTAGTAGCAATAGAACCTAAGAGAGGCAAGATACAGAAGATTTCAGAAACAACATCAATCAAAATCTAGCTTTCTTTTTCTAAATGTTATCACCATAACACCTTAACCAATGGAGCAGGGAAAACTATGCCTTGAGCAAATTAAGATTAAGAAATAGATGCTCAAAACATAAAAGGCATTTTTTTAAATGTCTCTTCCTAAGATTAACAGCTAATCTCCAAAATCTACATCAAAAATTGAAATCCATAAGCAATTCAAACCAAATCCACAAGCTTACCAAAGCTGGCCAAGAACCTTACAAACACTAAAGCTTGCTAGAGCTGGTTAAGAACCTTACAAAAAATTACTGTAACAATTACCCCAGACTGAATAAAGTCCATGACTATCATTCAAAATACTGATATTAAACCCTCAGGCAGAAAGCCCCAATCTTTAAACTCCAATTCAATCACAAAGGTGAAAACTTTTACGCCTATTTGAGCTAATTAATCAAATATACTAAGTTTATCAAAATACCCATTACCCAAAATAAAAAAGAAGTAGAAAATGAAACTTCATAAGGAACAAGAAGATCTTATAAATGGAAATTACCATAAAATGCAACAAGTTCTTGAGGGTAAAAGAGCAACATAACTTCAGTAGATCCAAAAAAAAGAAAATCCCAAGTCTCCAAAATCTTTTACAAGTAAGAAAACACCTTAAAATTTTCCTCTTTATAACTTCAGATAATTTTCCAACTATTCAAACAGCTTCCCAAAACCCAACATTTCTAGTATTAAGATACCAGCATATTCTCCCAAAAATAAAAACACAATTAACCAAAAAATGAAATAATAAACCCTAAATCCCCTTATTTTAAAATTTAAAAAAAGCTTACCTGAGGGAAAAATATAGCAAATCGAAGCTTAGCTGAAGAGCTGGATTTAGAATGAACACTTGAAGTACTTCTACTACTACTACTACTACTACACCAAATCTTCAACTCCATGAAACGCTGCGTTTAACAAAACACAACTCTGCTAACAACAACCTCGGACCCATCAAATCGCCGCCGTGGACGGCGTTTCTCCGATCAGACTGCTCCACATTATACAAAAATGATGTAAAGATTGAAACTTTACCACCCACTGAGGTGAAAAATTGAAACTTTACCAATCTTGAAGACACCCTTTTGAGAATTAAGAACAATGAGAATTAAAAAATGTGGAAAAAATAGAAAAATCTCAGTTCTTGAATTTTCTCTGAACTGGGTTTTTGTGGTTCTGGGCAAAGGTTACTTTTTTAGCTTCTTCTTAAGAGTGAACCAAAAATCTGTATATTTTTTGTAAAGCAAAGTTCTTGTATTTGTTTGGACACTATGAATAATAAAGTAGAAATATTCAAGAGGATGATATGAAATGTGTATATAATTTAATATAATATAAAGTGAATAAGAATAGGTAAGGGTGGGTGGAGTTAGATCAATTTTTTGGATTAGATTAATATTTTATGGGTTTTATTTAATTGAAAAAATGTTACACTTGTTATAAAATATCATGGTGTTTTATGAAAGGAGTTTTGCTTTTTGTTGGAATTACTGAAATACCATTGCCTTTTTCCTCCATTATATAAAATGAGTGGCTTACGCAAACGATTGTATGATTAATTATTAGTTGAAAATATAATGTATTATAACCTTTACTTTGTTGAAATGATAAGGAAGACCAAAATAATAATTTGGTTTTGTTTAATTAATATAAATTTATATTATATTATTTATATAAAGTTAATGACATAAAGTTGTAATCATGTGACTAGGAAATCACGTGTTCGAGTCGTGAAAATAACTTATTACAAAAATACAGGTAAAGTTAAGGTTGACCATTGTGGTCTAATCCTTTCTTAAACCCCGCACATATCGAGAACTCAATGCATCATGTTCCCTTTCATTAATATAAATTTCTTTCTGTAATTATTTATAAGGAACAACATAATTGTCTGTTTTTTCTGTCCAGACAGATCTTAAATTTTGGGCTTGAAACTTGTCAATTTAGAATTTCAGTTGGAATGAGTAAATTAAGGTTTCATTGAATGTATTTGGGTAATTTTTTATGATGGTTTTTGTTTTATTTGGTTTTAAATTTTGCGATGACAGCATGCTGGTTATTATTTGCAGCAGTTCGAGGAATATAATTGAAAAATATATTTTGGTGTCCAATTTTATATACATGACAAAACAAAATATAGGTAAAGACTCGTAAAGGAATACAGCAAATCAACAATGGAAAAGTGTGTTGTCAGCTAGCGAGTTAGATAAACAAAATATAGGGGTTTTATATTCATTTTCGTCACAGCACTAACAACTTTATTATAGACACATAAACTCGACAATTATGTCTATATAAGTGATATACTAATTAATTAAATTTTAATCATGTTAATATATTTAGTTTAAATTCAATGTTTGCTAGATTATTTTTTCAAGATTTTTTATATTAGTAAAAACATATTTTAAAAAAATATTTCTAGCATAAATAAAAACTGAGAATACATATAATTGATCAAAACTTACTTGGAATTGAAGTATATTAATTGATGTAACTATGTATTAAACTGGAAAACAAAATATTTTTGATCCAATAGCTAGTGTAGTCAAGTGTATCTCTTTTTTATTCATATAGTATTAGTATTATTCTTATTTTTTTTATTCTCATAACTATCTATTGTTTCTTTGTTTCGATTTTCATATCACCTTATTTTGTTGATTGTCACTATTTTTAGATATTGCGTCTTTTTTATCTGTCTATGACGCGAGGATTTATCGAAAATAGCTCATCTTGCTTCACAATGGAGTAAAATATCCGTAAAACTACCATTTTCAAATTTTACTTGTAAAATTATACGGAGTTTATTGTTATTATTTGCGAGTGAGTCATTTGGATTGTGACACGAGATTTTACCCTTTGTGTGTTTTTCCCCTTTTGTTAAGCTGTGGCGACAAAGAGCAAAGCGTGCATGTATTTATTGTACAAGTAGTACTTTTCTCTCTTTCAAAGGGCAAATCCTGAAACCTTTTAATGGCTCGAGGATTTGGAGCAATTTACAACATAAATTGGGCAATTAGTTGCATTTAAGTTATGGATATTCTTCTTTTTCGTCCTTTCCAGAAAGACATACATGATAGATTCTGTAGCTGATTTATCAAATAAATTCCATATATAGGTTTAATAACAAGTTATATACCTGATAAAATAAAACTACTGAAAAATACACTAAAAGTATAAACAACAATAATTATATTCCAATCTCAAACGAATAGGGGTTGACGATATGAAACATGTATTATATCATGAATTTATAAGTTTTTTGTTGGTTGCCAACCTACTGCAATTCTCCTCCTTTGTTTGAATTTGGCATTGATAATGCGAGCAAACTCATACAAGTGAAGTTAAAATAAATATATCAAAATTATAATCTACAAATTAGTTCCTAACTTTAAAAGTAATTCAAGATCCTTAGTTGACCGCCAAAATATTTTTTTTGGTCAATTGAAATATAACTCTACCATATATGTTGTTGATTATTTAGTTGTTTCCACTATTCCCAAATGAAGCATTTTGTCTTAAAATATTTAGTTAAATAAAGGTGATAAAATGTGGCAACCTAGTGGAGTAACAGGAAGAAATTCTTACGAGAAACTGAAAAGAATAGGGTTGAGGTAATAGTAAGTTAGCTACTAATGTTATTATGTTATTGCTAATACTTACTAATTTTAAAAATTATGGAATTATGAAAAATAAAATAATAAATAATAAAGAAAAATGTCGGTAAATTAAATGAAAGTCCTGTCAGCAGACACATTCGCCAATATATTGGAGTACAATTGTTTGTCGGTTACTAACTTATTGATTCAGTCAAACGGCTAGAGCTACTGGCTGAATTTATTTTTAATACTATGAACGGTCATTAATTTGTTTAGTCAGTAATATAAGTTTTAACGGAGTAATTATAGAGTGCTAACTGTTATTATTTTAACTAATTCTGTTTGACCACGTATCTTTGTACATTTCCCTAAATATTTTTACATCATTAATTTAGTTTAATATGCAATAGCATGTTGGTTGTTATTTTTACTTTATTACTAAATGAGTATTATTATAGAGTATAATCATTTAATAAGTAATATGATTGAATTAACCATTTTTTCCTCTATTTTTACTCTGACATGGAGGGTTAGAGTATTTTTTGCTCGTAATATTATTACAGATCTAACATCACGTGTGTCCATTTTCTGCTACTATCATAAATTTATAATTGTAATTTAAACCTTGAAATGCAGGTCTTGAGTATCATAAATAAAGATAATTAAAGATTGTTGAACTTAAAAGGAGAAGAGAGAGAAGGAGAAAGGAAACCGCCAACGCGAAGGTAAATCCGTGATGTAGCCTATAAGTCAATGAGTTTTCTTTTTTTATTTATTGACATAGTAAAATATTTCTATACAATTAAATTATCTATAAGGTAATTACAAATAAAAATTTAGGATACTTTAACTGATAATCTGAATTGACGCGTTATTTGGAACAATTCCTCTTTTGAATGGCTTGAGATACGACAATTAATACCACAAATCAACATTGCAAAAATTTTACGGGGCGTCTTATTTGGTCGCTCCCATTTAATTTATATTTACTTTTTAAAAAATATTTTAACTAATATTTAACGTATGGACAACTTAAGACCTCCTCCTCCTCCTTCTTCTTCTTTTTCTTTGTTATGAAAATAAAGGTGACGATGAATTTATATGGTGTTTGTGAGTATATTTTAAGATAGTTATGGTATTTTATAGTGGTGACTACTGTGCCGCTTTATTTTTTATTACTGCTTAGGGTTTCTTCTTCTATTTAATTGCAAAATATGGGTTTGTTAGATTTGTTGTTGTTTTGATAAATTGATGATTGAGGTTTGTTCTTGATGATATTTTCAGGTTACGTTTCAAATTTGAGCTCATTTGGAATAGATTTAGGTGTTAAATTGTGTATTGGATTGTTTAAATTCGAAAAATAATTTTTTTATACCGGAAAATTTGTACTTCATGCCTATTTGGCTTTGAGTGCATGAAAACATTAGTTGCACTTCAGATTTATTTGACCTTAAGTGCATATGAAGTGCATTTGTTTTTACTTTAGACCTATTTGGCCTCAAGTGCATTGCACTTCAAATTAATTTTCTTTTCAACCCGATAAGCCTAAACTTAATCCTAAAGTGAGTAGGCTTGCAAAAATTTTTACGCAAAATGAATAAATTTCAATTGTAACCTTAAAACTGAGTATAGGTGCAAATGCCGCTTCTATATTTGCAAGTGTTGCAAAAATATCATTGGAATTTCGTTCTCTCGTTTAATTTCTAGTTAATTTTTTGCTGCTTTGTTTCTCTTTCCAAAGAAAAAAAGACACACTGCAAACTTTTTCGGAAATTTAAAACAAAAATATGAAATCCTTATAACAAGCAATCAGTTTCATAATTTAGCACGACTGAAAATAATAAAAGGGTAGTTAAAGTTTTGGTATTTTGCGTACCTAATATCCAATCATGCATAGTTTCACACCTTATAATATGGTTATTTTAATATAAAAATGGGGCTTATTTTTCTGATAGATTCTTGGTCCACAAAATGAGTGTTTTATAATTAGTTACAGACTTACAGCTCATCAACTGTAGGGAAATGTAATTGTTAAACTAATGTTGGTTAAATAATAATCAACCAAATGGCATAAGAATAAAGACATGCCGTAAAAGCACCTCTATTTGGTTCAACAGTTCAATTTCCTTCAGTTAACGTAACTTTTATTGACTTAAATTTTAATAATTGTGCTTCTTTTTAGTTATCGTTAAATACCTTATAACATGCATGACTTAAGTTCCCTTCTTTCTTCCAAAGTCAAATTAGACGTAGACCTTTTTTGCTTCTTTATAAATAAAAAAAATATTGTTCGGGGTTTTTCTTTTCTTATTTACACGAGAATTTAAAGTACACGGACATATTTTCTTATTTACATATATACCAAAACAAAAACCATATAGTTACACGAGAATTTAAAGTAAACGGACAAAATATAAGCTGACATTAACCTTTACAGGTATGCTGATTAATCTTGGATTATTTGAATATAACGACATACCTAGTATATTCTTACAAGTAAAATATAAAAAGAATAATGTGTATGTAGATACCCTACCTTATATAAATAAAAAGACTATTTTTGAAAGACCTTCTGCCACTTGGACTATTTTAATATTTATATGAATTGCTTTTCGTTACATGATGGTAGAGTACATTTATTTCTATTTCGTTATGTAAGGATATCCAAAAAAAAGTTTTTAATTGTTCTGATCAATACTATTCATGATCAGTATAGTATGGTTTTGAGTTGGATGTTTAGTTCTTTCACAAGATACTAAACTAGCGTTTGGATATAGATATGATTGAAACTTGAAAAAGAAATTTTTGAAATTGTGTTAAAAAATAATTTTTGAAAGTCGAAGCTATGTTTGGACATGCATTTTATTTGAAGAAAAGTTAAATTTTTGTGAGTGGAAGAAATTTTTTCACCCAAAACCTGCCCTAAACTAGTTTTTAGGAATTTGAAAATTTTTGAACTTTTTTTTCTCCAAAAGATAATCATATTTTATAAATAAACAACGTTTTTAAAAAATATATAAAAAAAATGAAATCAAAATCTATAACCAAAAGGGAACTAAAACTATATGTTGGTAACTCCATTTTCATTACCGTTTTCTTTCTACATATTTTATCACTCTGCCCCCTCCCCCTCCCCCCTCCCTCCTCAAAACTAGCTCAACTCATGCAATTATAATAATAACATACAGTATAATTTTACGGGTGAAATTTAAAAAGGACAATATATACGTAGATATAATTCCTACCTTACGAAGGTAGCTCAACTCATGAAATTGTTCTAAAATTTTCTCTCTCACACATATTTGTTCATTGAGCTCCCAGCTTTACAAAAGTACACCTCTTTTGTGTGTTTGGAGGGGGGGGGGG
>MCJB01005446.1:100659-125113 GCA_002018475.1 Nicotiana obtusifolia
GGGGGGGGGGGGGGTCGATCCAAAAGAACACCTAGGGTCACCAAAATTGTGGTGCAGATAGTGATTACATGGTTAAATCCAATTCCATGAGTTAAAATGATTGTCCCTTTTTCTCTTTTTGAAAGTCAAAATAAGTATCTTTTCAGTATGTTATTTCCTCATTTCGACAGTGACTAGTTGTATACTCCGTAGTTTGCTTTAGTTTTTAAAATACTTCAGTTTTCCTTTTAAAGTGCAAACAGTTACATCTCAAATTTAATTAAAAAGTGAACACGGAAGGGTATAAACGACAAGAAAATTGGAATAGTGGAAATATAACAAGAAAAAAGCATTAAATTATTATTTTTATGGTTTTCGGAAGAAAGAAAAAAGGAAAGACCAATGAGAAATGCATTATTACTTGTAAGAAAACACAACAAAAAAATGATTAAGATCCGAGAGACAAATAGGTACTACTTACTACCTAATTTAGAGGGTAGAATTAGAGCTCCTACTCCTAGTACAAACATAATTAGAGTTAAAAACTTTGAAGTAATTAGTTTCAATAGGTTGCCAAACCTATTTCAGTCCCTTTAAATTCTTCTCGACTCCTCTCTACCCTAGCAACCTTTGTTGGGAGGTGGACCAAAAACAAAAGGATGCTATAGAGCAATGCGGAGATTACAATAAAAAGAAAGTTAATCATAATTATTACATGCAAGCATCTAATCAATCAACAAGATAATGTTGTGAAAATTTCACATACAAAAGATCGCCTTTTATATGTGTTATATTCTTCTTATATATACGGTCACACCTATATCTATAACATCATTTTCTCATAAAACAATTATTCATTATAAAAGTTAAGTTTTCTCAAAATTAAATTTTTTTTGTTATATTTTATCTTTCTGTAATAGCTTTTTACCCATAAAAATAATATCCATATTTATAGCATTACGTTCTTTGTAAAATTACATATCTATAATATCTATTTATAATCTCAAATAAGATCACCAATTTTAAAGATTTTGACCTCAACATACCACTACTTGGACTGAGATAGAAATTTCAACTATTAACCTCTTACATTACCTTCAAGGGAAGCTGTTAGATATCTGTTTGCTAAAAGTTTGGACATCTTCCCTAATTCAAGCGTTATATCGCTTGTAAGAGATTGGAATCTATGGAACAAGTTACAATTATAAAAAATTTCTATGAATCTTGAAATAATTTAATCTTTTAGTAGATTTAAAGTGTATGCTATAGTGTATAAATCTTTATATATTTAATTACGATTTTACTAATAATGTGTTAGCTTTTATGCTATAGTATATAAATCTTTATATATTTAGTTATGATTTTATTAATAATATGTTAGCTTTCTTTAATATTTAACTAGAAAAATTTAAATATTTTTTGAGTATTTAAATTTGAGTAATTTTCTTATCTCTGGTATGTAACCTAAAAAAATTTATATTTAGATAATTTTATTTATAATAGTTAAAATATTTAAACGTCAAATATTATTATAAGTGTATAATAGTCATTTACTATAAAAGCTAAAACATATCGAAACAAATAATGTTATTATAAAAGTTTGACTGTAATTCGTTTCACCATAAAAAGTTCAAATAAAATATATCGGTTACTTATTTCTCGAGTTTAAATATGCTGAATATCTTTTTTTTTCTTTTTCTATCGGAGAGGATAGATCTTTGAACAGGGAAAGAAGAAGCAAGGAGAGGGAAAATGATACAGCAGATTTTGAATGTCGCACCAATCGAGTGTAAAATGAAATTTCAACTATTAAATTGGAACATTTGTTTCTTATTTGAATTTTAGATTGAATCCAAATTGTGTGACGACCCAGCTAGTCGTCTCATGAGTTACCGCTTCGTTTTTCCCATTTCTACCTTATTATGCTTCGTTATCCATGTTTTATGCAATCACGTTGAATAGTTTGCCTTCGGAGTAGATTTGGTAAGAAATGAGACACTTGGTCTCTTTTAAGAAGGTTTAAGCTGGAAAAGTCAACCGAATGTTGACTTATGAGTTAGAGGGCTCGGATGTGAGTTCCAATGATTCGGTTAATTTCGGGAGGTGATTTATGACTTAGGAGTGTGATCGGAATTGATTTTGGAAGTCCCGTGTAGAATTAGGCTTGAATTGGTGAAGTTAGAATTTTTGGCGATTTCCGGTGATAGGCGAGATTTTGATCCGAGGGTCGAAATGAAATTCCGAAAGTTGATGTAGCTTCGACGTGTGATTTAGGACTTGTGCGCAAAATTTCAGGTCATTCGGACGTGGTTTGGTTGGGTTTAGATCAAAAGAGCGATTTTGAAGATTTTGAAATCCTTAGGTTTGAATCCACGCGAATTTGGCGTTGAGAGGTTGTTTTGAGCGTTTCGAAGGTTGGAACAAGTTTGAATAATGTTATGGGATATGTTGGCATATTTTGGTTGAGGTTCCAGTGGCCTCGGGTGAGTTTGGGTGGTTAAACGGACTATTTCATCATTGGAAGGAAAATTTGCAGAAAAACCAGAGTCGAGAATGCGGTCGCATTTCCCAAATGCGAAACGCATATCTCACAATGAGATAGCAGACTCAAACAGATTTCTGGGCAAGATCCGGGTCCGAAATGCGGTGTGAAATGCGATCGCATTTCTAACATGCGGACCGCATACTTTGCACACTGAGACCGCAGACCGAGGCAGATTTCTCGACAAAAATCAATGTCGAAAATGCGATCGCATTTTTGACATGCGGACCGCAAACCATGCTTCGTGCTGAATTGCAGTGAAGGCTAGGGCTACCTTTGCGATGGTCGCGTCAAATATGCGGACCGCATATCTGTTATGCGACAGATACGCGATCGCATTTTTAAGCCTGACAGGGGCATTTTTGTCTCGATTTTTTACCCTTTAAAAATAGAACCCGGTGGCCATTTGCCATACAAAACTCATTTTCCTTACCAACTAAGAGAAATACCTCCAAAACACCCTAAATCACAGCAAAATCAGCCTTGATAATATATCCAAAGGAGACCTTCTTCGACAAATTCTTGAAAGAGGGGACTTTGGCCATCCTAAACATAATTGGAGCTATAGAGCTCGGATTGCAACTAATCTTGAAGGGATTTTTGGGAGATTTTCAAGGAAAACATCGGGGTAAGTGTTCCTAACTCCATCTTGGTCAAATTACCCAAATCTATTGCTATTCTAGTATGTAATTGGTGATTTAAGTTGGAAAATTTGTGGAAAACCCTTAAGCTTAGATTTTAAGACTTGGAGGTCGAACCGATGTCGGAATTTGATAAATTTCGTATGGTTGAACTCGTGAGGAGATAAGGAACCCGTTAAGGTGAAAAGTACTGACTTTCGAGAAGTGGGCCCGGGGCTCGGGTTTTGCTAATTTCAGGATTTCTTAGTATTTATTGATTGTTTTCACATGGGCTTTGTTACCCCAGCATATTGTGACATATTAGTTCTAATTTTGGATAGATTCGATGCGCGCGGAGGCCAATTCAAAGGGCAAAGGCGTCGCGGGCTAAGAATTTAGCCGGTTCGAGGTGAGTAGTGATTGTAGATGATGTTCAGCGGGTTTGAAACCCCGAATTGCACATCGTAGTGCTATATTGAGGTGAGGCACGCGCTCGATGATGAGCGTGGGATTATTTACTACTGGGGATTGTGACTTGGTCCGTCCCGATTGATGATTTTTACTACATATTTGATTGAAACTTATTTGATATCATTATATTTTGGGCTGATTTCCATATTTGGGCTTCGTGCCGGTTATTTGAACCCTTCGGGGGTATTTATCACTGTTTCCTCACTGTTTTGATTCATTACTTGAACTCAGACATGTCGTTTCTACTATTTTACAACTCAGCCACTTTTACTCAGTTTTGAGATTTAAATGACATTTTAAATGATGTAAATGGGATCGGATGGTACGCCTGCCACGAGATGTGATGTAAATGGGATCGGGTGGTACGCCTGCCACGAGATGTGATGTAAATGGGATCGGGTGGTACGCCTACCACGAGATGTGATGTAAATGGGATCGAGTGGTACGCCTACCACGAGATATGAAATAGCGCTTGGGCCATAAGGGGCCCCTCCCGGAGTCTGTACACCCCTAGTGAGCGCGGGTACCCAATGTGATGTGAAATATAGCCCGAGGGGCTGATATTGTGATGTGAAACATAGCCCGAGGGGCGGATGTTGTACCATGTGATATGCCCGAGGGGCTGATACTGTGTTTTAAATGATACTGAGCCCGAGGGGCGATATTTTACTTTACATTATTTACCAAAAAGGATTTCATGTTTTCACCTGTTGAAAAGAGATTTGACTTGGATTTTTCACTGATTTTCTATTGCGAACGATGTTTTAACTGCTTCATTATAGAATGCCTTGTGCTTTGTGTGGTTGCTTGCTTTCTGCCATTATTTATGATTATTACTCACTGAGTTGGAAGTACTCACGTTACTCCCTTCACCATGTGTGCAGATTCATGCGTTATTGATTCCGCTCCGAGGCATTGACTGCGACTGTCAGAGCGGTGATTCAGAGACTACGAGGTAGTTGTTGGCGTCCGCAGCCTCGTATCTCTATTATCTTGTTGTTTCCACACTCTTCAGACAATTGTGCCAAATGTTTTATATATATATATATATATATATATATATATATTAGACTGGTAGTAGGATCCATAGATGCTCATGATTTTGTGACACCCCAGTTTGGGCTGTTGTCGGGATGGTTAGCTATGTTTCCGCAATTTACTGTTATTAAATTTTGCTAGCACTGTCTCCTTGTTAAATTAACTGCTTAAATTGAGATTTTGTTGAGTTGTCCACCCTTGTCTTCATGAGAGGCGCCATCACGACCGGGTTCGGGGTTAAGGTCGTGACAAGTTGGTATCAGAGCCTAGGTTACATAGGTCTCACGAGTCATGAGCGGGTTTAGTAGAGTCTCGCGGATCGGTACGGAGAAGTTTGTATTTATCTTCGAGAGGCTGCGGAACCTTTTTAGGAAAACTCCATATTCTTGAAATTCTTATCGTGTGAACTTGTGGATCCGAGCACTAAACTTTTGCTATCCTATTCTCTCACAGATGGTGAGGCCGCGAATAACCGGACGAGGTGGACGACCACCAGTACCACCCATTGAGGCCACCAGAGGCCGAGGACGCGGTCGTGGTCATGGTCGTGGTAGAGGCAGAGCAGCGAGGGCAGCATCTGTTGATCCACCAGCTGCCCCAGCTCAGGAGCAGGCTCCAGCAGCACCAGTTCAGGCACTAGCTGTGCCAATTGTAATTCCAGGTCTTCAGGAGGCCTTGGCTCAAATCTTAACCGTTTGCACTGGGCTGGCTCAGGCAGTCTCAGCCAACACAGCGGCAGCTACTTCACAGGCAGGGGGAGACAATCGGACCCCCGCTGCTCGCACGCCTGAGCAGGTATTGCAGGGATTTCAGATGCCGGAGGCACCTCCAGCCCAGCCGGTTGCACCAGTTCAGGAATTCATAGTACTAGTTATGCCAGATGATGAGCAACGCCGTCTTGAGAGGTTTGGCAGACTCCAGCCTCCGTCATTCAGTGGTGCTGAGGGCGAGGATGCCCAGGGCTTTCTTGACAAGTGTCAAAGAATGCTCCGGACGGGCGGGATTCTTGGGTCTAGTGGTGTGGAATTTACCACATTTCAATTTACGGGAGCTGCCTTTAATTGGTGGGAGGCGTAGGCCGGTTGATGCAGCGCCCCTTACTTGGCAGCAGTTCTCCGCTCTTTTCTTGGAAAAGTATGTGCCGCAGTCCCCCAGAGAGGAGCTGCGTAGACAGATCGAATGGCTGCGACAGGGGGATATGACTGTGTCGCAATATGAGTCAAGATTTTCTGAGTTGGCTCGTCATGCTGTCTGGATGGTTCTGACTGATCGTGAAAGGATCAGGAGGTTTGTGGATGGCCTTAACTATCATCTCTGTATTCTTATGACCAGGGAGAGAGTATTGGGTGCTACTTTCGAGGAGGTGGTTGATATAGCTCGCGAGATTGAGACGGATCGCCATCAGGAGCGAGAGGAGAGGGAGGCTAAGAGGCCTCGAGGATTGGGTAGTTACAGTGGCACTCCTTCGAGGGGCTAGTTTCAGCAGAGTAGAGGTCGTTCCTTCAGGCCTGCTCAGTTAGCTCGTCCAGAGTACCGTGGGGCATCTTCAAGTCGTGGTTATCATAGATTGCAGCATGGCCAGTCATCACTCAGCGCCCTTCCAGCTCATGCTCCGTCGGCCCAGGGTCCTTCT
This sequence comes from Nicotiana obtusifolia, assembly GCA_002018475.1. Lineage (NCBI taxonomy): Eukaryota > Viridiplantae > Streptophyta > Magnoliopsida > Solanales > Solanaceae > Nicotiana > Nicotiana obtusifolia. The sequence continues at coordinate 106,943 of MCJB01005446.1, forward strand.
ATACCGAGTGCATCTGCTAGAGCACCAGGGAACTGTTATGAGTGTGGCGAGATGGGCCACATTTGGAGGCATTGTCCTCATCGTGGTGCTAGATCGTCCCAACAGAGGGGTCAACCCTTGACTTCTGCTCCAGTTACTTTACCACCCGCGCAGCCAGCTAGGGGTGGAGGTCAGGCAGCCAGGGGTCGCCCCAGAGGGGGAGGTCGGGCAGGCTCGATTCTATGCTATTCCAGGCAAGACAGATGCCAGTGCTTCAGATGCCGTTATTACAGCTATTGTTTCAGTCTGCCACAAAGATGCCTCTGTGTTATTTGATCCCGGTTCCACCTATTCATATGTGTCCTCATATTTTGCTCATTATTTGGGTACGCCCGGGGAGTTTCTTGCTTTACCTGTTCATGTGTCTACCCCGGTGGGCGATACTGTTATTGTAGATCGTGTGTACCAGTCATGTATAGTGACTATTGGGGGTCTGGAGACCCGAGTGGACCTATTGCTATTAAGCATGGTAGACTTTGATGTCATTTTGGGCATAGATTGGTTATCTCCATGTCATGCTATTTTAGACTGCCATGCCAAGACAGTCACTTTGGCTATGCTGGGTGTGCCGCGGATCGAGTGGCGTGGCGTGACTGATTATGTTTCCAGTAGGGTGATATCGTTCTTAAAGGCCCAACGTATGGTTGGGAAGGGTTGTCTTTCATACCCAGCGTTTGTGAGGGATGTTGGAGCTGAGACTCCAAGCATTGATTCTGTTCCAGTTGTGAGGGATTTTCCCGATGTATTTCCTGCGGACATGCTGGGCATGCCACCGGACAGGGATATTGATTTTGGTATTGACTTGGTGCCGGGCACTCAGTCCATCTCCATTTCACTGTATCGTATGACACCAGCAGAGTTGAAAGAATTGAAAGAGCAACTTCAGGAACTCCTAGATAAGGGGTTCATTCGGCCTAGCGTGTCACCTTGGGGTGCACCGGTGCTGTTTGTGAAGAAGAAGGATGGCACGATGAGAATGTGCATCGATTATATGCAATTGAACAAGGTAACAATCAAGAACAAGTATCCTCTGCCTCGCATTGATGATTTATTTGACCAGCTTCAGGGAGCGCGAGTGTTCTCCAAGACTGATTTCCGTTCAGGATATCACCAGTTGAAGATCAGGGATTCGGATATTCTTAAGACTGCTTTCCGGACTAGATATGGTCACTATGAGTTTCTTGTTATGTCTTTCGGGCTAACCAATACCCCAGCAGCGTTCATGCAGTTGATGAACAATTTATTTCGGCCTTATCTAGATTCGTTCGTTGTGGTATTCATCGATGATATTCTGGTGTACTCGCGTGGTCAGGAAGAGCACGCAGAGCATTTGCGAGTTGTATTGCAGAGATTGAGGGAGGAAAAGCTCTATGCAAAATTCTCTAAGTGTGAGTTTTGGCTCAATTCAGTGGCTTTCTTAGGGCACGTAGTGTCCAGCGAGGGTATACAGGTTGATCCAAAGAAGATAGAGGCGGTTTAGAGTTGGCCTAGACCGTCCTCAGTCACAGAGATTCGTATCTTCCTTGGGTTGGCAGGCTACTATCGCCGGTTTGTTCAGGGATTCTCATCCATTATATCGCCCTTGACCAAATTGACTCAGAAGGGTGTTTCATTTGTATGGTCGGACAAGTGTGAGGAGAGCCTTCAGAAGCTCAAGACAGCCCTGACCATAGCTCCAGTATTGGTTCTACCATCAGCCTTTGGTTCGTATACCGTATATTGTGATGCTTCGAGAGTTGGGATCGGTTGTTTACTAATGCAGGAGGGTAGTGTTATTGATGCTTCTCGTCAGTTGAAGCCCCATGAGAAGAACTACCCCGTGAATGATTTGGAGCTTGCTGCCATAGTTCATGCATTGAAGATTTGGAGGCATTACTTGTATAGTGTATCTTGTGAGGTGTTTACTCATCATCACAGCCTTCAACATTTGTTCAAGCAAAAAAATCTTAATTTGAGGCAGCGGAGATGGTTGGAGTTGCTCAAAGATTATGATATCACTATATTGTATCATCAGGGAAAGGCCAACGTGGTGGCCGATGCTTTGAGCCGAAAGGCAGTGAGTATGGGGAGTTTGGCATACATTCCATTTGGGGAGAGACCTCTTGCAGTTGATGTTCAGGCCTTGGCCAATAAGTTCGTGAGATTAGACAGTTCGGAACCTAGCCAGGTGTTGGCTTGTGTGGTTTCTCGGTCTTCGTTATATGATCGCATCAGGGAGCGCCAGTATGACAATTCGCATTTGCTTGTCCTTAGGGACAGAGTCCAGCATAATGATGCTAAAGATGTGACCATCGGCGACGATGGAGTGTTGAGGATGCAGGGCCGGATTTGTGTGCCCAATGTGGATGGGCTTCGGGAGTTGATTCTGGAAGAGGCCAATAGCTCGCGGTATTCCATTCATCCGGGTGCCGTAAAGATGTATCAGGACTTGAAACAACATTATTGGTGGAGAAGGATGAAGAAAGATATTGTGGGATTTGTAGCTCGGTGTCTCAACTGTCAGCAAGTAAAATATGAACATCAGAGACCCGGTGGTTTGCTTCAGCAGATGGCTATTCCCGAGTGGAAATGGGAGCGGATCACTATGGACTTTGTTGTTGGACTCCCACGGACGTTGAAGAAATTCGATGCTATTTGGGTGATTGTTGATCGGCTGACCAAGCCCGCGCACTTCATTCTTGTGTGTACCATCTATTCCTCAGAACGGTTGGCAAGGATTTATATCCGAGAGATTGTTCGGCTGCATGGTGTTCCAGTTTCTATCATTTCAAATAGAGGTACTCAGTTCACTTCGCAGTTCTGGAGAGCCGTGCAGAGGGAGTTGGTTACTCAGGTGGAGTTGAGCACAGCTTTTCATCCTCAGACGGATGGGCAGTCCGAGCGTACTATTCAGATACTGGAGGACATGTTACGTGCATGTGCTATTGATTTCGGAGGTTCATGGGATGAGTTTCTACCGCTTGCGGAGTTTGCTTATAACAACAGCTACCAGTCAAGTATTCAGATGGCTCCGTATGAGGCTCTGTATGGGAGGCGGTGTAGATCTCCGGTTGGTTGGTTCGAGCCCGGCGAGGCTAGGATATTAGGGACTGACTTGGTTCAGGATGCTTTAGAGAAGGTGAAAACAATCCAGGAGAGGCTCCGCACAGCGCAGTCGAGGCAAAAGAGTTATGCCGATAGGAAGGTCCGAGATGTGTCCTACATGGTTGGTGAGAAGGTCTTACTGAAGGTTTCGCCCATGAAAGGCGTTATGAGATTCGGGAAGAATAGGAAATTGAGTCCTCGGTTCATTGGGCCGTTTGAGGTGCTTCGGAGAGTTGGGGAGGTGGCTTATGAGCTTGCCTTGCCACCCAATCTGTCGAGTGTACACCCAATATTTCATGCTTCTATGCTTCGGAAGAATATTGGGGATCTGTCTCATATCTTGGACTTCAGCACAATTCATTTGGACGATGATTTGACCTATGATGTGGAGCCAGTGGCGATTTTGGATCGTCAGGTTTGGAAGTTGAGGTCCAAGGAGATAGCTTCAGTGAAAGTCCAGTGCAGAGGTCGATCCGCGGAGGAGGCTACCTGGGAAACCGAGCAAGATATGCGGAGCAGATATCCTCACTTATTTGAGGCTCCAGGTATGTTTCTTGACTCGTTCGAGGACGAAGGTTTGTTTAAGTGGGGGAGAATGTGACGACCCAGCTAGTCGTCTCATGAGTTACCACTCCGTTTTTCCCATTTCTACCTTATTATGCTTCGTTATCCGTGTTTTATGCAATCACGTTGAATAGTTTGTGTTCTGAGTATATTTGGTAAGAAATGAGACACTTGGTCTCTTTTAAGGAGGTTTAAGCTGGAAAAGTCAACCGAATGTTGACTTATGAGTTAGAGGGATCGGATGTGAGTTCCGATGATTCGGTTAGTTTTGGGAGGTGATTTATGACTTAAGAGTGTGATCGGAATTGGTTTTGGAAGTCTCGTGTAGAATTAGGCTTGAATTGGTGAAGTTAGAATTTTTGGCGATTTCCGGTAGATAGGCGAGATTTTGATCTGAGGGTCGGAATGGAATTCCGAAAGTTGCTGTAGCTTCGATGTGTGATTTAGGACTTGTGTACAAAATTTCAGATTATTCGGACGTGGTTTGGTTGGGTTTAGATCAAAAGAGCGATTTTGAAGATTTTGAAATCCTTAGGCTTGAACCCGACGCGAATTTGGCGTTGAGAGGTTGTTTTGAGCGTTCCGAAGGTTGGAACAAGTTTGAATAATGTTATGGGATATGTTGGCATGTTTTGGTTGAGGTTCCAGTGGCCTCGGGTGGGTTTGGGTGGTTAAACGGACTATTTCATCATTGGAAGGAAAATTTGCAGAAAAACCAGAGTCGAGAATGCGGTCGCATTTCCCAAATGCGGACCGCATATCTCACAATGAGATAGCAGACTCAAACATATTTCTGGGCAAGATCCGGGTCCGAAATGCGGTGTGAAATGCGGTCGCATTTCTAATATGCGGACCGCATATTTTGCACACTGAGACCGCAGACCGAGGCAGATTTCTGGACAAAAATCAATGTCGAAAATGCGGTCGCATTTTTGACATGCGGACCGCAAACCATACTTCGTGCTGAATTGCGGTGAAGGCTAGGGCTACCTTTGCGATGGTCGCGTCAAATATGCGGACCGCATATCTGTTATGCGACAGATATGCGATCGCATTTTTAAGCCTGACAGGGGCATTTTTGTCTCGATTTTTGACCCTTTAAAAATAGAACCCGGTGGCCATTTGCCATGCAAAATCCATTTTCGTTACCAACTAAGAGAAACACCTCCAAAACACCCTAAATCACAGCAAAATCAGCCTTGAGAACATATCCAAAGGAGACCTTCTTGGACAAATTCTTGAAAGAGGGGACTTTGGCCATCCTAAACATAATTGGAGCTATAGAGCTCGGATTGCAACTAATCTTGAAGGGATTTTTGGGAGATTTTCAAGGAAAACATCGGGGTAAGTGTTCCTAACTCCATCTTGGTCAAATTACCCAAATCTATTGCTATTCTAGTATGTAATTGGTGATTTAAGTTGGAAAATTTGTGGAAAACCCTTAAGCTTAGATTTTAAGACTTGGAGGTCGAACCGATGTCGGAATTCGATAAATTTCGTATGGTTGAACTCGTGAGGAGATAAGGAACCCGTTAAGGTGAAAAATACTGAATTTTGAGAAGTGGGCCCGGGGCTCGGGTTTTTCTAATTTCGGGATTTCTTAGTATTTATTGATTGTTTTCACGTGGGCTTTGTTACCCCAGCATATTGTGACATATTAGTTCTAATTTTGGATAGATTCGACGCGCGCGAAGGCCAATTCAAAGGGCAAAGGCGTCGCGGGCTAAGAATTTAGCCGATTCGAGGTGAGTAGTGATTGTAAGTGATGTTCTGAGATTTTGAAACCCCGGATTGCACATCATAGTGCTATATTGAGGTGAGGCACGCACTCGATGATGAGCGTGGGATCGTTTACTACTGGGGATTGTGACTTGGTCCATCCTGATTGATGATTGTTACTACATATTTGATTGAAATTTATTTGATATCATCATGTTTTGGGCTGATTGCCATATTTGGGCTTCGTGCCGGTTATTTGAACCCTTAGGGGGTATTTATCACTGTTTCCTCACTGTTTTGATTCATTACTTGAACTCAGATATGTCGTTTCCACTGTTTTACAACTCAGCCACTTTTACTCAGTTTTGAGATTTAAATGACATTTTAAATGATGTAAATGGGATCGGGTGGTACGCCTGCCACGAGATGTGATGTAAATGGGATCGGGTGGTACACCTACCACGAGATATGATGTAAATGGGATCGGGTGGTACGCCTACCACGAGATGTGATGTAAATGGGATTGGGTGGTACGCCTACCACGAGATGTGATGTAAATGGGATCGGGTGGTACGTCTACCACGAGATATGATGTAAATGGGAGCGGGTGGTACGCCTACCACGAGATATGATATAGCGCTTGGGCCTTAAGGGGCCCCTCCCGGAGTCTGTACACCCCCAGTGAGCGCGGGTACCCAATGTGATGTGAAATATAGCCCGAGGGGCTGATATTGTGATGTGAAACATAGCCCGAGGGGAGGATGTTGTACCATGTGATATGCCCGAGGGGCCGATTCTGTATTTTAAATGATACTGAGCCCGAGGGGCGATATTTTACTTTACATTATTTACCAAAAAGGATTTCATGTTTTCACCTGTTGAAAAGAGATTTGACTTGGATTTCTCACTGATTTTCTATTGCGAACGATGTTTTAACTGCTTCATTATAGAATGCCTTGTGCTTTGTGTGGTTGCTTGCTTTCCGCCATTATTTATGATTATTACTCACTGAGTTGGAAGTACTCACGTTACTCCCTGCACCATGTGTGCAGATTCATGCGTTATTGATTCCGCTCCGAGGCATTGACTACGACTGTCAGAGCGGTGATTCAGAGACTACGAGGTAGCTGTTGGCTTCCGCAACCCCGTATCTCTATTATCTTGTTGTTTCCACACTCTTCAGACAATCCATAGATGCTCATGATTTTGTGACATCCCGGTTTGGGCTGTTGTCGGGATAGTTAGCTATGTTTCCGCAATTTACTGTTATTAAATTTTGCTAGTACTGTCTCCTTGTTAAATTAACTGCTTAAATTGAGATTTTGTTGAGTTGGCTAGCCTTGTCTTCATGAGAGGCGCCATCACGACCGGGTTCGGGATTAGGATCGTGACAAATTGCAAGTAAAAGCCTATTTTCTTTGGTGATGCTGCATTATATTGATGCAACAAAGCCAGATAGAACCTTCCGAATTAAAGCAAAAACAGCTCGTTAGAAGTTGCATTGAAAAATTTATAGATTAGGGAAAATAGGACGACAAAGAAATGAAGTGCCTTAAATGTTGGGGCCAATTTGAATAGAATGCAAAGAGGTGGGGTTCTACCCTATCTATCCTAATCCACTTTACAATAAAATTTGCTGTTATTTTTGTTATATGGATATGAATGAATACCTGGATTCCTCTTTTATTAAAACTAAAAAGACCAAAGAGGAAAGTAGAGTATGGGTTGGAAAGGTCTTGTCTCCTTATGAAAACTAGTCCTCTTTTTCTTCTGTTAATTATTACTCTTTGTCTAAAAGGACAATAAGTTCGGACTGAGGGTCCATTCATTTAATTTTAGTATTATTCGGAATCACAATGTTAAATTTGTGAAATAGAATCTACGTATTTAAGAATTAATATATAAGAACATCACATATATATCACATTCATACCAAACATGGTTAAACATTTATTGAGAAGTTCTTAATTTGAAAATATCTTGCTACTAAATAAAAGAAAAATAATATTAGACTTCACAAATAATAATATTGTAACATATAAATGAGATGTACGCATGATGTACTTATCAGGGAAAAGGTACAAATTTATTATCAGTACTATATAAAATAGAATAATTTTTGTTCTCCGTTACATTTTTTGTACATTCATCATAAGCACATTATCTCGTATTTGCGCTTTACTATTAACGGATTTTCAACATGAATTGTATAGACTTTACATTTTCAAAATTTTCTAGAAAAGAAGTTCTGAATTTCCTTTTAACTTTTTTACTATAATTTAAAATTATCCTCAAGTTAAAACTCCATCAGGGATCAAGCACAAAACGAGAGTTTTCTCAACGACATAGGAAATATTGACCAAAACTATAATGAATGACAAAACTGCTCAATTACAAATAGTGGCAAATTTGACTCTTTATCTTACTTACTAATACAGTTAAATTCTTTATAACAACCATTCTCTATTATAATATTATATTATAATGTTCAAATCTTTTTTTTTAACCAATTTTTCATGTTATACAACCTTAGTCTTGGATTTATTTGTCTCCCGTAATTCTACAATAAGCTCTTACAGCTAAATTAATTATGCAATGATTTTTAACTAATCAGGAAGGTGACCTTATAAAAGCGAGACGGACCGCAATTTCAGGAATACGTTGACTTTTTTTTATTTTTGTTATGAAAAGTGAAAGTCGTTTCGTTCGAACCACCAGGTTTGAGAATAAGGTGGGATTCCGCGAAGGCATAGTCTTTTTTTTTCTCTCAAATAAAAACCTCATTGGCGCCAAGCGTGAGGGAATGCTAAACGTTTGTTAATTTATCCTGTACCCATTGCTTTGCTCTAAAGCAATTCTGCTCTTAATAAATTTTATTTTATTATTAAATTTGCTCGAGAATAAAATATAAAAAAGCTTGATAATAGATAGTCAAACCTGTAAGTTTCTAACTTTAAGCGGCGCTAAAAGATTCTATCTGTTTTAAGTATTTGGCCAAAATTATATAGTAGTAGTTCTTTAAGGATAAAAGTTTAGAAAATGATACAGTTGAATATAATGATCGCGGAAGATTGATAAAGTAATCAGTTGGTCCAATAAACAATTATTCGAATTGAAAGGCATCGTCGGGGGTGCATTAATTTAGTCCATAATTAGTAAAATAATACGACTTTTGTTCACCAAATGCTTTGTTATGGGGCCTTCTTCAATTAACCATAAATCTATACATAAATTTTGTATTCTAATTTGTCTGTTAACTAATTGGTTTGATACGTCGTTTTGGAGGTCGTATTAGACATTGTATTAGATAATAAGGTGTTTGGTATTCCATTTGACACTTCAAATTTGGCTGTAGTAACAACAAATTAATTACCTGTATTGTCCAATACTTAGCATATGGGAATACATGATGTCATTAATTAAGGATTTTATTTATATACACAAACAGAATTTACAATAACTGACAATTTTTATAATACGTATAATTTAACTCGTTGTATCGAGTTGCTTGTCTTATTTTTCAATATATACTAATATGATATCTTATTCTGGACATTTATATCTTATTATATTTTAGGTGATTTGCTAGGGCAACTTTTTCTTTTAATCATTATTAGCTTAAACAAGTTTGGTTCTATTATTCATACAATACACTGTATGAAGCTATGAACTGATTTTTATGTTACGACACGATGAAACAAATTTAAATTTAATATTAGAAAAAGAATTACTTTACTTGCGGGGCTAACCTACGTAGAAGTATATTAAAGTTTGTATATTTATTATTTTTAGTATAATAAATCGAACACTTGACTACAATTCATATTTTATCAATTCATAATTCATGTATAATTTAATCTACTTAATTATGCCATCATCTTATCTGCACACCAGACTACCACAAATGCCATGCTGCCTTGTCCATGCCATCCTGAGAGAAATACTAAATAGATTATCTAATTGGTCAAGATGATTGCTCCAATTAAGCAATTGGTAAGATGCTTAATTATAGCACAATGATCAATGTACTTATAAACGACAATAACGTATTCAGTGTCTCACAAGTGAAGTATGGGAGAGTAAGGTATGTGCAACCTTTTTCCTATGCGAAGTAGGTAAAGAGATTATTTTCAGTAAACTATCGGCTCATGATATGCATAATCAAAGAAGTAAGGAAGTAATACAATGTATTTCATAATATTATTTTTTTACATAATTGTGGTGTCTTGGCACAACTTGCGCGTATCTCCCCTAATTTTATAAAGTATTTGTTACTTTCTACCAACATAAGTATCGGATAATTCTATTCTTAGACGATGTATACTTCATAGTTATTTCTCATTCATCCCTCTTTTTTTTTTTTTTTTTTTTTTTGGATCGTTTTGGTTTTTATTTCCTTTATTCAAAATGAACATGAGCAGCCGCGTTTTTTTTCTTCTTTTTGCTATTTGCTGCATCACCAGCACTAGGTCTGGGAGTGGGACTGCACATGTAATGTAAGTGTTACGTTACCCTTACCAGTTGCAACTTGCAAAGAGGTCGTTGGATACCAGAATCAGTTTTGGTCCACCTTCCAATTCGTTTAACGTACTAATGACCATCGGGTCGAGTCCCGGGCATGAAAAGAATCCTGCCGCGAGTGCTCTCTCGTTTAATGGATCTTAAACAACATGAATTCGAATCTATTGGGATACCAATTCGAATAATGGACATCGGATGGAAAAATCCAAAAATAAGACCATATTTATTTTTCCTTTCAAACAGAGCAGAAATGGATCTTGAATTTTAGATCAAAAGGTGTAAAATACCACAATTCTTTTTCTCACAGATTGTGTTAATTTAGTTTACATATATATAACATTTTAAAAAATGCAAGTACGTATATGTAACCTGAATAGAAAACAATGAGTTTGTCACTCGCTACTAAAGATATGTGAACCAGCCTATGCGTTCAAGATGCTTTAATACAGATTAATTTCATAAATCTTATTATAAGATCGAATATTTTAATACAATGTCAAACTAATACCGGTCATTAAAATGAGTCACTGCACTAGTAAATATCATTGAAACTATACAATAATTCTAGCTCATATTAAATTTCGATTATTTGATTCTCTAGTCTTTTAGCATCTTTGTTTTGTCAGAGAGTCTTTCTAGCTACGTGTTTCTTTTTCCTTTTAATTATATATATATTTCAAGTATAGTTAATTTAAAGGAATACGTACACAAATAATTGTGGTATTTCTTTTTCCAGATTCCTGAAATCAAAGAATGGATGATGTGGGACCTCTTAAAAGAACAAATTGCAAACAAGGAGCGTCCGAAACATTATAAATATATATAGTGGGGTCCCCAGTTTGTTGAAAATACATGAAGCTGGTGGCAAATGCAGATGCAGCTAGCACCTAATTTTTCTTGCCCCTCAACCCCGCCCCCACCTTCCCATTTTTTTTTAATTTTTTTCGAGGTCCCATATAACCTATAGGTCATGTATTCGAATAGTAGAAGTAGTCATTAATACTTATATTAAATTAGACTGTACACATCACATTCTTTAAGATGCAGACCCTTTGCGATATCTTACACGAATACAGGATGCTTTATACACCAGTGACTCTTTTTTTGGGTCTCCTTTTCAGTACATATGTGCATGTAAGCATTGAAATATCTACCGATTAATCATCACATTTTTATTATGACAGTTATCTATATTTTAGTAATACATTATATTAATATATTTTTGCATAGGCCAAAGGCTAATCTGATGTTATTTCGTACATATTATAAAAATAAGAAGTCACAAAAGAAAAGGAACAATTTTATGAAAGAGTGATGTGTCATTTATATGTATAAACAATAATAACCTAATACTTGTAACTTTTACTCATACACCTTAATGGTGCAGGGTTTGCACCCTTAATGGAAGTCCTCTCTTTTTCCTTTTAATCTTTATTTAAGGGTACCACGGAACCCAAAAGATAGTACAAGAAGGAAAAAGGTAGGGATTGTGGTTTAAGAGTGTAGTACACAAAATAGTCTTCAAAGTGGATGATCTTAAATTTTTGTCGCCATATGCTTTATTGGCAGAACTTCAAATTTAACAAGTGTTGTTCCTTACATGTTCGATGGACAATATTTTTAACTTTTGACCTTGAAGTGTTACCCATAAAGCAACCAGAGATCAAAAGTTAAAGATCACCCAAAAAAAAGTCTCGTAATTTTGCAAACTTTTGGTGGTTTAATGCCATGGCACTTGAAAAGCCAGAAGACACTAGTGATGATTTGGTTTGGATTTCAAATGGGTTTGTCTTGCTTGAAAGAGCAATGAGCCCACTTCATAATGATTTTCCTAACTAGCTAAACAAAGGGAGCAATGTCAAAATTACGAGAACAAAAGGCCACCATGTAAAAATAATACGGGCTAGCCAGTTTTCAGACTGATAATTGAAAAATAGTCAGTTTTTTGCAAAGTCATTAAAAAATAGTCATTATTTTACTGCAATACGGAAAGTTCCAGCATAATTTACTGGAGATTGGAGCACCTGTGTATGAACTTCCAACATATTATGCTGGACCAGTATATTATGCTGGAACTCCAGTATATTATGCTGGAAGTTCACATGTAATTCGAAGTCCAGTATATTATATTGGAATATTTTTCGGATTTTGAACTGTATTTTCGTTCAGATTTATCTTTACATGAAAAGTGACTAAATTTCAATTACTTTTAATCCTGTAGCTATTTTCCAATTACCACTTGTAAATCTGACTATTTTTTAATTTTAACCCTTATGCTCTCTTCTCATATTTCCTTTACATCATTTTGGTTCTAGTTATTCTTTTTTGGGCTGCTGGCCTGACAGTTTTAATATATGCAAGCGCCTAATGAACCTTGCAGGCAGTCGGTAAGTCGAATGAATCTAGTTTTATATTCTTGAAAACTTATCGAATGAATTAATCGAGGATTAGGCTAGGTAGTTGATCCTTTTTCGTTCATATCTATATTTCTTTTTCATACTTATATAGTACTACTATTAGTCTCATTATTATTGTTGTTGTTTTTGATTCGGTTATTTTATTTTTTTGGTTATTCCTTTATTTTTATTTCTTTAGTAGAGGGTTTATCGAAAACATCGCCTTTACAAGGTAGGATAAAGTCTGCGTACATATTACTTTCTCCTGAAGCTACTTGTTGTGTTATACTGGTATTTACCCTTGGCTTCGGATAACAATGAAATTTGTACATGATTTTAAAGACACGTGATTTGGTTTGATACAAATAATGAAGAATAAAACAGAGATTAAAGTCAGTAAACAAATTGGAAAAAATACAAACCACAAGCCTTGAATAGTCTTGGCCTTGATTGATTTCTTCGAGATAAACAAATATGAATCAAACAAATAAAGAGATAATAAAGCAGACTTCTTTTCTATATTTTGATAATTGAATCGTGAGATGCCTTTTACAATTGCATTGCCCCTTTATATAGGGGGGAGGAATAATTCTTGTACAAGGTAAAAATCTATTTACAAAGTAAAATATCCCTTGATTTACTGATTTCAACGGTTTTGTTGGTTGACGCCGTGATTCTCGCCGAGATATTTACGTATCACGGAATTTTCGGTCCTTCCGTTATGCAGATATGATAATATTACCCTAGGACATTTCCCATAATCGACCTCGACAAACTCATCATGGGCATCATGGCATCGAGTTCCGATTCGATGGTGCTCGGTCTCGACCTTCGATCTTTGATCCTCGATCCCGGCCTATCGAGCAGTAGTTATGATTGATACCAACCGTATAAACTCGAGCCCGATTTTTCTCTACGCAAACGGTCCGAGTTCGACCCCATACAACTGGGTATGTGATTCTTGAAAACTTGTTAGACATATATTCATACTATATTTGCATATAACGCCATAAAAAAGTAATGGATACACTGTCATTCTGCAATCCTCGATCCAACACACTGTTGGAAATTCAGCAATAAACGACCAAATTAACCTAAATTTTCATAGTTTAACCTTTACCTGCAAGCATAAAAGCCTAGTAGACAACAGACCTAACCAATTTAGACCCTCCCCATGCTATCTCAAATTCTTTAACCAACTTTTCTGGTAACAATTCCACCCCTTTTTCCTAAGCAGTATTAATTGCTGACCAAGACTTGAGCCAAGCCAAAAACCCTTCAAATGACATCTCCTTTTGTATGTCAACAGGAATTGGATTACCTTCTGAACCTAATCCCACACTCTCAACAGGAAACGGCAGTGGTCTGTACCCATCGAACAGGAATTTAGCATTTGGGTGCCAAAAAGCAAGTGTTGAATCAAGATAACTCTTCATTTTTGGATCAAATTCAGAGCTCACGCTCATCGTTGTGTATCCCCATACTGCTATCATACCTCCTGGTTTTCTTAGTACACGATTCGCAATTGAGTAAAACCTGTTCGAAAGATTTAAAACAAATTTAAACAGACGTTTTAAGAAATCTTTAATGGGATGCTCGAAAGGGAGCCCTGGAACAACGTACATAGTCTCCATGTGACCTATAGTTTACAGGTTCGAGCCGTAAAAGTAGCTACTAATACTTGTATTAGGGTAGATTGTCTATATCATACCCGTAGGGGTACGGCCTATGCTTTGTGCCCCGAGTTACATTTCTTTAATGAAATGCTTTGATAGCGGTATAAATGTCATGATATATTTAAGATCATAATAAGTTAGTTAAACCTTGGGAGGTCGAACCAGTGAACTGCAGTAGCAACCGTGATCAAATCAACAAAGTTTTCACTTCTAACTATAGTCACAAGTTCCTCGTCGGACATGGAGAGTGGAGTGTGAATATAGTGAATCCTGGGGTGTTGTAGTGCATGATTTAATTGGGCTTGCCTAACATCTGTTGCTATAACATTTTTGTAATGCTCTACTACCTGAAAAATAAAATAAATTACTCGCTACAACAAGTTAAAATTAAATAAGAGAGGGAGGGAACTGACTCCGATGGCAGCTTGGGCGTTGCCGGTGCCGACATCCCAAACAAGACAGTGGTGGGTGAAGCGTTGAGCCAGCATTGAAAACCATTCGCCGGGATAAGTTGGCCGTCCGTCGGAGTAGACCTGCGCCTGTTTATCGAATAATCCCGCCATCACAATCAGCAATATGGATTAAAACTTCTATTTGATCTATTTAAGAGGTTGATTATGTGATTTTCAAAGTTTGGTAATTGAAAAATATAGGCCACAAGTCTATATATTTCGAATGTCTCTACAAATTATATTAATCTTTTCTAATTTTACAAATTTTAAGAATTTAAGTTAAGTTTTAGAAAAAAAAAAACAAAAGGCTAACTTTTGCATAACATATTTTTCTATTAGAATATTGTAATGGCTATACAAAAATAAGTCATATTGCTTTCCCATTAATGTTGCGCTAATGAGATACTAATATTGAAGATAAACCCTTGACGATATTAACTATAGTTAACTAAGAGTACCGATGCGCTTATGATAAAAGTCTTACCATACCCAATTACATTTAGAAATGATTTCAAATTCTTGGGGACAATTTCGAACATGACGGAAATTTGAGCAGACAATTCTAGCCGGCTTTAAAATATATTAGGTATAGTTAAAATATAACAAATTTATCATCCAATATGAATAATCTCTTCGAAGAAAATATTTAGCTTTTTAGTGGTATAAAAGCCGTTTAACATTTTAGGGATATTTTTGTCAGATTAACGTTTAGCGTCCTAATATTTGTGCTTTTATAGTATATTAGTATCGATAAAAAATGTGTTGCATGTTAATAATGACATGCGATGGTTTAAACATTTATTTATATGAATGAATAACAAAACTTAATTAATAAAAGAAATTTTATATATAATAATACAATAATCATCTACATGCCGAAAAATATTATACGTTAGCATAATACATAATCTCAAAATGAAATTATATCATCAGACTTACACAAATGATCAATTTGGTCATGTTAGTTAGATAATTATGTATTATAGTTTAATAGTATTTAATGTTACGGTATCTTACCGAATACTTCTTTGTAGACGATATTTTTTTATGTGTGTTTTTCCCTTTTATGCTTTGATTGCTCTGCCATAACCAGAACTCTTGTTGTCGATATTGATATCTCTCTTGAAAGTGCAACATATAGTTGTTTGTGCAAGAACAAATATTGCAATAAATATAGTCCAATATTTAGGATGTTTATCCTTGTGCTTTATTTATTATAATTGCAACACATAAATGACGAGTGTCTAGCGTATATAAAATTCTAACTCATACGCTGTCAGATAATAGTATAGAAAGATGTCGAACCTACATAGATTAGTTTATCTATTCTATAGACATTTCTTGTTTTAATTACTATTTGAAAAAATCAAAAAGAGTTGAGTGGTAAATTAACTAACTAAAAATGCACGAATAGAGCAATAGAAAATATTTTATTTTTCACAAATTTAATAAAAAGGTGTTGGGATCCTGATTTTACTTAATATTTCTATTATATAGTATGATTATTATTCTTCAATTTCTATTTCTCAAAAATGTATAAATGCCTCTCACGATTACAAATATATATTCTTACTCAAGTTGAATAATTAATTGCACTCCTCTCGATTATACAAATTAATATTCAAGATAGTAATATTAAAGAACCGAAAATATATGATTGAACTAAAACATGCTCTTGTTAGTAAGTCCCTTTTTGTTTACCCTACTTTTTATAACTGATTATTACACTATTCGCCTCTCTCGATTACAAATAAGTGTAAAATTAGTTATAATATAAAAGAGATAGATGTTACTAAATAAATATTATCAATCAATACTACAATTAAATATTTTATTTCTTCCGCCTCCCTCGATTATAGAATTAATAAACAGTTAATATGTAGTACAAGATATTTAGATGTTAATAAATCAAATAACATCTAACTGTAAAAATAGATAAAAGTTAAATAAAAAGTTTTAGCTCAAGCATGTGAATAATAACTACTATTATATAGAAATATAAGATCCGTCTTTCTTCCAACACAAGAAAAGTTACTCTATACTGGAATTAGTACTAACAATGAAAATATTCTTGTCCATTAAATAAGAAAATAGAAAGAAATATTCAAGAAGAATAATTTTCCCTGTTTAATTAAAAATAGGAACTAGAGTAATTTCTTACACTAGAATTTATTTAGAAACAACAACTAAATCACTATTATGATATGAAAGAAAAGATAACTCGATACTAGTGAAAGAAATAAAACTGGTAGGTTGACAATTAGTGTAAAATAACCATAATAAACATATCATTTATACATTAAAATGAAATCAACTTAAATAGAACTAAGGATGGAGATAGTTTGGTAAAATCCGAAATCCAACTGAACTTTGAATTTTCTGAATTTTTGGATTACATATTGGATTTTGGATTTAATTTTAAAAATTTTTGAATTTCGGATTGGATATTGAATTTGACACTTTGAATTTTTGGATATCAGTAAATCCGAAATTTTTAAAATTTAAAATTTAATCAATTCTCCATATGCCAATAGTAATTAATTCAATACTCTACCTATTAGATATTAACCCATACTAGTATAGCACCCGCACAATGCGCGAAAAATATTAATCGTATTATGTGATCTAATTAGTTTGACTATATTATATCATATTTGCTTGAATAAAATTTCAATATTTTTTTTAATCTAGCGAAACATGCCCGGTAAGAAAACCGGATGAATTTAGAAAAATATTCATATGGTAATCGAATAACTTTTTAGTTCCTCATTTTTCTTTATTACATATTCTATTATATTTATTATTATTTTATTTGATATTTATTAGATTGTTACTTGACTTAATATTATTTAATATTTATTATATATATAGTTTTTAGTGTATCTGAGTATATTTTTTGTGTGTGTTTAGAGGGCCAATAATTTGCTATTGCAAGATCCACTTTGTGCAATGGTTGCGGATTACCTTTTCTTGGATCACGTTTTAGGATGATTATGTGATGCACGTTATTAATATTGCTGTCATTTGGGGAAAGATGTTTAGATTAATTATGTGTCATAGCCCCAACTATGTTAATTCACCGATGGATCCCATAGCCGGTCCATATCCGAATAATGTATTTTTAGTAGTAACTTTTACGTTTGAGGTGGCAGTGCACCTATGATCTTAAAATTTTAGCTCTGTCATTTGACATGACGGAACTATATTACCATTTCTAGTTAAAAAGATCTAGTTTTCATAATATTTAGTAGGCAGAGTTTAATAAAATATTATGAGATCAAAAGAGCTAAAGAGTATATTTAATGGCCCATTTTGAACTTATTCCCAAATTGTGGTGGAGATAGACATCAACCATAATTTCTTAAAACAATTAGAGAACAATTTCACCAATAAATCCAGTTCCTGAGAAAATTGTAATGGAATAGAATTTCTGAATAATTCAAAAAGCTCTTATTTTTCTTTTTTTCCTCTTCTATTTTGGAGGGATTTGAGGGTAGGAGAACTAACATTCTTTATAGTGGAATATTTTTCATACCGCACCTTTATATGCAGGTGAAAAGGAAATCTGCAGCTGGAAGCAGTAGCAGAAAATTTCCACGAACCAAGGATTCTAGAGTTCTATTTTTACAGAAAAGTTGTTGGTTCATCCATATAGTTTAATGTATAAATTAGCAATTGACTCACGGACTGAGTTGGATTCTAATTGCACAAGTTAGTATG
>MCJB01005446.1:125133-206260 GCA_002018475.1 Nicotiana obtusifolia
AAAAGTAAAGTAAAATAAAATAATTTTTTGGCAGCAAACGAAAACTATCAATGGAAAAATAAAACTTTTTCTCGTCCTTCTTTCTTACTCCTCTCGTCCCCCCCACCCCGTTGGTTTTCTCCTCTTCTCTCCATCCTCAAAATAATCAAAGCTAATCATGAACGTAAGTGAGTGTCAAAATCATGTAAGTGCTTGATTTAGGTACAAATTGAGGAACATTTATTTGTTTTGATAATGTGTTGCTGGAATCGGGCTGAAGATCTAAAACTATCCCAGATAAATTCCGAAATATTTAACTTGATTTGGAGGGGTGCGCCAGGCCCAAGCAGCAGTGCAACCCATGGGCGACGCGCAAAAGCCCAAGTAGCAAGCTACCTTAATGGGCCTTCCCCCTTAAAAAATTGAGTTAATATCGTGTGAGCCGATGGCCCACATATCAAATATTAAACTGATAAGAACAGATACTACACTTGATCTTAGCCAAAAGGCCGAGAAAGGTATGCTTTAAAACGCATACGGGCTTCGCCTTTTATTGCTCCTCTCAGCTGTCGACTTATTTGCTTCTTTCGGTATGGGATTGCGAGAATACTGCAATACTTTTCTTTTTCTATAAATGGATAATCAAAAGAGTTGAACGTATAAACATGAAAAATTAGGAATAGAAGTGTTCTTCATATGTACTCTCTAATTAATAGAAGTGGCAATTTTTAACAACATATGTACCAAGATCTCGTCTTTAGTTGACGCATGTTTTCTTATACTACTTCATAGAACTAGATTAAGGTACGCGTTTTGCGTGTATACTTATACGAATAAATACATAATTTTTAAAAATTACATACATATTATTAGATAATTTGTTTGAGTTATAAAATATAATTTATGATTTTTTAAAAAATAATTAATATTATTCCCATTTGGTTAGTTTAACAAATGAAGGAATTTTATTTAGATGCCTTATTGTTATTTTGTTTGGACTTATGTCGAAACTTATGAATATTGTTAATATTTACAATTCTTTAAAGATTTATCAAATAGCACAAATAAAAAATTATATCTTTTGGTCTTTTAAAAACTTGCGAATGAAAAAAGTTGGCATTATACCTTCTAAAATAGTGACAATGTAAAGTTTAAAGAATGACTAATATTGAACTAATATTTTACAACAAAAAACTTAGTTTAAAAATTATAGCGAGACGATTTCATTCGTTGGACTGAATGCAAGAAACAAAACAAATGACAACTCATTTATATAACTTTAATATTAATGGACTTTAAATAAGAAAAAATTTAATAGCAAAATTTAGTTGATTTTAAAGTCCTAAAATTAAAAAAATAATTAAACGACTATTTTGTCTAGTATAAAATCTATTATTAAAGAAAAAAATAGGCAAATGATATTTTGCTAAGGGATTTTATGCTTTAATATAGTATAAATAAATAGATAGATATAGATTTTAATGCTCTAATAAGATGTACAATTGTTCTGACTACACCTACTATGATTTTGATATTTTAGGACGATTCTAATTAAATCTGTCAAAAGGTTAACATAACATTTCAATAAACGGAGAGAGAAGAAATCAAAATTCAAAAGAACAATTTGTTAAAAAGCTTATTTTGCCTGTTTTTCGCTTTTGCTTACCAAATTAGCCGATAAGTCTAACAGAAATAGACTAAAAAGGTATAAAACTTATGTATAATTTGGATTTGGCCAAAGATAAAATTTTATTATATTTAACTATTTAAGTTCAAGCATAATTTATATTATTTATGCAAAAAATAAAAAGGGTAAAGGCTTGAAAAATAAATATGCCCGACAGGGATTATGTACCACACTCTTATGGGAGTGGGCCGTTCGCCTCAGCAATAAAATAGATGTATCTTTAGTTCGAAAATATTATGATGGAGCGGGCCGTACGCCTCGGCATTTCTATAAACTACTCTCATGAAATCGTACGTAATCATTGGCAAGAATCCCGCATATCTGTGAGCTTTTCCTTATTGAACTGTTACGACCTATCTGGTAAGGTCCATTATATATATACTCCGATTAAGGAGGTAGCTACTAGCTAAGAGTTTGAGTTATTGCTGAGAAGAGGATTGTACCACGTATTATACTTGTTATTTCGCTTATTTACTCTGACTCACACATGTTTACTTCTACTGTATCTGTCTTATTGGACCACTAGTAAATGTTGATGTCGACCCCTCATCACTATTTCTCCGGGGCTAGGCTAGATACTTATTAGGTTCGCTTTGATTTACGTACTCATGCTACACTTGCTGCACTTTTTGTGCAGGTACATATATGCCTGGTGGTATTTTGGGCGAAGAGGCGCGACTACTGCATGGACTTTACCGTGAGCTGTATTTCATATTATGATCCGCAGCCTACAGAGTCTCCATTAGTGTTATTTATATTCTCTCGTCTAATTTGTATTCCAGACAGATGTTGCATTTTATTAAATTTCCTAGTTGATACTCATGCATTTGTGACGCGGGGTTTTGGGGGTTCCTACAGGTTGTTCATCATTGTGGTTCGGGTAGATATTATCATTCACTCTGAAAATTCTATTTCATACTATCTAATTGATAAAATTTATGAATTTGAAGTACTAGAATGGGTAATTAAATTGATCAATCACTATTGGCTTGCCTGACAGCGGAGTTAGGCACCATCACGACCTATAATGGATTTTGGATCGTGACAGCTTGGTATTAGAGCATTAGGTTCACTTAGGTCTCACGAGTCATGAGCAAGTCTAGTAGAGGCTTGCGGATCGGTACAGAGACGTCTGTACTTATCTTCGAGAGGCTACAAGGCTGTTAAGAATACTTCCCTTCTTGATTCCTCATCGTGCGGTTTGATTCTATTGAGGCTTGTGCCTTTATTTCCTTCCTACTCAATCTTATGCGACGTGAAACACTTGTTGTTAGTTGGACATTGAGTAGTGGTATTGACACCACAAACGTGGTGTAGGATATTTTTTCCTGCGTATTCGGGCAGGCTATTATCGTCGGCTTGCGGAAGGATGTTCATGTGTTCCAGCTCAGTATATGTATTTTCTATGGTTTTGAGGCTATGCACTGATTGCTATGTTATTCATGAGTTGTTATCGCACCGTGTTGGTGTAATGGTAGAGTGCTTATGTATGGATCTCAGCAGTGAATGGCTTAGAAGGAGGATTTCTCAGTACATGATTTAGAAGTTCAGCATTTAATTCCAGCAAAGGAAAGGCAATCGGATGATGGATGTTCAGGTTTTGGTTGATGGAGTAACGAGACTTGGTATCTTCGAGCGTGGTGGAATTTTCATTGTGATGCGGTATTGTCGTCCTTGTTTGAACGCATTACGGCTCACCGATGTTATAGTCTCCTTTAATTTTGCCTTCGCGGCAGGGTGTTGTGAAATGGTGCCTGAGGGGTGGTTGTCAGAGATAGCGGTGTGCGGCAGTTCAGAATCGAATTGGTATTCCTAATATTGATGGCTCAAGAGGATGATCTCCGAAGAGGCTTAGAGTCGGTAACAATTTATTGGTTCAGGTGCTACATAAATGGATTTTGATTTGATGCAACAATTGGGCAACAAAGTATGAGGGAGGACATGGCGGGAAATGTTTCGCAATGGTTGAAGTACTAACAGGTCAAGTACGAGAAGCAGAGGTTGAGAAGTTGCTTAAGAGAGATGGTTTGACCGAAGTGGGAGTGGCAGAGTAGCATATGAATTCTGTGGTAGGATAGCCACGTACCTTGAGGAAGACTAGAGCGATTTGGAAGGCATGGTAGGAGTGACTAGGTCCACGGATTATAATTTGAATGGTGGTTACTGTATGGAGAAAGATTGAATATGGTAAAAAGGAGTTTGCCTGAAATAAAAAGGGGTGTGAAGATTTGATTATCGTTACGGATGCAACATAGCTTTGAGTTTGGAAGGTATTGTCAGGTTTTCAGTTGATGTCGATGGGGAGTGAATAGACTTCTATAGCTGGTGGACGAGCATGAGCTTGGGAGGGTTTACTGATCTCGTGGTAGTTGTAACCAGTGCAGCGCCGTTAGAAGATTTCGGCATGGAATTCCACAGGTAGGTTATCTTGTGTGGGCAGGTTAACGATTGCGTGATGTTGACGAAGCTTCTGCGAAGAATACTACTTGCTACACGGTAAGAGGTCGAATATGTGATTGTCACTGAGGATTCATAATGTTCATGAAAAGCTTAACAAATGACTTCGAGAAATTTGGCGGGTTAACGGTATGGGATCATAGTAAATGAGAAGGAGGAATCATTGTGGGCCCTACATTATGTTATGGTAGCTTAAAGCTAAGTCGTGGAGCACCAGCGTCTATGATTGGATAGTTTGGGTGTCGGCTTGTTCAACTTCTGGTTATCGATACATTGGTGGATTATTTGTGACTAAGAATAGGAAACATCAAGGGTAATTTGAGTAGAGAAATTGATAAATGTGTGCTATATTTCGTCTTATCGATTCATGTGAAGGTTTTGGGAAGACTCAGAGTTTATGTTTTGTGGATATGATGTACAAGGAAAGGAATTCAGCCGGTTGCTTCTTTGAGAGTATGTGCTAGCAGAGCATTGGAGTTTGGTTATTTTCGGGATCAGGTCAGAGTGGGTGACTCTCAATAACGGTCCTAGTGGGTTCAAGAATCTAAGTGCAGTGCCTAGGGATTTTGGGTTCGTTGTGTAGTTAAGGACTGAGTTTTTGCAGTGGATCGCGACCGGAACTTGAAATGTTCTATGTCATCTTCGGGTATGTGATGATTGGAGTAAATGAAGAAATAGCTTCAAATTCGCGGAGGGTCTTGCAAAATTGGTGTACCAGTTGGAGATGCTATTGTACGCTTAAGAAGGGCATGAGGTGGTTCATGGGCATTGAGACGACGTGGTCTCGCGATTTGAGTCACTCGGGATGAGTGCAGATTGAGTTCGTCATATTCTGAATGGGGCTATTATATTTCTAAGTCAGGTCAAGAGTAAATTAAAAGAAGTTGGGTCGGTTGTAATGGTTGAATCGGCATGATTGTGGCAATCATCAGTCCCTTCGGTGTGTGAAGTCATACATGTGGTTTGTAGTTGTGCGTGCGGGCTTGAAAACCACCACAACTTGATAGATTTGGGAGGTATTTGACTCAAATGGCCTTGTGGTGTAAATGGATTCCGAAAGAGTCATGGCGGTTTAGATCACGACTTGAGGTTTGTATTTTCTGCGGTTTGGGAATTTAGTTGTGTGTTGCATTGGTTCTTCTGTAATGAGCTAAGTGAAAGGTTTCTAGCCGATGAAGTGTTTATTCTACTAGTAGCTCAGGAGTTATGATGAATTCGTGTATTCTCGCATAGCGACATGATAGGTGTAGTGAACGGCATGGGAATTTGAAAGTTGAGGATCAAGGTTGCGGTTCGGTGTTGGCAAGAATGTCACGAGCTCGGATGAGCAGGGAAAAATTCAGATGTTCAGAGTAAGCTGGCGTTTTCTTTAGTGTCACCTGAGGACGGCTTCCTGTGTAATAGGCTTTGTGTATGGATTTGCGGATTCTTGATTTGCTTTACAAAATTAGAATGGTTGGTGGTATGGATGTGCAGACTTTGCTACCTGGTGCGAAAGATCGCGGGAGAGTATTCTACCGGGAAAAATTGTATAAGTATGACATAGTAGTCATTTGATTGTTAAAGATTGAAACCAAGTATGGAGATTCTAGTACTGTCCCTAATGTGAGAGTTTATGCCTGGAAGGCGCCCTAGTCCTTTGGTTGTGAACTGTGGGTTTGTCCCGGATTGAGACAGCTTCATTGTTCGCAAGTGTGTTGTGGTCCCTTATAGCTTGTGGTATTAGATGAGCAGGATGGCTCTCGAGATGCAGATCATTTATCGCACCTTAGTCGTGCTTAGGTTTTGTGGCATATTGCGTTATCCGTCTCCCCAGAGTTGTATTTTTTTGCATTTAGCGTGCTTATGACCGACATTCAGTATTCCGCAGGTAGAAGCATTATGGATTGATGAGTATGTCCTTCTTTATTATTATGAGTGGATCAGATGGTACGCCGCCATGGGTGCATTAATTGGATTGGGTTGCCTACCGCAACGGTATCATGTTTGGATCGGGTTGCGCGCCGCAACGACGTCAAGTTTGGATCGGGTTGCACACCGCAACAATTTTATGTTAAGTACAGTTCCCTATATCTATTCCTGCGTATTTTGTTTCTCATTCTCTAAGAAGGGTTCATAACATCTGTTCGACCGTTTTATTCATTACGCGGGCTGGATAATTCTTTTCCAGAGTTCGTTCCTCCTTATGTGTCACATTTGAGTTTGTAGCTTGTTGGCGCATTCTGGGCGTCATATAAGATTTTTGGCAGTGTCTGAGATGGCTTATTGCATGAGCAGCTTGTACTGGGCGAAACAAGATTATTGGAACTGAAATTAGTGCAATCAGATTCATATAAGGTACATTAAAGAGAAAATATCGTTATTCAATTCAAAATGAGGTAATGGTTCTTGTCAGGAGGAGAGACTCTATGAATTATTGATCCGACAGGTGGTTATGAGTTTCTACACGTCTCTTTCGTCGTGGCTGTATTGCGAGAGTTGGAACAGGTTTTATATGCGTCATGAGATGTATTGCGGGCATCAGATTCGTGAAATTTTAGCTATTATGGTCGGAGGATGTGATTATGGGCAACCGACTTATGTGGTGCATGGTGTGAATTCAGCAAAGGTGTATGATCATGTTTTGGTACAGTGTGTAGTGATGGATACAATGTTCATATGTTAGAATCAGATCTTGTAGACGAATTCGGAGGTTGGAATTTGGTTCTAAGGCTTATCGACTAAATAAAAGGGAGGATCTTCAATCTGACTCGAGCTAATGTGTACAACTGGATTGTGGCGGCATGGGTAGGTGCACGAGGTACAATTATTTTGCACAACTCTGGAGCAGTGCCTAGCACGTCCGAGGACGAACCTATGTTTAAGTGAGGGAGAATATAATGACCTTCATTTTGAGCTCTAGTGCGTCGTTCGGTGGTTTGAGGCCTTGAGTAGCTTCACTTCAGTTAGTATGACTTGTACGTATGGTCGAAATCGAATTTCGGGAAGTTTGGGATTGATTTGGAAAGAAAATTCTAAGTTCGGAAGCTTTAAGTTGGAAGAATTGGCTAAGATTTGACTTTTGAGTAAACGACCTCGGAATCGGGATTTAAAGGTTCCAATAGGTTCGTATGATGATTTCGGACTTGGGCATATATTTGGATTGAGTATCGGATCACCCGGGAGCATTTCGGCGCTTATTATGGAAGGCTGGTATTTTAAAAGTTTAGAAAATTCTTAAGTTTGACTTGAAGTGGATTTTAATGTTACCCATGTCCGTTTGGGATTCTGAGCCTTGGAATAGCTTCTTTATGTCATTTAGGAGTCGTGTGTGAAATTTAAGTCATTCCAGATTGATTTGATACATTTCGGCAAAAGATATAGAATTTGAAAATTTGTAAGTTTGATTCGAGGTGCGATTCATGACTTTGATGTTGTTTGACGTGGTTTAAGGCTTCGACTAAGTTCGTATTGTACTTTGGGATGTGTTGGCATGTTTGGCCGGGGCCTCGGGTGCGAATCAGATTGAAAACGGATCGAGTTTGGACTTGGCAGAAATGTTGAAGCAGCTGGTATTTGGTGTAACCGCACCTGCGAGGTTTTGGCCGCACGTGCGGAGCCGTAGAAGCAGCCAAGAGGGTCGCAGAAGCGGTTCTGGGCGAGCTGGGCAGGAGCGCAGGAGCGCAGGTGCGAGAAAACCGCACCTGTGAAGCCGCAGATGCGGAGAGGAGATCGCAGAAGCGGAATTGGCCAAGAAGGCCTGGGGTCGCAGGAGCGGACTTTGGCACGCAGGTGCGTGAGCGCAGAAGCGCTTGTTGTCCGCAGAGGCGGAAGCGCATAAGCGCTATTTGGGCCGCAAAACCGGAGGCTACTGGGTTGCGTTAGAGCCGCACCTGTGATGGATTTTCCACAGGTGCGGAACTATAGGAGCGGCTATTGGACGGCAGGTGCGAAGGTCGGGTTGGGCAGTGTGTTTCTTTAAAACGAGGGTTTGGCTCAATTTCACTTTATTTCGTCCAGGGAAGACGATTTTGAAGCACTTTTGGAGTGCCATCTTTATCAACTATTATGGGGTAAGTACTTTCTTCACTTTATGAGTTAAATTCATGGTTTTATACGGATTTAAGCATGAGAATTTGTAGAAATTGGGATTTTTGGTAGAAAACCTAGAAAATTAATATTTTTGTATTTTGACCACGAAATTGGACATGAAATTTGGGATAAATTATATATTTGAGTTTGTGGTGTTATGGGTAGGGTTTATTTTTGATAACTTATGGGTATTAAAGTATATTTTGATTAGTTTGCACCTTGTTTGACTAGTTTTGGATCGACGGGCATCGATTTGAGGTGTTAGAGAGGCTTTGGAGCCGGTCATGGAACTTCGGAGCGAGATAAGTCTTCTGTATAACCCTGTGAGAGGAAACTACCCCTAGGTGATGTGTTTGTCATGTGCTACTTATTGCGGGGGCTACGTACGCTCAAGGTGACAAGAGTCCCTACGTAGCTAGATTCATGTTATGTCCGGGTAGACTTAGGTTCCCGCCATGCTTAACTGCACTATTTAGTTGTCTCTTCCCTATTAAATTCCATTAGACTAGACTTGCATAGAGTGATGGACTTGCTATTGTAGAGATTTGACGGGCTTCATGATAAGCCACATATTAATTGTACTCTCCTTACGAAATTCTCCCGCGATATGTGTTCTCATCGAAAAGTTCACTTGAAATCTATAACTCACACAACTATTCGTGAGTGGGGTCAAGGACCCTTCAAAAATTCTTATTCTAATAGGATCGGGCTATTCGCCTTAGCAGGATAGATACATTTATGGTTCGTGCCATTAGACCCGCAAGAATGTGCATATTATGATGGATCGGCAGCATTATGTACCACACTCTCATGGGAGCGGACCGTTCGCCTCGACAATAAAATAGATGTATCTATGATTCGGAAAAATTATGATGGATCAAGCCGTACGCATCCGCATTTCTATAAAATACTCTTATGAAATCGTGCGTAATCATTGTCAAGAAGCCAGCATATCTGTGAGTTTTTCCTGATTGAACTATGACGACCTATTTGGTAAGGTCCATTATATATATACTCCGATTGAGGAGGTAGCTACTAGCTGGGAGTTTGAGTTATTGCTGAGAGGAGGATTGTACCACGTATTATACTTGTTATATCGCTTATTTACTCGGATTCATACCTATTTACTTCTACTGTATCTGTATTGGACCACTAATAAGTGTTGATGTCGACCCCTCGTCACTACTTCTTTGGGCTTAGGCTAGATACTTACTGGGTACGCGTTGATTTATGTGCTCATGCTACACTTGCTGCACTTTTTGTGCAAGTACATATATGTCTGGTGGTCTTTTGGACGCAGAGGCGCGACTACTGCGGGGACTTTACCGTGAGCTACATTTCATATTACGATCCGCAGCCTGCAGAATCTCCATTAGTGTTATTTATATTCTCTTGTCTAATTTGTATTCCAGACAGATGTTGTATTTTATTATATTTACTCGTTGATGCTCATGTACTTGTGACACGGGGTTTTGGAGGTTCCAGCAGGTTGTTCATCATTGCGGTCCGGGTAGATATTATCATTAACTCTGAAAATTATATTTCATACTATCTAATTAATAAAATTTATGATTTTGAAGTACTAGAATGGGTAATTAAATTGATCAATCACTATTGGCTTGCCTGACGACGGGGTTAAGCGTCATCACGACCTATAGTGGATTTTGGGTCGTGACAATTTCACAATTAGTATCATTTTAATTTGTCTTATATTGTTTCACCCTTATTGCGTAAATTTTGCATTTTTACCAATTTAACTTTTAATACTATATTATAAACCAATTTATATGAAAATTTCAAAAATGGTGATCTGTTTTTATTTTTATTTTTGCAAATTACTTAATTCAAAGACTTTTTTTGGTTAAATTGATTCACGGACTTAATATTTTGTTCTTAACTTAAGGAAAATAATTTATTTTTATTGATTTAAATCTTAATGCTAGCCCATCCTGAGTTTTAGTTATTTAACTGTTTGTCCATGTTATAATTATTATTCAATAAGAATTCTATGTTCAAAAGGAATTAAAAAAAAAAAAACACTGTGAGAGATTCTTTATGTGACTAGAACCATTAGTGTTATTGACTCTTACCGACCGATCTCTTTCTTTTATATTCTTAAAATTAAAAATATTTTATTAGTTAAATTTGATACTTAAATTTTAGAAATTTTGAAATTAATGAATTTTGAAATTACTCCTAATTATGGTTTAATAACCAAAATTTTAATTAATTTTAAAATATTAAAGAAATAATTAAATAATAAAAATATTCATAAACCTTAGAAAAGAACTCCTAAAAAGTGGAAAAAAGAAAAGGAATGTAACGACTCCTAAGCAAGGAAAAGAAAAACAAGGACTAATCGTAAACATTAAAGGAAGACACCTAAAACTGCTAAATCTAAATGGTTGATATGAAGGACCCCTAAAATTGGAAGGAAATTGAATGTGCTGGATTTTTATATCAAAATTCTAAATATTAGAGAAATTATTATCTGATTATTCCAAATATTATAGAAATAGTTAAATGACTATTTTTATATATTAAAAATAACTTAAATTATTATTTTGTCTAATGTGAAAACTTTTTTTTACAAGATAAAAAAAAGAAGAATCTTACCTCAACACATAACATATAAGAATATGTAACTTCTAAATTTCTTGAGAAATTTCTTGGTAGAAATCTTGAGCATGTCATAAACTGTTCATATTAAGTATATGTTAAAATAAGCAAAAAAGAATTAAAATCGTACAATAAAACAATACTCAGTTACTTAGTTTTCATACCATGTTTGTCCTTGCTCCAAATACTCAAATTGAAGTAGCACCGAAGAAGGATCATTCTCAACTTCATCACCGACGAACGCATGGCAAATAAATCACATGATGATAGGTAAAATCAATATTACCTTTGGCCCAGAACACTGGAAAAATTTAATATTGATTCACTTTCTCCTTATTCTAAAATCCAAATTAGGTTAATGAATGCATTTGCCAACCATAATAGTGTTCATGGAGAATAAAGAGTTTTTAACCTCTTTAATAGTGATATTATTAAATAGTAATAATAAGTTTCATACCTATATTCTCGTATTCTTTTTTCCTTTTGAACCTGCATGATTTTGACTTCTCTTTCATACGCATATTATATAATAAGTTTCCTATTATATTATCCTATAATATTTTAATTTCCTTTTCTTAACGACGACAATCCCTCTTCGTATGGGATATCTACCTCTTTGGATAGTTTTCCACTTATTTTCTTCTTCTTTTTCTTTTGTCCTACCATATTTTATTTTTTGCTATAAACTTTTTTTATTTGTATTTACATTTTTATCCCACTTAGAGTGCACTTAGCGAAGAGTAAAAATGATGAACGGCATTTTGTTAAAGGTCTTCGTGCTTTTAATATAACTAGTATCTATATACGTGCGTTACACGTTAATAATGGCACATGATGGTTTAAGTATTTATTTATATGAAGTAACAATAAAGTTTAATTACTGAGAGAAATTTTACATATAATAATATAACAATCATCTAAATGCCGAAAAATATTGTTACATTAGCATAATACGTGAATTCAAAATGAAAGGACATCATCAGGACTCACACAAATGATCAATTTTAGTCCTGTTAAGTAGATAATTATGTATTGTAGTTTAAAGGTACCTAATGTGATGATATCTTACCGAACACATCTTTATAGACGATATTTTTTTGTATATATTTCCTTCTAATGCTTTGGTCGCTTTGGCATAATAAGAACTCTTGTTGTCGATATTGATATCTCTCTTGGAAGTGCAACATTCAGTTATTCGTGTAAGAAAATATATTGTTGTAAATATAGTCTAATATTAAGGATGTTAGTCCTTGTGCTTTATTTATTATAACTACAAAATATAATATAAACATACTAAAAATTATTTTTACACAGATTTAAAAGGATATTCTCTAGTTTCGGAAGACGAAAGTTGAATTCGGGGATAAACACATACTTAGAAGCACATTGACCAGTATCATAAGTTCTGCATATATGACATTATTGTCAAAACTTCTATATACCATACGTTTACTATTACATAAGTTATTTAGCGGATCTAAGTTTTCAGTCGCATGACAGGCATATTTTTCTTCAAAATCAACCTATATGCAATGAAAAATCAATTTAAACTTAGTCTACTATATATATGGTGACACTAGCATATATAAAAAATAATGAACTTGACAACAAACATGTACAGTAGAAGGCAATTTGGTATTAAAGTATTTAAATGTTCTTCTTGATAGTAATTGTTAGTATCATATTCTGCTGAGTCAAAACTGAATAATATTTCGTTTTTACCATAAAAATTAGCAATCAACCTTTTTATTTAGTTGATCAACGTGTTCATTTCTACTAGCTAAAATAACTCTTTAATTTCTATCATGTACAAATTACGTTTTAATATAATGATGGAAATATTATTTTTATTAAATCAACTACTATTACTATTGGGATTGATAACCAAGTGTTCTAGAATAACCAAATCATTTTTTATTGGATTCTTTTCTTTGTTTCCGATGCGAAGCTAGAAATCACTGAATGTTGGATCTGTTCTTACTTTTATATTTCTTCTCATTTGAATATTTTTCATTTGAGGCCATAAGTATAATTTTGGCAAGCTAACTTTTACAGTTTCTTCTTTCGTTAATTTTGGAACTACTAGTCATACTTGACAGAAATCACCTCCCAAGCTATTACTTTTCCACCAAATGGTTCATTGATATCCAATATATATCTAAAACTATGGGCGATTGTTTCGATCATTTGACGCTTAGCCTAAAACGCTTCATCCCATAATATCACTTTTGCTTTCCTTATAAATTTAGTACTATTGCTCTGCTTTGATATATTTGTGGAGTTATTTCTGTTATTTGAAGAGGTACATCAGATCTAAAGTGAGTTGTACGGCCTCATGATAAAATCGTTGTTGGTACACCACTTGTTCTTATTGCTAACAATATCATGCTCCTTGATCTGACATTTGCAAGTAATACATGACATATGAATATTATTTCGATTCCGCCGAAGGCATCTACAAAGGATAATCCCGCTATACCAGAGTCGAGTTTTGTCACGACCCAATTTTCTTTCGTAGGATGTCGTGATGACACCTAGTCTCTGAGACTAGGTAAACCTAACAATTTGCGAAATAATTGAATATAAAACTGAACTCAAATCTCAACACATGAAATATAAATAGAAATCGTGATTCAAATAGTTACAACTTCCAAAACCCAGTAGAAATAAGTCACAAGCTTTTAAAAGAAAATACTAAATGTCTTTATACATCAGAGTCTAAAGAGAATAAGGAAAACAACATAATAAGGATAGAAGGGGACATCGAGGTCTGGGGGCGCTGGCAGATATACCTTGAAGTCTCCATATATGGTCCAGCTCACTAGTATCTTGTTTGGTAGGAAGAACCTGGATCTGCACAAAAATATGTGTAGAAGTATAGTATGAGTACACCACAACGGTACCTGGTAAGTGCCGAGCCTAACCTCGGTAGAGTAGTGACGAAGTCAGGTTAGGACCCTACTGGAATAAAAAGGAAATGAGGCAGAAAATATAACAATATAATGAAATGACTGAGAAATGATCAACAAGAAATTTCAGAAAGGTAACAGCACAGCAAATAGAGGTAAACAACAGGGTCACTCTCCAGGTACCGCCTCATAGCCCTAAATGTAAATACACAATAGGGGGATCTCCCGAGATACTGCCTCGTAGTCTCAAAAGTAAATATACAACAGGGAATCTCCCGAGATACCTTCTCGTAGTCCCAAAAATAAATACACGACAGCGGGATCTCTCGAGGTACCACCTCGTAGTCCCAAAAGTAAATATGCAACAGGGGATCTCCCAAGGTACTGCATCGTATTCCAAAAAGTAAATACACAACTCATAACTTGTGGAACAACGAATCTACAACAAGAAATCATACAGTTAAAGACTGAATATGAGATCACGGAATCAAGTAATTCACATAAGCATGCCGCACAAATTTCAAGTAAAGGTTAAGTCACGTAGACATGCGGTACTAGGCTAAACATGACAGCTACACATGCTAAGGAAATTCAGTTAAGGAAATTGAAAGAAGACTACTCAGTAAGAATCGGAATTTCCAAAATTAGCCCGTGTATGCACTCGTCACCTCGCGTACACGGTGCTCACATATCACAAATTGTTACAATAGTACCAAATCCTAAGGGGATTTCCCCCACATAAGGTTAGACAAGTTACTTACCTCAAATAAAGCTCAATCAGTCGATGAGAATGCTTTTCCCTTGACTTTCCGACTCCGATCGGCTTGAATCTAGCCAAAATAATTACATACTATAAATATAACTACAAGAAACTAATTTAAATAATGAAACTACGATTTTAGCAAAGAATTGAAAACTCGGCCCAAAAGGTCGACTCCGGCCCACATCTCAAAATCAGGTAAAAGTCACAAAATACGAACATATATTTGATATCAAATTCACCTACACCAAAATTACTCAAATCCGATACGAAATTCCCAATCAAAATCTCAAAATTTGGCCTAAGGATTTTCTACCTTTTTCACAAATTTCTCAACCCAAATCCTAAATTAAATAAAGAATAAATGATAAATTAGTGAAAATTAATCAAAAACAAGTCAAGAATCCTAACCCAAATGTTTCTTCTGAAAAACCCTCAAAATTTTGCCTCAATCCGAGCTCTCTAGGTTCAAAAAATAGAGAATGAAATTAAACCCTCGGAATTGGCCCTTTTCTGCCCAGCGAAATCGCTTCTGCGAGTTCACAACCGCATATGCGGCTCTGCACTTGCGGAATTTCAATCACAGGTGCGCTTCTAACTTAGTCCAAGCACGTCCGCATCTTCAGACCCGAGTGCGCATCTGCACTTTCGCTTCTGCGGTCAAGGAACGCTTCCGCGCACGCGCTCCTGCGGACCGTGTCCGCCTTTGCGATCAACAGGCCTCCTAGGCCTTTCCGCTTTTGCGCTCATTCCTTCGTAGAAGCGACTCTGCTTCTGCGGTCTTCAGACGCACCTGCGACCACTGGCGATCCTCATAATTTTCGCATCTGCAATCGTCCGCTCACTTCTGCGAGCTCGCACCTGCGATCAAAGCTCCGCAAGTGCAGTTACACCAGCAGAGCCCAGTCTTTAGCAATCTCACAACTTCAACTTTTGATCCGTTAACCATCCGGAATCAACCTGAGGTCCCCAGGACCTCAACCAAATATACCAACCAGTCCTAAAACGTCATACATACTTAGTCGAGTCTTTAAATCATATCAAACAACGCTAAAAATACGAATTGCACATCGATTCAAGCCTAATGAACTTTAAAACTTTAAACTTCTACATCAGATGCCGAAACCTATCAAACCAAGTCTGATTGACCTCAAACTTTACACACAAGTCATAATTGACATTATGGACCTATTTGAACTTCCGGAATTAGAATCCGACCCCGATATCAAAAGGTCCACTCCCGGTCAAACCTTCCAAAAATCATTCAATTTCTAACTTTCGCCATTTGACGCAAAAATAACCTACGGACCTCCAAATCAACATCCGGACACGCTTCTAAGAACAAAATCACCCAATGGAGCTATTAGAACCACCGAAACTCCATTCCGGAGTCGTCTTCACACAATTCAAACTACTTTCCTTTTTAAGGACTATGTGTCCCATTCCACCTTGAAACCAAAAATAAATCCTCCCATCAAGTCACGAAGCCCAAAAATGAAATAGAGGGAGCAATAATAGGGGTTCAAGGCTAGTACTCTCAAAACGACCGATCGGGTCGTTACATCTTCCCCTCTTAAAACAAACATTCGTCCTCGAACGAGTATAGAGACATACCTGGAGTGGTGAAAAGATGAGGATAACGTCTGCGCATATCATGCTCGGTCTCCCAAGTCGCCTCCTCGACTGGATGACCCCTCCAATGAACCTTCACAGAAGCGATGTTCTTTGATCTCAACTTTCGAACCTGCCTGTCCAAAATGGCCACCGGTTCCTCAACATAGGATAGATCCTTGTCCAACTGGACTGCGCTGAAGTCTAACACATGAGACGGATCACCGTGATACTTCTGGAGCATGGAAACATGGAATACTGGATGAACTGCAGAGAGACTAGGCAGTAGTGAAAGTCTGTAAGGCACCTCTCCAACCCTCTCAAGAATTTCAAAAAGCCCGACATACATTGGGCTCAACTTGCCTTTCTTTTCGAACCTCATAACACCCTTCATGGGCGAAACCCGGAGCAAGACCCGCTCCCTAACCATGAATGCAACGTCATGAACCTTTTGATCTACATAACACTTCTGCCTGGACTAGGCTGTAGTCGATCCTGAATCAATTTAACCTTTTCCAATGCATCCTGAACCAAGTTTATACCCAATAGCTTAGCCTCGCCCGGCTCGAACCAACCTAGTGGAGACCGGCATCGTCTACCATACAAAGCCTCATACGGTGCCATCTGAATGCTCAACTGATAAATGTTGTTCTAGGCAAACTCTGCAAGGGGCGAGAACTGATACCCAAGCACCCTCAAAATCCATCACACACGCACAAAGCATATCCTCCAATATCTGAATAGTGTGCTCGGACTGTCCGTCCGTCTGAGGGTGAAATGTTGTACTCAACTCCACACGAGTACCCAACTCACGCTATACGGCTCTCCAGAATTGCGATGTAAATTGCTTACCCTAGTAAGAGATGATAGATACCGGTACGCCATGAAGCCCGACAATCTCGCGAATGTAAACCTGAGCCAGCTGCTCCGAAGAGTAAGTAGTAACCACAGGAATGAAATGAGCTGACTTGGTCAATCTATCCACAATCATCCAAACTGCATCGAACTTCCTCTGAGTCAGTGGGAGCCCAACAACAAAATCCATAGTGATTCGCTCCCATTTTCATTCTGAAATCTCTAGCTTCTGAAGCAATCCACTTGGTTGTTGATGCTCATACTTCACCTGCCAATAATTTAAGCAACGAGCTACATATTCCACTATGTCCTTCTTCATCCGCCTCCACCAATAGTGATGCCTCAAATCCTGATACATATTCACGGCACCTAGATGAATGAAGTACCGCGAACTGTGAGCTTCCTAGATAATCAACTCACACATAGCCTGCCCTGCATCCGTAATACACTGTCATCCCCAAATAGTGACTTCCTTGGCATCGCCGTGCTGAACCGTGTCCTTAAGACAAGCAGATGGGAGTAATCATACTGACGCTTTCTGATACGATCATAAAGAGAAGACTAGGAAACCACACAAGCCAAAACTCGGCTCGGCTCGGAAATATCCAATCTGACAAACTGGTTGGCCAAGGCCTGAACATCCAAGGCTAAAGGCCTCTCTGCTACTAGTAGATATGCTAAACTGCCCAAACTATCCGCCTTGCGACTTAAGGCATCGGCCACCACATTGTCCTTCCCGGATGATAGAGATTGGTGATGTCATACTCCTTAAGCAGCTCCAACCATCTTCGCTGCCGCAAGATAAGATCCTTATGTTTAAACAGATGTTGTAGACTCCGGTGATCGGTGAAAACCTCACAAGGGACACTGTACAAATTCCAGATCTTCAAGGCATGAACAATAGCTACTAACTCGAGGTCGTGGACATGATAATTCTTCTCATACACCTTCAGCTGTTTAGATGCGTAGGCAATCACCCACGTCCTACATCAACACCACGCCGAGACCAATGCGCGACGCATCACAATATAACGTATAGGACCCCAAACAAATAGGCAACACCAATACTGGAGTTGTAGCCAAAGCAGTCTTGAGCTTTTGAAAGCTCTCTTCACACTCCTCGGTCCACCTGAACGGAGCACCCTTCTGGGTCAATCTGGTCATAGGTGCTGCAATAGACGAGAAATCCTCTATAAATCGATAGTAATACCCTGCCAAGCCAAGAAAACTCCGAATCTCTATAGCTGAGGATGGTCTGGGCCAACTCTGCACTGCTTTAATCTTCTTCGATCTACCTTGATCCCCTCACTCGACACTACATGACCCAAAAATGCCACTGAATCTAGCCAGAATTCACACTTCAAAATTTTTACATACAACTTCTTCTCCCTCAAGGTCTGAAGCACGGTCCTCAGGTGTTACTCATGATCCTCCTGACTTCGGGAGTACACCAGAATGTCGTCAAAATACACAATGATGAAAGAGTCAAGATAGGGCTGAAATAAACAGTTCATCAAGTGCATGAATGTTGCTGGGGCGTTGGTCAGCCCAAGAGACATCACGAGGAACTCGTAATGACCATACCAAGTCCTAAAAGCAGTCTTCGAAATATCTGGCTCCTAAATCTTCAACTGATGATAGCCTGAACGCAAGTTGATCTTAGAGAACACTCTGGCATCCTGAAGCGGATCAAATAGGTCATCAATATGTGGCAATAGATACATGTTCTTCATTGTAACCTTGTTCAACTAGCGATAATCAATACACATTCGCATAGAACCATCATTCTTCTTTACAAACAAGATAAGAGCACCCAAGGCGACACATTGAGCCGAATGAAGCCCTTATCGAGCAACTCTTGCAACTGTTCCTTTAATTCTTTCAACTTTGCTGGGGCCATACGATAAGGTGGAATAGAAATGGGCTGAGTGCCCGATAACAAATTAATGCCAAAGTCAATATCCCTGTCGGGCGGCATGCCTGGAAGATCCGTCGGGAATACATCGGAATAGTCCCTCATTACCGGAACAAACTCGACAGTAGGAGTATCAACACTAACATCCCTCACATAGGCCAGATACGCATTACACCCCTTCTCAACCATTCGATGAGCCTTAAGAAATGAGACAACCCTACTAGGAACATGATCTAAGGTACCTCTCCATTCTAGCCGTGGTAGACCTGGCATAATATCTAGCCTGGCCTCCCCCTCTAGGGTGACCTCTACCTGCTCGACCTTCATATCTAGATGGCGGTGCAGGTGGAGTGGTAGCTGGTGTTGTAATCATAGCTTGAGGACTCGATAGAGCACGCGGTGCCTGAGAAATCTGTGGAGATGCACCTCTCCTAAGATTGGGGCAATCCCTCACCACATGACAAGTGTCACCACACTCAAAACAAGCTCTCGGAGGACGTGGCTACTATGATTAGCTCGAGCCTGATCGATTGGATTGACCGCTTAAAGCACCCCGTATAGGAGGTACACTAGACACTAGTGGTGCATAATTGGGATCCTGGGGCCTAGGAGTGGCCTGAGCACCACTGGCGGCTAGAAGTGCTGAATGAACAGGGCGACCCATATAACCCCTACTCTGACGAGCTGCAACTGGGGCACGAGTACCACTATAAGTGCCAGACTCTTGAGACCTCTTGGCTTCTCTCTCCTCCCTCTCACTAGTCAGCATACCCTCCAACCTCCTAGCAATCCCTACTACCTGCTGGTACACAATATCCATCTCTAACTATCGGGTCATGCTAAATCTGCTACTGGGGCTGAGTCCCTCAATAAATCAACGAACCCACTCTTGGACAGTATCAACCAAGGCTGGTGCATGCCTAGCCAAATCACTGAATCAGACCGCATACTCTGACACGGTCATAGAACCCTAGCGCAACTACTCAAACTCTGCGTGTCATGCATCTCTGAGACTCTGGGGAACATAGTCCCTCAAGAACATATCTGAAAACTGAGTCCAAGTGAGTGAAGCCGCCTCAGCCGGACTACCCAACTCATAAGCTCGCCACCACTGATAAGTCGCTCCTCTAAGCTAGAACGTAGTGAAAGAAATCCCACTAGTCTCTGAAACAACCATAGTACGAAGGATACGGTGACACTTCTCAAGAAAACCTTGGGCATCCTCTGACGCCAAGCTACAGAAAGTAGGAGGGTGGTACTTCTTGTACCTCTCGAGCCTGAGCTGCTCCGCCTCAGAAACTGCTGCCCTAACCTCGGGTTGAACTGGAGCTACCGACTGTATCAGTATGATCTTTGGAACCTGGTCAACCTGGACCTGCAGCTCTGGGGTACCGACGACTGGAGTTTGTGCTCCTCCCCGACCTGAGATGTGGCAGGAGCAAGTGGTATCAATCCTACCTGAGGCAAGGTGCTGAACATACTCAAAAACTGGGCTAGAGTCTCCTGGAGGGCTAGTACAGTAATAGGTGCCTCAAGTGCCTGCCCTCAAACTGGAGCTACTGGTGGCTCCTCTGTAGTAGCTCGTGGGGGTGCTCTAGCTCCACCACGTGGATGTCCTCGGCTTTTACCCCGCCCAGGCCTCTCACGCCTCTAGCAGGGGACGCGAGTGTCTGGTCATCTGATCTAGTTATACGTGTCCTCGCCATCTGTGAAAGAATAGAGAAATAGAAGTTTAGAGTCTGAAGTCAAAATCTCGCACAATAAGGAATCAAAGAAGTGAAGCTTTTCCTAACAATTCCATAACCTCCCGAAGATAAGTACAGACGTGTCCGTACCGATTCGTGAGACTCTACCAAACCTACTTGTGACTCATAATACGTATGAACTTAGTGCTCTGATACCAACTTGTTACGGCCCCAATTTCACTCCGTAGAATGTCATGATGGCACCTAGTCTCTAAGACTAGGTAAGCCTAAAAATTTGCAGAATAATTGAATATAAAACTGAACTCAAATCTTAACACATGAAATATAAATAGAAACTGTGATTCAAATAATTACAACTCCCAAAACCCGGTAGAAATAAATTACAAGCTTCTAAGAGAAAATACTTAGTGTCTCTATACATCAGAGTCTAAAGAGAATAAGGAAAACAACATAATAAGGATAGAAGGTGACTCCTAGATCTGCGGACGCTAGCAGATATACCTTGAAGTGTCCACGTACGGTCCAGCTCACTGGTATCTGGCCTAGTAGGAAGAACCTGGATTTGCACAAAAAAATATGCAGAAGTGTAGTATGAGTACACCACAACGGTACCCAGTAAGTGTCGAGCCTAACCTCGGTAGAGTAATAAGGAGGTCAGGTTAGGGCCCTAGTGGAATAAAAAGGAAATGAGTCATAAAATATAATAATATAATGGAATGACTAAGAAATGATCAACGAGAAATTTTAGAAAGGCAATAGCACAGCAAATAGAGATAAACAACAGGGGCTCTCCCGAGGTACCGCCTCGTAGCCCCAAATGTAAATACATAACAGGGGGATCTCCCGAGGTACCGCCTCGTAGTCCCAAAAGTAAACATGCAACAAGGGATCTCCCGAGGTACCGCCTCGTAGTACCAAAAGTAAATACACGATAGGGGGATCTCCCGAGGTACCTCGTAGTCCCAAAAGTAAATATGCAATAGGGGATCTCCAGAGGTACCGCCTCGTAGTCCCAAAAGTAAATACACAACTCATAACTTATGGAACAACGAATCTACAGCAAGGAATCATACAGTTAAGACTGAATACGAGATCATGGAAGCAAGTAATTCACATAAGCATGTTGCACAAATTTCAAGTAAAGGTTAAGACACGTAGACATGCGGTACTAGGCTAAACATGACAGCTACACATGCAAAGGCAATTCAGTTAAGGACATTGAAAGAAGACTACTCAGCAAGAACCAGAATTTCCAAAATTAGCCAATGTACGAATCGTCACCTCGCGTACACGGTGCTCACATATCACAAATTGTTACACTAGTACCAAATCCTAAGGGGACTTCCCCCACACAAGGTTAGACAAGTCATTTACCTCAAACAAAGCTCAATCACTCAATGAGAATGCCTTTCCCTCGACTTTTCGACTCTGATCAGATCGAATCTAGACAAAACAATTATATACTATAAATATAACTACAAGAAACTAATTTAAATAATGAAACAACGACTTTATCAAAGAATTGAAAACTCGGCCCAAAAAGACGATCCGGGTCCACGTATCAGTATCGGGTAAAAGTCACAAAATACGAACACCCATTTGATGTCAATTTCACCCATACCAAAATTACTCAAATCCGATACAAAACTCCCGATCAAACCCTCAAAACTCAGCCTAAGGATTTTTCCACCTTTTTCCCAAATTTCTCAACCCAAATCCTAAATTAAATGAAGAATAAATAATATCTTAGTGGAAATTAGTCAAAAACAAGTCAAGAATCCTTACCCAAATGTTTCCTCTGGAAAACCCTTGAATTTTCACCTCAATCCGAGCTCTCTAGATTAAAAAAATGGAGAATGAAATTAAACCTTCGGAATTGGCTCTTTTCTGCCTAGCGAAATCGCTTCTGCGAGTTCACAGCCGCATCTGCGGCTCCGCACTTGCGGAATTTCCATTGCAGTATGCGGTTCTAACTTAATCCAGGCACGTCCGCAACTGCGGACCCAAGTGCGCATTTGCGCTTCCGCTTCTGCGACCAAGGAACGCTTCTGCACACGTGCTCCTGCGGACCATGTCCGCTTCTGCGATCAACAGGCCTCCTAGGACTTTCCGCTTCTGCGCTCATTCCTCCACAGAAGCGACTCCGCTTCTACGATCTTCACATTGCACCTACGACCACTGGCCATCCTCATCTTTTTCGCATCTGCGAGCTGCTTGCGCCTGCGATCAAAGCTCCGCAGGTACGGTTACACCAGTAGAGCCCAGTGTTCAACAATCTCACACCTTCAACTTTTGATCCGTTAGCCATCCGGAATTAACACGAGGTCCCCGGGACCTCAACCAAATATACCAACCAGTCCTAATACATCATACGAACTTAGTCGAGCCTTTAAATCACATCAAACAACGCTAAAAATACGAATTGCGCATCAATTCAAGCCTAATAAACTTTAAAACTTCAAACACCTATCAAACCAAGTCCGATTGACTTCAAATTTTGCACACAAGTCATAATTGACATTACGGACCTATTCCAACTTCCGGAATCAGAATCCGACCCCAATATCAAAAGGTCCACTCCCGGTCAAACCTCTTAAAAATCATTCAATTACCAACTTTCGCCATTTGACGCAAAAATGACCTACGGACCACCAAATCAACATCCGGACATGCTCCTAAGACCAAAATAACCCTACGGAACTAATGGAACCGTCAAAATCCATTCCAAAGTCGTCTTCACACAATTCAAACTACGGCCAAATCCTACAACTTAAACCTCCCTTTTTAAGGACCATGTGTCCCATTTCACCCCGAAACCAAAAAGAAATCCTCCCGGAAAGTCACAAAGCCCAAAAATGATATAGAGGGAGCAATAATTAGGAGTTCGGGGCTAATACTCTCACAGCGATTGTCCGAGTGGTTACAACTTTTTATAATATATTGTTGAAAGCTTATTCTTGTTCAAGATTTAGCTTTGATTGTGCTTCCTCAAATGCTTTCTATGTCCTTTTTAATATTATACTAATCTTTTCTTTGCTATCTAATTTTTTAAATCTCCAACACTCTTTTTATAGGAATAAATTTGTGTATTTCAACACTTTATGCAGTTTGTTTAACATTACTTTTATTGTTTTCTTGGTATTGAATATTATAGAGTGGTAATGTATTATCAATATGGAGGATTATTATGAAATTGATTATATTAAACCTTCCTACATATTTTAAATAATAATTCAATAGACAAAATTGCATTAATTTTAAAATCTTAAATACTAAAGAAATTAATATAGAAGTTATTGTAAGCCAAAAAAAATAAGTTATTCCAGCTATGTCCTTTCCCTATGAGTTCTTCTGTTTAATATTTTAGGGCTATTTTAGTCTATCAATATTATATTCATGCTTTTATAATAATATATAGGCTCTCCTATTTCTAAATGGATTTGGACAATATAATACATTTTTGTGATGACCCGATAGGTCATCTAGAGTTTTAAACATTAATTTTATGTTTCGAAACCTATAATATCTCATTTTAGCCTTCCTCGATTTGCGTGCACAGTCCGCGTCTTTTTCCGGGAGGCTTTTATTTTAAAATTGATAAAATATAAAATTTTGCCTTAAAGATCCATTTGAGTTTACTTCGATCAATATTTTGAGCATACGGACTCGGGTCCGTGTTTTGACGATCTCGGTGGGTCCGCATCGTGATTTGGGACCTGAGCGTATGCCTAAAATCGAATCCGGAGGTCTTTAGCTCGAGTTATTGCATTTTGTTGAAAATTTGAAGTTTAAATGTTTAATGAATTTAAATATTTGAACAAGGTTTGACTTTATTGCTAACAGGCTCGAATTTTGGTTTCGGAGTTTGGTATATGTTCATTACTATATTTATGACTCGTCTGCAAAATTTGATGAAAAACGGAGTTGGTTTGACATGATTCGGACGTCCGGTTGTTAAAATAGAAATTCTAAAGTTTCATCAAAAATTTCATTTGATTTGGTGCCCGATACGTAGTTCTAGGTGTTATTTTGGCGATTTGATCGTGCGAGCGAAGTCGTATGAGATTTTTAGACTTGTGTGCATATTTGGTTTACTGTTTTTGGTGCAGGACTCAGACCTTGTAATTGCGAGGTCTGGCTTAGCATTTGCGATAAGGCAGTCAACCTGTCAGGTTCGCAAATGTGAGCTACTCCCTCGCAAATGCGAAGAGTAGCTGGGCACCAGGGGTTCGCATTTGCGAACAATTGGTTCACATTTGAGAAGTAGTACGGGGGAGGGAACGATTCGCATATTCGATCAAGGGGTTGCAATTGCGGAAGTCCCAAGTTCGCAATAGAGAACAAAACCGTCGCATTTGTGATTGTAGTAGAGACAGGGGACCTTCGCAATTATGAAGGATTTCTCGCATTTGCGAGGTTCGCAACTGCGAGTCATCTGCGCCTGGACTTAAGCTAAGTTAAACGGGATTTTTCTCATTCTTTCAAATTTTCAAACCTAGAAACCTTAGAGGCGATTTTTCCAAGAGCTCTTCTTCCCCAATTCGTTGGTAAGTAATTCTAACCTACTTTCTTTTAATTACCCAATACATTTTATAAGATTTCAACCTAAAATCTAGGATTTTCATGGTAGAAATTGGGGATTTGGGTAGAATTAGGGATTTTTGTACAATTGAAATTTATACCTCAAATTGAGGTCGGATGTCGAAACAAATTGCGTAACCGGGCTCAGAGGTGAATGGGTAATCGTTTTTTGGTCCGAATTTCGGGTTTGGACCAAGCGAGCCTGGGAGTTGACTTTTGTTGACTTTTTCAATAATGACCTAAATTGAACCTTTCTCACTCGTGGGTAGTTCTTAAGGCTTATTTTGAATCGTTGATTGATAACTTGCTAGATTTGGTTGGCTCGGAGGCTTGTTAGAAAGGCAAAGTTGTGGTTGAGCTTTGAGTTGATTTTAGAGCGAGGTAAGTGTCGTGGTTAACTTTAACTTGAGGGAATAGGACTTGTTTGCTTATTTGCTACGTGTTTGAATGTTGGGTACAACGTATATCTGAGGTGACGAGTACTTATGCGTTGTTATTGGGTTAAAGCATGCGGTTGAAACTTGTTTCTCGTGATTTATCTCCTCCTTTGATTATGATATCCATGTCTAGACTAGTTTATTACTTAATTGGTCATTCTTTCCGCATTTATGAATTAGTTTTGATAATTGAATAGTATTGAAAGTTGAGGCTCGATATTGTGGAAACGTTGTCGATGTAAGGTTTATTCTTGATTATTCTTTCTCCCAAATGTCATATATTCATTGCTTCATGGTAAGGGAGAGAGTGTTAATGCATGAAGGGTGATGTCGTGCCGATTATTGTTCCATTTGTTGATTTATACATAGTGAGGAAGAGAGTTAAAGCACGAAGGGCGATGTCGTGCCGTATTTATCATTTCATGATGAAATTGAGAGTAAAAGCGCGAAGGGTGATGTCGTGCCGTATTTATCATTTCATGATGAAATTGAGAGTAAAAGCGCAAAGGGTGATGTCATGCCATATTTATCAGTTTATGGGAAGATTGAGAGTAAAAGCGCGAAGACTGATGCCGTGCCATTATTACTTTTTCATGGTGAGGTTGAGGGTAAAAGCACGAAGGGTGATGCCGTGCAGTTTATATTCATTAT
This sequence comes from Nicotiana obtusifolia, assembly GCA_002018475.1. Taxonomy (NCBI): domain Eukaryota; kingdom Viridiplantae; phylum Streptophyta; class Magnoliopsida; order Solanales; family Solanaceae; genus Nicotiana; species Nicotiana obtusifolia. The sequence goes on from MCJB01005446.1 coordinate 151,372, forward strand.
GTTTATCCGTTTCATTGGCTGAAGATTTATTAACTATTTCATGTTGTCATTCCCTGTTGTAGTTACTGTATTGTGTACCCCTTTTTGCATGTCCCCTCACAGTAGTACATGTTAAATCCTTATTTGTTGTTATGTTGTGCATATATTTTCGTCTATACAGGTTTAATTACGTGGGTGTCCTGTCATAGCCTCGTCACTACCCCGTTGAGTTTAGGCTCGACACTTACGGAGTACATTGGGTCAATTGTACTCATCTACACTTTGCACTTCTTGTGCAGATTTTGGTACTTGTCCCAGCTGTCCGTGAGGCGCATGAGCTCGGATTAGCTTATTTGGAGACTCGAGGTAGATCTGCTGGCGTCTGCAGACCTTGAAGTCCCCTTCATCCTTCCTTATTTACTGTTCATCTCATTCGAGATAGTTGTATTTATTTCATACTTTATTTGTAGAATCTCTAGAAGCTCGTGTACTTGTGACTCCATATCTGGGTTGTTCTATATATTCGATAATTATGCTATTTCGTACTTCATTTTAGCTTCATTTCTTTCTAAATGGTGAAATTGTTTCAAAGTGTTTTAAATTGGTAAAAGAATTACTCTAACTTTGGCTTGCCTAGCAAGTGAAATGTTAGGTGCCATCACGGTCCCAAAGGTAGAAATTCGGGGTCGTGACAAGTTGGTATCAGAGCACTAGGTTACCTAGGTCTCACGAGTCACGAGCAGGCTTAGTAGAGTCTGGAGGATCGGTACAGACACGTCTGTACTTATCTTCCAGAGGTATTGAGTTTAGGAATAGTTTCCCTTCTATTCTTCTTTGTCGTGCGATTTTATTCTCTCATTGATAATTGAACTCTTCTACTTTTGTTCTCTCGCAGATGGCGAGAACACGTACTGAATCTTTAGCCGGACAGCAGCCAGAGCCCCCAGTGGCAGCTCCTACTAGGGGTAGAGGACGAGGCCGAGGTCGCGCCAGAGGCCGAGGCAGAGGAAGAGCTCAGCTTAGAGCTCGACCAGCAGCACTAGCAGTAGAGCCTAAGGTGGATTTTTATGAGGAGGTTTCAGCTCAGACCATACCTGTTGGACCGGCTCAGGTCCCGGAGGGGTTCATCGCCACCCCAGTGCTTCAGGACACCCTAGTCCGTTTGGTGGGACTTATGGAGAGTGTGGCCTAGGCCGGTACATTTCTTGTGGCACCAGCCGTCTCTGAGGCTGGGAAGGAGCACATACTCCCACTACTCGCACTCCGAAGCAGATGGCTCCCCAGTATCAAACTCCAGCAGCCCCGCCAGCTGGGATAGTTCAGGCGATTGTTGCGGCCCAAGCCGGTGATAGTCCCGCCATGTCTTCTAAGGCTTTATTAAGATTGGGCAAGTTTACTAAGCTCTTTCCAGTTCACTTCAGTGGTGAACCTTCTGAGGACCCATGGGATTATCTTGAATGCTGCCATGAGGTGCTGCGGAACATGGGTATAGTTGAGACCAATGGGGTCGATTTTGCTGTGTTTCAGATGACGGGTTCTGCCAAGAGATGGTGGAAAGATTACACGTTGACCAGACCAGCTGGGTCGCCGACACTTACTTGGGTGAAGGTCTCACAGCTATTTCTAGAGAAGTTTCTCCCCATCACACTGAGAGAGGATTACCGCAGGTAGTTTGAGCTTTTCCAGCAGTGCAGTATGACTGTTACCCAGTACGAGACCCGTTTTGTGGATCTAGCTCTTCATGCTCTTCTCTTGCTTCCTACTGAGAGGGAGAGGGTGAGGAGGTTTATTGATAGACTCACTCACCCTAACAGACTACAGATGGACAAGGAGACCGGGGGTGAGATTTCCTTTCAGACGGCCTCTAATATTGCTAGGCGGATTGAGGTGGTTCTTGCACGGGAGAAAGGGCAGGGGTTTGATAAGAGGCCTCGTTATTTCGGTGGGTTCAGTGGTGCCTCGTTTGGAGGCAGGGGTACTTTTGGTAGAGGCCATCCTCCCAGGCCGCTTCACTCAGCAGTCCAGGTATCTCAGAGTGCCTCAGGTGGTCTCGGCCCTCATATGTCTCGTCCCGATCAACTAGCCTACATCATGCCACTATCTCCTATTAGTGCACCTCCGCTCCAGAGTTTTCAGGGTGGTTACTCAGGTCGACAGGGTCAGTTTCAGTGTCAGCAGTCACTGCGCCGAGATCCTGTTATACTTGTGATGATCCGAGACACATTGCTAAATTTAGCCCTCGGGTACCGGGCAGCTCACAGTAGTAGGATTCTCGTGCCATGATTCCAGCACAGGTTGCTTCACCGCCCGCTTAGCCAGCTAGAGGTAGGGTCAGGTAACTAGAGGTGGAGGATAGGCCATTAGAGATGGAGGTCAGGCCGCTAGAGGTAGAGGCCAGCCAACTAGAGGTCGTCCCAGGGATGCGGTTTAGAGTGGTGGGGCCCAGCTCCGATTTTATGCCTTTCTAGTGAGGCCTAAGGTTGATTCATCTGACGCTGTTATCACAGGTTTTGTCCCAGTTTTCCATAGAGATGTTTCAGTTCTATTTGACCCAGGCTCTACTTATTCCTACGTGTCATCCCACTTTGCTTCATATCTAGTTGTGCCTTGTGATTCCTTGAATGCTCCTGTGTATGTGTCCACACCTGTGGAGAATCTATCGTAGTAGATCGTGTCTACCGTTCATGTGTGGTTACCACTGGGAGTTTTCAGACTAGCGTAGATCTCCTACTTCTCGATATGGTATATTTTGATATCATCTTGGGTATGGATTGGCTGTCACCTTATCATGCTATATTGGATTGTCACACCAAAACGATGACCTTAGCCTTACCGGGGTTGCCTAGATTAGAGAGGAAGGGGACTCCTGGCTACTCTACCAGCAGGGTTATCTCTTATGAGAAGGCTCGGCATATGGTCGAGAAGGGGTATCTAGCTTATTTGGCTTATGTCCGCGATTCTAGTGCGGAAGTTCCTTCCATGGATTCAGTACTAGTTGTTCGTGAATTTCCAGAGGTGTTTCCTGCATATCTACCGGGGATGCTACCCGACAAAGATATTGACTTCTGTATTGATTTGGCTCCGAGCACTCAGCCCATTTCTGTTCCGCCATACCGTATGGCCTCGCCAGAATTGAAAGAATTGAAGGGGCAGTTTCAAGATTTACTTGATAAGGGCTTCATTAGACCTAGTGTCTCGCCCTAGGGTGCGCCTGTGTTATTCGTGAAGAAGAAAGATGGATCAATGAGGATGTGCATAGACTATCAGCAATTGAACAAAGTCACTATTAAGAACAAGTATCCATTGCCGAGGATTGAGGACTTATTTGATCAGCTCCATGGTGATAAGGTGTTTTCGAAGATTGATTTGAGGTCTGGCTACCATCGGTTAAAGATTAGGACATCCGATGTCCCTAAGACCGCTTTTCGAACTCGGTATGGACATTATGAATTTCTAGTGATGTCATTTGGGCTGATTAATGTCCCAGCAACATTTATAGATTTAATGAACCGGGTGTTCAAGCTCTACTTGGATTCCTTCGTGATGTATTTATTGACGATATCGTGATCTACTCCCGCAGTCGAGAGGAGTACGTGCAGCATCTTCGGATTGTACTTTAGACTCTGAGGGATAACCAGTTATATGCCAAGTTTTCAAAGTGCTAGTTTTGGTTAGACTTAGTCACCTTTTTGGGGCACGTCGTACCGACAAAGGGCATAAAGGTGGATCCTAAGAAGATTGAGGTAGTTTAAAACTGTCCTAGACCCACTTCAGCTTCGGAGATCCAGAGTTTCCTTGGTGTGGCGGGTTATTACTGTCGGCTCGTGGTGGGGTTTTCATCTATAGCAGCCTCAAGGACCAGATTGACCCAGAAGGGTGTCCCGTTCAGATGGTTAGACGAGTGTGAGTTGAGCTTTTAGAAGCTCAAGACTGCTTCAACTACGAGGCCAGTGTTGGTCTTGCCTACAGGTTCAGGATCTTACACGGTGTATTGTGATGCATCTCGTGTTGGGCTCGGTGCAGTACTGATGCAGGATGACAGGGTGATCGCATACGCATCGTGGCAGTTGAAGGTTCATGAGAAGAATTACCATGTTCATGACTTAGATTTGGTAGCCATTGTTCATGCGCTGAAGATTTAGAGGCACTATCTTTACAGTGTGTCGTGCGAGGTATTCACAGATCACCTGAGTCTACAGTATTTGTTCAAACAAAAGAATCTCAATTTGAGGTAGAGGAGGTGGTTGGAGCTGTTGAAAGATTATGATATCACCATCTTATATCATCCAGGGAAGGCTATTGTGGTGGTCGATGCCTTAAGTAGAAAGGCAATGAGTATGGGCAGCCTTGCGTATATTCTGGTTGGTGAGAGGCCGCATGCTGCATATTTTCAGGCTTTAGCCAATCAGTTCCGTGAGTTTGGACATTTCAGAGCCCAGTCGTGTTCTAGCTTGTACAGTCGCTCAGTATTCCTTGTATGAGCGTATCAAAGAGCGGCAGCATAATGACCCTCACTTGCTTGTCCTTAGAGACACGGTGCGGCACGGTGGTGCCAAGCAGGTTATTGAGATGATGGGGTTTTGAAGATGCAGGGTCGTATTTGTGTGCCAAATGTAGATGGACTTCATGAGTTGATTCTTGAGGAGGCCTACAGTTCCCGATATTCTATTCATCTAGGTGCCGCCAAGATGTATCAGGACTTGTGGCAGCATTATTGGTGGAGAAGAATGAAGAAGGATATTGTTGCATATGTAGCTCGGTGTCTAAATTGTCAGTAAGTAAAGTATGTGCATCAAAGACCTGGTGGTCTGCTTCAGAAGTTAGAGATTCCTGAGTGGAAGTGGGAGCATATCACTATGGATTTTGTTATAGGACTCCCACGGACTCAGAGGAAATTTGACGCGGTATGGGTTATTGTGGACAGGCTGACCAAGTCAGCACATTTCATTCATGTGGCAGTTATCTATTCTTCAGAGCGGTTGGCTGAGATCTACATCCGCGAGATAGTCCATCTTCACGGTGTGCCCATGTCAATCATTTCTGATCGAGGTATGCAGTTCACCTTGCACTTCTGGAGAGCAGTACAACGTGAGTTAGGCACGCAGGTTGAGTTGAGCACACTATTTCATCCTCAGACGGACGGACAGTCCGAGCACTATTCAGATATTGGAGGATATGCTCTGCGCTTGTGTTATAGATTTTGGGGGTTCTTGGGATCAGTTCTTGCCACTTGTGGAGTTTGCCTACAACAACAGCTACCAGTCGAGCGTTCAGATGGCTCCCTATGAGGCATTATACGGGAAGCGGTGCCGATCGTCAGTGGGATGGTTCGAGCTAGGGGATACTCGGTTGTTGGGTACAGATTTGGTGTAGGACCCTTTGAGATTCTGGAGAGAGTAGGTGATATGGCTTATATGGCTTATATCCGACTTGGGAGTCCTAGTCGGATATACGAAGTAGATATCCACACTTTTTAACCAGTCCAGGTACTTTTCTATGTCCGCTCGAGGACGAACGGTTGTTTTAGAGATGGAGAATGTGATGACCCGATAGGTCATCTAGAGTTTTAAACCTTAATTCTATGTTTCGAAACCTCAAATATCTCATTTTAGCCTTCCTCAATTTGCGTGCGCAGTCCGTATCTTTTTCGGGGAGGCTTTTATGTTAGAAATTGATAAAATGTGAAATTTTACCTTAAAGATCCATTTGAGTTGACTTCGGTCAATGTTTTGAGCAAACGGACCCATATCCGTGTTTTGACGATCCCAGTGAGTCCGTATCGTGATTTGGAACCTGGGCGTATGCCAGAATCGAATTCGGAGGTCTCTAGCTCGAGTTATCGCATTTTGTCGAAAATTTGAAGTTTAAAGGTTTAATGAATTTAAAGGTTTGACCAAGGTTTGACTTTATTGCTACCTGGCCCAAATTTTGGTTCTGGAGCTTGGTATATGTTCATTACTATATTTATGACTCGTCTGCAAAATTTGGTGAAAAACGGAGTTGTTTGACGTGATTCGGACGTCCGATTGTTAAAAAAGAAATTCTAAAGTTTCATTAAAAATTTCATTTCATTTGGTATCCCATTCGTAGTTCTAGGTGTTATTTTGACAATTTGATCACGCGAGTGAGTTCATATGAGACTTTTAGACTTGTATGCATGTTTGGTTTGGAGCCCCAAGGGTTCGAGTGAGTTTCGGATAGGCTACGAAGTGAAAATGGACTTAGAAAATAGCTGGTGCTCTACTGTTTCTGGTGCACGCCTCAGACCTTGCAATTGCGAGGTCTGGCTTCGCATTTGCTATAAGGCAGTCAACTTGTCAAATTCGCAATTGCGAGCTACTCCTTCGCAATTGCAAAGAGTAGCTGGGCACCATGGGTTCGCATTTACGAAGTAGTACTAGGGAGGGAATGGTTCGCAATTGCAATCAAGGGGTCGCAATTGCTGAAGTCCCAAGTTTGCAATTGCGAACAAAATTGTCGCATTTGCGATAGTAGCAGAGATGGGGGACCATTGCAATTGCGAAGGATTTCTCGCATTTGCAGGGATCGCAATTGCAACACCTGCGCATGGACTTAAGCTAAGTTAGACGGGATTTTTCTCATCCTTTCAAATTTTAAATCATATAGACCTTAGAGGTGATTTCTCCCAGAGCTCTTCTTCCCCAAATTTGTTGGTAAGTAATTCTAACCTACTTTCTTCAATTATCCATTACATTTTATAAGATTTCAACCTAAAATCTAGGATTTTCATAGTAGAAATTGGGGATTTGGGTAGAATTAGAGATTTTTGTAAAATTGGGATTTAGACCTCAAATTGAGGTCAGATTTCAAAAATAATTGCATAATCGAGCTCGGGGGTGAATGGGTAATCGGGTTTTGATCCGAATTTCGGGTTTGGACCAAGCGGGCCTTGGAGTTGACTTTTGTTGACTTTTTCAATAATGACCTAAATTGAACCTTTCTCACTCGTGTGTAGTTCTTAAGGCTTATTTTGAATCGTTGATTGATAACTTGCTAGATTTGGTTGGCCCGGAGGCTTGTTTGAAAGGCAAAGCCGTGGTTGAGCTTTGAGTTGATTTTAGAGTGAGGTAAGTGTCGTGGTTAACCTTAACTTGAGGGAATAGGACTTTTTTGCTTATTTGCAACGTGTTTAAATGTCGGGTACAACGTATATATGAGGTGACGAGTACTTATGCGTTGTTTTTAGGTTGCATGCGGTTGAAACTTGTTTCTCGTGATTTATCTCCTCCTTTGATTATGATATCCATGTCTAGACTAGTTTATTACTTAATTGGTCATTCTTTTCGCATTTATGAATTAGTTTTGATAATTGTTGAGGTTCGGAATTGTGGAAACGTTGTCGATGTATGATTTATTCTTGATTATTCTTTCTCCCAAATGTCATATATTCATTGCCTCATGGTAAGGGAGAGTATGTTAATGCATGAAGAGTGATGCTGTGCCGATTATTGTTCTATTTGTTGATTTATACATAGTGAAGAAGAGAGTTAAAGCACGAAGGGTGATGCGTGCCGTATTTATCATTTCATGTTGAAATTAAGAGTGAAAGCACGAAGGATGGTGCCGTGCCATATTTATCAATTTATGGGGAGATTGAGAATAAAAGCACGAAGGCTGATGCCGTACAACTTATATTCATTATGTTTATCCGTTTCATTGGCTGAAGGTTTATTAACTGTTTCATGTTGTCATTCCTTGTTGTAGTTATCGTTTTTTGCATGTCCCCTACCAATAGTACATGTTAAATCTTTATTTGTTGTTATGTTGCCCATATATTTTCGTTTGTATAGGTTTAATTACGTGGGTGTCCTGTCATAGCCTCGTCACTTCCTCGTCGAGGTTAGGCTCGACACTTACGAAGTACATTGGGTTGGTTTTATTCATACTAACTCTGCACTTCTTGTGCAGATATTGGTACAGGTCCCAACTGTCCGTGAGGCGCATCAGCTTGGATTAGCTTATTTGGAGACTCAAGGTAAATCTGCTGGCGTCTGCAAACCTTTAAGTCCCCTTCCTCCTTCCTTATTTACTGTTCATATCATTCGAGACAATTGTATTTATTTCAGACTTCATTTGTAGAATCTCCAGAATCTCGTGTACTTGTGATTCCAGATCCGGGTTGTACTAGATATTGGATTATTATGCTATTTCGTACTTCATTTTAGCTTCATTTTTGTCATAATGGTTAAATTGTTCAAAGTGTTTAAAATTGGTAAAAGAATTGCTCTAACATCGGCTTGCCTAGCAAATAAATTGTTAGGCGTCATTACGGTCCCGAAGGTGAAAATTCCGGGTTGTCACAATTTTCAAATTAAATTAGTAATAGGAATTTTTTAAGAAGTATATCCTAAAAATAATAGGATTACATGGGTAAAAATATATCCATATCCCGAAAGTAATCATACTAATAGAAAATCGATCATGCTCCTAAAGGTATTAAGTTTACATGCTAACATGTAGTATTATATATCTATGCCCAAAAATAATTATACTAATAGGATTCCCAAAGGTAATTATGTAGGATTCCTAACGTGTAGTATTATGTCCTAAAGCTAATAGGATTACAAGGCTAATGTCTAGAATTTCGATTATGTCCTTTTATTGTGAGTTATTATGCTTAATATAAAACTTATTTTTGTAATCTAACATTTTATTCATGCTGTTATAATATATAATATTATATATATATATATATATATATATATATACAAATACACTTTTAACACTTAATTTCGATTAATTAATATGTATTCTTACCTTATTAAATCACTTAACTATATAAGTTAATATGGGTTGATGTAACATTCAATGCAAGTATTTAATATTAAAATATCTAATTTTAATGAGATTTCAGACACTAATTTTCAATATTCTCTTAAAGGTCTTATCAAATGACAAGGAAGTAACATTTTTGAAGAAAAGTGTCATATTGGAATGACTATTTTGGTACAGCACAAGAGTCACGATCAAGGAACATTTTTTGAAGGTCCTTATTTATTTTTTTCCCATTTAATGAAGGTCCTTAATTGCTAAATCACTTTAAGTGAATAAAATTAGATTTTCCAACTCCTTGAGTCATGAAACTTATAGAACTATGAATATATGTAATAACATCTATATTCTCATATAGAATTCAAAGAGTTGCTTAACGAGTTAAGTGGATACATAGAATTTTAATCCCGTTTTAATTTATATGATACTATTTTTGTTACGATCCAATTTCTCCTATAAATTATGATGGGACCCAACTGTAGGCGCTATGCAAGCCAACAGTGAATTAGTCGTGTATTCATTCTTTTTAACAATTTCAAAGTAGTTGATTTTTATTTATTAAATAAATAAGAAGTGAAAAATTTAATAAAGTAAAGCGTAAACAAATAAAAGGGCAAGTGCAGTGAGATAGATACTCAAAAACCATCAAATGTCTACTAGCATATTTTCAAGACCCGGTGTCACAAGTGTATGAGTAACTAGTAAAATATATACAAAACACTAAGTTACTGTCTGAAATAGAGCAGACAGAAAGTAAATACAAAAGAGAGACTCCGGGTGCTGCAGAACGGACTTAGAAAGTAGCTCACCACTAAGCCTCGGGGTAATGGGGGTGGGCGCCGGAATGGATGTCAGATGCACCTGCCTCAGATCCTGCACGATTAGTGCAGAAGTATAGCGTGAGTACATAAATAACATGTACCCAGTAAGTATCCAGTCTAACCTCAAAGAAGTAGTGACGAGAGATCGACATCGACACTTACTATGGGCCAACAATAAAATACAGGAATGCTAAATAGGCATAGAATATGTGATTAATAATAACAACTCAATAGCAAGCAGTGATTAAATGATTCTTTGACTAATAGTAAATTCCAAAAGTCTTCAACTAACACATACTAATTCCAAATAAGTTTCTGGCCAATAAATAAATTATAACCTCTCAACTCATAAAAATAATATCAACTGTATTCGGGCTCCAAGCATTAAAATGCACGATTTATGCCAAGGTCGTACGACCTGAGTCAGAATAATGCGTACACTGCCGATGGTCGAGCAACGCGAACCATAGATGCATCTGTCATACTGTCGAGGCGTTCAGCCCCCTCCACAAGAAGAGAGAGAATACTTTATGAACATCCGACTTAAAAATAACAAGGCTAATACACAAAGAAGCACAATTTCTATTAACGGTCAACTAACCTGCCAAAACTCAAGTAAGTGAAATTCGGTCTTTACCAATCTTTTATCAAGTTTCAATGTAATTTAGGCACTTAAATTAACAATTAGAGTGCAAACATTACAAGTATTTTATGATTTGGGTCCTAAAACCACTCGGACTTAAACATACTTATTAGCTACGCACAGACTCTAGTCACCTCGTGCGTGCGTGCGTAGCGCCCACAATTAGAAGTAAAATAGAAATTTAAAATACCTATGGGTAAATTTCCTCTTACAAGGTTAGGCAAGAAACTACCTTGTCTCAAAGCTCATTTTTCGGCCCACAAATTCACTCTAAGGATTCAACTTGGTGCCAAACAATCCGAAGCTAGCCAAATATTATATAAATTAATCAACATACACTCAAGAGTTAACAATTTAGCTATTACAGTAATTACCCAACCCATATTGGAAGATTCCTAAAATTCACCATCGGGCCAATGTGCTCGGATTCCAAAAAATTTCGAAGACAAATGTTACCCATAATCTCACGAACTCAAACATATAATTTTCACCCAATTCCATAATCATTTTCGTGGTTAAACCTCATTTTTATCAAAACTAAGGCTTTTCAACTAAACTCACAATTTCTATACTTTATGTGCTAAGAATCTACCTAATAATGCATGTATTAAACTCATCTTATATAGAAATTACTTAAGTGCTAGGTGAAAACCCCTCTTTAAACTCTTTAAAGAGCTCCCAAATCACCCAAGAGAAGAAAGAAATAAGCCAAAATAGTCTAAGTCTCGACTTAAATGAACCTCACTGCCTTCAGGGATTTCGTACATGCGACTTCACTGTCGCACCTACGGCTGCGTTTATGCGGAAAAAACATCGCAGGTGCAGGGCATGCCAGGTTTGCCTCCATCGCTGCGGGCAAAGCCTCGCTTCTGCGAGCCCACTCCTGCGGCATATGCGTCGCACATGCGAACACTCCCGCTTATACGATCGACTCCCTCGTACCTGCGCCTTCGCAGGTGCAGTTCCTACCTTGCTTCTGCGACCACTGGGCAGTCCATGCCAGGCCGCTTCGGCAGTCAAAAGCTCGCACCTGCGGCAAAAATCTCGCAGGTGTGAACGCACTAGAACTGGTGCACCTGCAATTCTTCATACAATTCCAAGCCGGATTCCAATCTGTTCAGCATCCAGGGGCCCAGGGACCTCGTCTAATAACACTCACACATCCAACAACATTAATACAAACTCGCTCGCGCGCTCGAAATACCAAAATAACATCTAGAATTACGAATCGGACGCCAAAACGCATGAATCGAATTATGAAACTCCAGAATTTCTAGAAATACTTCCGCGCGTCCGATTCCTATCAAATCAACTCGGAAATGACGCTGAAGTTTGCGGGCAAGTCACAAATCACAACCCGGAACTATTCCCATACTCGGAATCCTAATCGGACCTGTATAACACCAAATCCTACCTCAAACCAAATTTAAAGAACTTGAAAACCTTAAATGTGCCAACTTTCAATATTAAGCGCCGAAACGCTCCCGAATCATCAAAAACCCGATTCGAACATAAGCCCAAGTCCAAAATCATCATACAAATCTATTGGGACCGTCAAATTTCGGTTCCGAGATCGTTTACTAAAGAGGTTGACCCAAGCCAAACTTAACCCTTTAAGATATTATTAAGGAACAAAGTGTTCCGATTTTAACCCGAACCCTTCCAAACCCGAACTAACCATCCCCGCAAGTCATAAAACAGTAACATCACACACGTGGAGTCTTATTTTGGAGAACGGAGATCTAGAAAGCAAAATGACCGGTCATGTCTTTACAATTTCCTAATTAGTCTGTTTCGAAAAAAATATCACAGAAAATTTTATAGTCATAACATCTTTAAGAACACGAGTTTCAAAAGTTTTATAGTTACAACAAATGTTATAAACTATTTAATACGACAAGTTTTTAAAGTTTCTGTTTTTTAGACTCTATTGAGCTAGAATACTTAGTAAATTTTGTTTAATTCTATATTTACCTTAAAATTTTTATTAAATATATATAAATTATTAATTTAGAATACAGTATTTTAAGAAGATTAGAATTCTAATTAACATGTTCAAAAAATTCTAAGAATAAAAAGGAAAGAATATTCAAGCAAAAAAAATTTATCAGAGAAAAAAATAAGCAAAAAACAAAGTTAACTTCTGCTTTTTGATGCGTTGGTCACCCTTAGCTAATATATTCGGCCGAGAAAGAAAGATCAGATCGGACGACGTGTCGCCGGCTGCAAACTCTCTCCGTCTAATCGCTGCCGTTCCATGTCATCGATGTTAAACAACAACAGTATCTCCATTACTGTCTCCGACGACGAGCCTGACGAATTTGCGAACAAGCTTAGGGCACGAGCTCGAAGGAAGAGAAAGAAAATTGGTCACCGAAGCAAAACCAGTTGCACACATATTATCCTTAAAAAGCTCCTCCGGTGGTGGCCTGTTCTCCTATTCTTACTTGCCGCAGCTCTTCTCATCTTCGAGGCCTCTCGAATTGGAACAAGACCTAGTTCGCTTGTTAAAAAACCGGATCCAGTGACCAGACAAAAGCTTAATAAGTCTGTTGAGAAGAAACCGCCGGCGAATTTAAATCGTCTCGATCCGGTCACTCATGTTGTCCATGGAGTTAGAGAGCGTGAGTTTGTTTTGCATTATGATCTAAATTATTTAAGTGCGTAACTACTGTTTGCTATTCTTACGATATCAGTTTATGCAGAATGTGCACATTGCTTGTATAATTGAATTGAGTTTAAGTTCTCTTCACTAATGGTGTAAAATATATTTACAATATCATGTTTCTTATTAGGTAATTACAAATAAATCTCTTAAGGTAATCAAGTAAAAATGGTAACTAGCTTGCTATTGCAGGTTAAATTTCACTGATAGTGCAAATTCTTTTTACCGTACCAGTATATTTAACTTAAATCCAATTAAAGTTTACGTACATTGTATATGAAATGCTCTGATACAATGATTTAAAAGTTCAATGAATTAAGGAGTTGATAGGCTGCTTCAACTATGCATGTCTGTAACATTTGGCCAAGTATCCAGTTTGAAGCTCTTAATGTTTCTGATTTGTTATATTCTACAAAGAGATGAATTATGTGCTAGGCATAAGTGCAATGATAAAAATCTGGTCTTTATGAGCTCAGATGCTTTATTCACCATCTTCCAATCCCAATTGATTTCCCTTGAACTTTCCAGACGAGGGCTGTTAGCTGGGAGTTCGGATATTGGTCCATATGGCTCTTTAATGGTGTTACTTAGCGAACTGCTTGCGACTTGCGAGTGACACTTGTTTGCTCATCTAGAATTCCTTGTAAATGCTTCCTTTCAATTGTCCCAAAAATTTGACCTCTTTCCCTAAATGACAAAGTCATCTAATTTTAAAAAGTCAAGTTAATGTATAATACTACTGATCCTTGGAGTTATTATATGAGTATCTAAGATATAGGAGGAATCATAAAGTTGGTGCTAAAATGATCTAGTTGACATGCGGGACATATCATTTGGCTTTTCTTCAAGTAAAACTGTGTTGTTAAGTATTCCTTTGTGCTTTATAGCACAATGATTTTGTTTATGCACAAGATATTTGAAATCCTTGTCAAATTGGATATGTTTTTTGACCCATTGTCTTCAATACTGTGCAACAAATCATGCATCTCGCAGCCTGCTTGAAGCTACTACCAGCTGAAGAGATTGAGCATCTAGATTTTCCCATGGATAAAGTACCTGCTGATCCTATTAAACGGGTGGTATACATAACAGAGGCAAACCCTGCTTCTGTTGATAAGGATATGTCATTTGAGCAACACTCAGAGGCCACAAGATTTAATTTATTCACAGGAAACCAAACTCTCAAGCAAAGGGATGAAAGTTTTAAGGTTGTCGACCTGCATCTTGTTTTCGGTGATTACCTATTTACCTATGAAATAATTTATGTATCTCTCTCTTTCTTTTTCTTTTGACAATTTTCTTAAGCATTATCTCTCAGGTAAAAGGAGAGGCTTCAATCCACTGTGGTTTTTACAGTGATAAAGGAGGCTTTAGGATTTCTGTTGAAGATAGAAGTTATATGGAATCCTGCAAAGCTGTGGTGTCGACTTGTGCATTTGGTGGTGGAGATGATCTCTATCAACCTATAGGAATGTCAGAGTCATCTCTCAAAAAGGTTATCTTCTTGGGATTCTTAATGCTTATGAGTGGTTTTCAATCTTTAGTTTACACGATCTGCAATTACACTTCAATCGCGAAGTAGTTGGGTTGGACCGTTGGAGAATTAATTGATCTGGGATACACTAGTTTATTCAATTCCTTGGAAATTGAATGATGCAGGTTTGCTTTGTGGCTTTTTGGGATGAAATTACACTTGCATCACAAGAGGCAGATGGCCATAAAATTGGCGATGACCGTTATATCGGAAAATGGCGCATTATCCTTGTTAAGGATCTACCTTTCAGAGACCAAAGGTTGAATGGTAAAATCCCAAAGGTATGCTTATTTCTTGATTCCTCGATTTCTTGTATGGTTTCGTATTTTACAATTAAATATCCTAATGCTTAAAGTGAAACTTCTGTTAATCTTGCCCTACTCCCGATAATCATATTCTTCTTATGGTGCCTTACAAAGTAGAAGTGCTATGAAGCAAGTCGGATTGGTGAACCAGTTTTGAAGATTAAAAGCGTCCAGAAAACCAAATTTAGTTGTCTTTTGATGCATCCTTTTAAGATTTAATAATTGGATTTTTGGACCATGTATCATTTTGGAGGAGAACATCCATCATCTCACCTGCATACTCTCTAACTGCTTGATTTTCCATTATTTGTCTCCTTACCTTGGCTCCCCATTGTAGCAATAACAGCGGAAATTGCATTATTTAATTGATGATAGCATCTGAAGTTTATGTGCCTTTATTGTCATTGATCTAGTAGGTAAAAGTTGTACAAATTGTAACTGTATAATGTGGCAGCAAGTCACAGTCTCCAATTGTGGATTTCAGGATGTTGATCAAAACAGTGGTTTTAAGGATGTTTGTGCTAGGGTTTTGATGCTTTTGGTCCAATGTTTAGTCCTGAATACTCTCTCACAATACATTTTCAAGTTTCTTATTTATCCCTTTGATATTGTTAAAATGGTAGGATTATGTGAATGTGTGCATTTTTTCTTGCTAAGTGTTTATAAGGATTTAATTCGTGTCTAAATTAATCAGATGCTGGCCCATCGTCTCTTTCCGAATGCTAGATATTCCATTTGGGTAGATTCGAAATCCCAACTTAGGAGGGATCCATTGGGTGTGTTGGAAGCTTTGCTCTGGCATTCAAACTCTGTACTAGCAATCTCAGAACATGGGGCTCGGAGTAGCGTGTATGATGAGGCAAAGGCTGTTGTCAAGAAAAACAAAGCCACCCCAGAGGAAGTGGAGGTGCAGTTAGCTCAGTACCGTCAGGATGGCCTCCCTGAGGATAAGAGATTCAATGGAAAGAAAGGTAGGATTTCTCATTTCCCTTGTCAGCTGGGGATGGGCTTACCATAATTGTTATCCACTGCATAATCATCATAAAATTGTACCTCAATTCCACAGACGAGACAACTTTTTTTCCTCCCAAATAGATAAGTCATTCTGACAGTCAATTTATCTGTGCAGCTCTTGCTGAGGCTTCAATTATTGTGAGACAGCACACACCATCGACTAATCTGTTAATGTGCCTATGGTTCAATGAGGTGGTTCGCTTTACATCCCGTGATCAACTGAGTTTTCCATACGTCCTTTGGCGGTTCTCAGAGTTTAGGAATATCAACATGTTTCCTGTTTGTACACGTAAAGATCTGGTTAATAGCATGGGTCACATAAGAAAAGCGAAGCCTCTGACAAGTTAATGTATATTCGTTGTTTGCACGAGAAAGGTAGCCGAAACAAGAATGTTCAGGTCCTTCTCCAAGGTTCGAGTATATTGCTTCCTCTACTAGGTGTGCTGATGACATTGGATAGAGAGATCGGATAGGATTAGCATATTCCTATTTATTCTTCCGAATTCAAAGGGCACTGTTTTTGCAGCCCTGAAGGGATAGGGAGAGGCCGAGGGGGTTTCATCAATGGGAAGAAGAGGAGAGCAGTGAATATGTTGTGTATTAAACACAGTGGAAGGTCTTTTATTGATTTATAATTCTTTTATCATCACTTTTGAACAAAGTGCGTTGTTTGGAAGTTTTTTTTATCAATTTATTATTCTTTTATTATCACTAGTTTTCTGAAAATGCTAAATTTGTTGGGTATTCTGCCAGAGATCGTATTGTACTGTGTTAATATTGAGGTGCGTTAACAAATTTAAGCACCTAGTTTAGCTTTCTTGGATTAGTGCAGGATTTGCTCAATAATAATGGTGATGTCAAGACTAAAAGTAGTTCCATACTTAAGTCATTATATAGTCGAACCTCTCTGTAACAACCTCGTTTGTTTCGGATATTTTTGGATGTTATAGCGAATTGCTGTTATAGAAAACATATATTATAACAAAACATGAAATTTGGTTCCTGTAAGAACTTGACTTTTATAGTGAAGTGGTGTTATATAAGATGTTGTTATAGAGAGGTCTGACGGTATTTGTTCTTTGTCTTTGGTTACTTGATTGTTGGTGAAAAATTACTTAGTATATTGAGCCTAGTGTTATGACCCGCCACATCATCATGCCATGTAGGTGTCATTTGGTATATATTAATACCATGTGGAAGCTTACATAGGAGGAATGCTAGCATTTACGAGAAGATTCTAGAGACGTATGGACATTTCCTTAGGAAGACCCTAGATCCCTATGGATTTGTTAGGAAAGTCCTTAGAATCTTCTAGGTTGTAGAGTTTTAGAGAAAACCCTTATCTTGTAAATATTAAGGACTTGTGTAACAATTAATACTTACATACTAGCCCCTAGGAGACTAGCATATAAAGGGGGGTCATTCATTTGTAATTCACCAACTAAGAAAAACAATCAAGTTCTCTCTAATACAAAAGCTTCCTTTGGCAATTCTTCTGTGTTCTAACATTCCCTTAGCGATCTTTAGTGTAATAAGACTGACTTGGCATAGCAAGAACGTGAGCAAGTTGTGCAAGATCGTGAGCGAGTTGTCAAGTGCCGCACGTGTACTTCGTTAAATACTAAGGACGTGACAATGTGGTATCAGAGCGAAGATTATGACTAAGGAATGTTAGAAAGAATACAAGAGATTGCTAGAAGGAAGCTTTGTAGGGAATCATGGCCGAAATTACCAAGGGCGTGGTACTTGCAAAAGGGATAAATGTTAAGGTCCCTAAGCGAAAGGACTATGGAAATGCACGGGACGCACACGAGGTGGACGACTTACTTTGGAAGATGGACAAATACTTTGAGATAGTCAAGGAGGATGACGACGTTGTTAAGGTTCGCAACGCCTCAATGTACTTGACCGAGATTGTCGTGCTGGGGTGGCATCGGAAGTGTGCCAACATGGAAAAAAGGACTATGCAAGATTGAGACGTGGCAGTTCAAGAAGGAGTTGAAGAAGCAATTCTACCCGATGAATGTGGTGTATGAGGCTAGGCGGAAGCTAAGGGAGCTCCGCTAGACAACCACAATTCGGGAGTATGTGCGCGAGTTCACTACCTTAATGCTGCAAATTATGTGATTGTCCGAGGAAGATTTTCTCATCTACTTCATAGATAGGTTGCAAAATTGGGTAAAGCGGGATTTAAGAAGACATCAAGTAGCCAACATGGACGAGGCCATAGGGGCAGCCGAGTCGCTCGTTGACCTAAAGATGCATCCTGCCAAGTCCAAAGAAGGCAACGCCGAAAGAGATAGGGGAGATCATGACAAGGACAATGAGAAAGGCATAGCCGAGGTATACAAGGGCAATGGCTAGGGGGCATCCCATAACGGACTGGGGTCCAAGCGAAACGGCTAGGGGCCAAAAAACGGTAGCAAGTATGTGCCTAAGGGAGGGTGCTACTTCTGTAAAGGATCACATCGGGCAAGTGAATGCTCAGATTTGGAGAAGCTTGCAGCAATGATGGGGAACTTTTGTCACGACCCAAGCCAGAGGGCCGCGACATGGCACCGGACCCTACTCAACGGGCACCGGCGTACCCTTCATCTAACTTTCCTTATTATCTATAAGGCTTGTCATACACATACAACATCGAACAATAATCATAATGGACTGAGATATCATACCATGATATGAACATGTTTATATACATAATATGGTCAACAAGGCTGCAATGCAAAACTATATAACAAAGTACATACGCTTGCCGACAAGGCAATTTCAACTGTACATAAGCCCATCCATTGTCTATTGTCTATGAGCCTCGACTGGAACATACATAATGCAACCTGTGTCGGAACAGAGCCCCGACATACTTATAATGCCTATACAAAATGCATACCAAGACTACGGCAAGTCCGAAGGATGAATCTTGCCAATATCTGCTGAACTGGATAGCCTACTGCGGTGGGGGAGCTCCGTCTATCAGTCTATCAGGACCTGCAGCACGTCATGCAGCATCCACAGAAAAAGGACGTCAGTACGAATAAAGTACTAAGTATGTAAGATATGAAAACATAATATAAGAGCAGTAATATGTATCAGGATAGGAAACATATAACCTGTACCATCTGAACGTCTCTGAGGGCGGCTAACCATGACATGCTTGACGTGCTTATGCATATACATATAGCCTTTCTAAAATCATCATATACATATGCCTCTGTGGCCTTATCAATTATCATATACATACGCCTCTGTGGGCTTTATCATTATCATATACGTACGCCTCTGTGGGCTCATCATTATCATACCTAACTGATCAGTGGTTGCACAATAAGTGCCATACCAGGCCGACAATAGCACGGCTCAGTAGAGTAAACTAGAATACATATATATAATGCATGCTCGACTCATGAAAACACGTTCTAAGCACCTTTTTGGAATGACATAAGACTGCTGACTAACTCTTTACCATGAACCTTATAAGACTCAGGAAGTACCAACACCATTGATATCATAAGAACAAGAGCAATCATTCCACAAGAGGGAAAAACAACGTAAGTGCCGCTAGCTTCTAAGAGTAGAGTTTCTTTGGGCTGGTTTATTGCATTTATATAATTGGAGTCGTGCAAAGAAAGAATGGTATAGTCTTACATACCTGGTATATACTGCACCAGTTCCTCAAGCTACGCAATTGTTACAATTCCTTAGTCTACAAATAAAGAACAATTCAACCGTTACCCTCTAAGCGTTATAGCTATCATTAATCACAATCCCCTAAATTCGTATGGTGCTTCTCCACACCCTTCTTCTTCTAAAACTTAACAAACATAGTGATAACACATGCACCTCATTAACAACCCAAAACAACCATAACCCATTCCATTTAGCAGTAATTAACTTGAACCCATGGCTTCCATTCACCATCCCATGAGTTCTAACATGCATAGAATGGATTTTCAAGAATCCCCAAGAGAAAGAATGTAGAAGAGAGAGTAGTAACTTACCTTGCATGTTGGATAACTTATCCCTCCTGCTTGGTTCTTCAATTTCTAGGGTTACTCCCAATTAGGGCTTGGAAGAGAGAGAATCGGCTAGGGCTTCTCCTTAGTTTCTTCAATCTCTAGCTTTTACTCTCAATTTAGAACTTGTAAGAGGAAATTCGATTAGGGTTCATGGGGTTCTTTGAGAAGGGGTCGTAGGAATTCTATTTCACTGTGGAGGTCTGGAATGAAGATGAAATAACTCTCTTGGCCGACCTTGGAGCCTTTTATACTAGCCCTTTAATTTGGCAATTAAATAATACACGTGTCTGACGCCTGTCAAATATGCTACCGCATTCTCATCGCAAACATAACATGTGGTTCGCATTTTGGACGCGAACCTCAGCCCAGAAATCTCTGCGACCCAGAAGGTCAGATTTGCTGTTCGCATTTTCAATAATGCGACCGCATTCTGGCCGCATTCCTGTCGTTGATTTTAGCCCAGAACTCTGTTCCAGTATGCGATACCTTATGCTCAAAATGCGGTTCGCATACCAGAAATGTGATCGCATAGTCGACCGCATTTCTGACATTAATTTTAGCCCAAGACTCTACCTTGGTCTGCAACCTCAGCATGTAAAAAATGCGGCTCGCATGTGGGTTATGCGATAGCATTCCATACTTTGCGACACCTGTTGTCCTTTTTATTGTCTTTTTAACTCTTTTCTGGTTCTTAAGCTCTTATATGTAAACTATCTTAGGCGTAATCTAACGTACGAGATTACGGATTATAACAACTTTGCTCAAGCACACAAGGGTGACACAGGAGGGACCGCCTGTATTTGGGGGATGCACTTTGAATCTAAGCCGAAAGTAGGGGATTCCAAAGCCTGTCTTGGCGCCAAGAGAATGGAGCATGGTGGTAGCAAAAAACGTTGAGCGAGCATAGTTGAAGAGGATGTCGAGTTACCAAATGATGGCACGCTATCAGACTTAGACGAAGCACCAATCACAGGGGTCAAGTTTGCTAGTAAAGTAGTGACCACGGAGGGAAGCCAAATAGGGAGTGGAAGAATGTACCAGATACTTGAGAAGCTGCTAGACTTGGTCGAGTCATGAAGAGATTTAGGCCAAGAGCAAGGAGAGGCATCCGATGGGCAGAGGATCGAGGCCATCATTGCTAGCCATCCAAAGTACAAACAGCACAAGAACAAAAGTGACCAGTACCTTGTCATAGTACCTTGTGACATGGGAAGGCGAACCGCTCCATAGAGCATCATGGCTAATGGACAAAGATCTCCGGCGACACCAAGGCGAGGTGCGCGTGTACGTGTCGATGCTTTGTGCCGAGGGCGGCACAAAATTGGGTGGGGGAGAGTGTCATGACCCGCCACATATGTGCCATTTGGCATATATTAATACCATGTGAAAACTTACATAGGAGGAATGCTAGCATTTATGAGAAGATTCTAAAGAAGTATGAACATTTCCTTAGGAAGATCATAGATCCCTATGAATTTGCTAGGAAAGTCCTTGGAATCTTCTAGGTTTGTAGAGAGTTCTAGAGAAAGCCTTTTTCTTGTAAATATTAAAAACTTGTGTAACAATTAATATTTACATACTAGCCACTAGGAGACTAGCATATAAAGGGGGTTATTCCTTTATAATTCACCGACCAAGAAAAACAATTAAGCTCTCTCTAATATAAAAGCTTCCTTTGGCAATTCTCCTGTGTTCTAACATTCTCTTAGCGGTTTTTAGTGTAGTAAGGCTGACTTGGCATAACAAGAACGTGAGCAAATTGTGCAAGATCCTGAGCGAGTTGTCAAGTGACGCACAATAATAAGTACGTGACACTAGACTAAAATTTCTAATAAGCAACCTCTCTAGTGTAGTGTTGTCAACTACTCAAGTTAACTCTCTATTCTGTTCTCTTGTTTAAAACGATTCTGTAAATGAGAAAGCCATCAGCCTCTTTCAGTATTGACCATAAACTGATGTATACTATATCTCAGTCTTTTATGTCGTAGTCTTGGAGAAAGAATTCACAAGTCAAAAAAATCGTAATATATACAAATGCAATTCATTTTACTGACTCTGAATAATATAAAAAGAAATATGAATAAATTTATTTGAATTGTTACAAATTGAAAGAATTATTAACAAAAAGGTCGTATATGAGAAAGTCCTAATTGTTGACTATTTTGCTTCCAAATTTTCTTGCTCTATACATATATATACTTCCACCTAAAGGCATCAAAAGGTAGATTTTCTTAGTTGCCAGCCTTTGTGGTAGTGACAGCAAGTCTAGAAAGAATGAATACACAAATGGAGGAAACAAACACGGCTCCAGCAAAACAAGCCAGATCCAGTCCATTAACCACAGGAATATTCTTGAACTTCTCTAATACTCCAACTTGAAGTAGCATTATTAGTGCATGTCCTATTCTTGATTTGGCTTGCATCACTGATTTCATTCCCATTATTGATGGAAGTGTCTGAAAGTAAGACAAGTTTTGGCCTGACCCTTGATCTCCTTTAACATTAATATTTCTTGATCCCACGAACATGACATACAATCCCATTCCAAAAGTAAGCATAGCAGTCCCCAAAAGAAACATATCTGAAAGGAAAAATAGAACAGAACATTGTCGATTAGAGTTTAACTTCAGTATGCTGATAGAGTATAATTCTTTTACACCATCAAATTAGACAAACATGTAACGGTTTATTAGTGACTCTACTTGGCCACATAAAAATGTTAGATTTTTTTCTAAGGTGTGAATGGGAAATGAGAGAATGTCCCATATAAAATAAAGTGAAGAAGGTTATTGGACTTATTTTGAAAAGCACTTCTATTAGTTCTTAAAGAATTGAATAATAGACAATCCTGTTATCGTCGTAATTTTTTGCACTATTAATATTAATATATTTGATTATTTGGTTTATTTTCGTCCGTTGCATCAATTCCAAAAGGAAAGTGGAAACTATCAAAAGTTTAAGGAAGAGGAAAAATAATAATTACCTATAGCTTCGATCAGTAGTTGCACGACATGTCCTAGGTCTGACTTTCGTGAGAGTGCGATAAAATAATGGAAGTATGACTCTAAGACTAGGTAACAACCCTGCAAAATAACGAGGATGTTTAATTTATGTATGACAGTGATAATACAATTTAGAATCGAACTATCAACAAATATTACTATTATATTACCTCGACAAAGCATAACAATGAACCAATCAAAGTCCCTGCGACTGCAAAGAGAGTGAAGAATCGGCAATCCAAAATACCCTGCAAAACAGAATTCCATATATATCCACTCAGAAAAAAATCTTTACCATAACAATATACTTTAGGTTTTTTTATTCATACACTAGTTAACTAGAAGTCTGGAAGTAGGAAATGTCCATCTGGGATTTGGACTTGTGCACCAACACTATTAGTAGAATTTCAACTATAAGGCCTCTACACCTTATACTCACACGGATGTCAAGACATAGCTAGAACTGGTTCTGTGAGTTCGACCGATGAACTACTATTTTTGGTTCGAACTATGTATCTAAAAGGGCAGCCCGGTGCACTAAGTTTCTGCTATGCGCAGGGTCTGAGGAACAGCCGGACCACAAGAGTCTATTGTATACAGCTTTATTCTGCATTTCTGCAAGATACTATTTTCACGGCTCGAACACGTAACCTCCTGGTCACATGAAAACAACTTTACCGGTTGCGCCAAGACTCTCCTTCGCTCGAACTATGTATCTATGCAGATATAAAAACAATGTATTCCTCATATAATAAATCACGCTCATTTTGAATTCATGTATTCACACCTCTGCTAATTAGAATATCCCTATGAGAAAAAGAAAATCCATACCTTCTCGATGAACAACTGCAAATAATGCAACTTTTGCGGCATTCCTTTGAGGAAAGTTTTCAAGTTCTGAAGTATCAGATCCGAGACATTTTCTACTACTAAACCGATATCTGGAAACCAGTTCTGTGTCATTGGTTCGTCAACAACCACACATGTCGATCTTGACATGGTGCCTGCCCCGCCAACAGCCTTAGCAGCCACTGGTTTCTTCTCCACATCTCCGCCACCAACATTAATCTTACCACCTTTGTTTAAACATAGTAACCTCAACGAATAATTCCTGAAAGATTTACAAGGTTGTTGTTTCTGAGCATTGTCACCTAACCCCATATGTTTAGAGGTACGTAACAATCTACCACTGATGGCCATTTTTCAGCTTGTTTAGTTTTCTCTTTATTTTTTTGCTCTTACTTTCTTTCTCCATTGGACCCAAGTATTTATATACAAGACACAGAAGAAGTGCAGAAGATTCGTGGCATATTAGCTATTATTGCCGTGACATAACTGGAAAAGTTATTATATGACCAGGAAGTAAAATAGCATCTTATAAAATATATACAATAAATCCTTTGTAATCTGGTCCTTTCTCAAACCCCGCAAATAATGAAAGATTTATGATCTAATTTTTTTTTAAACCCCGCAAATAACGAAAGCTTGATGCACCCGATTGTTTTTTGTCACGAGGTGCTGTGACCTTTATTTTGGCCCTGTTCTCCACTTTTCTTGGAGAGGTTGGCTTTGGTAAGGTATTATGAACTTTTCAACAATGTTAGTACATTACAACGTGTAGGGTCATAAGCATTCTCTTCCGCACACGTGGCGGTTCGTGTCATTCCGCGGACTTCTATTCGTACAGAGAATAATTTCAGAATTTGGAAAGAGGGATTCCTTTTTGCTTTACGTGGTTGAATTTTAAAACGCAGCTTGGGGCTGTATATCAGCTGTCGCCCACGTGCCTTAATTTGTAAAACCCTAGCGAACGGTGTATACGAATAGATTGAACGTCAAGCAATTGAAGCTCTAGTTTAGTGGTCATAAGGTGATAGGTTTTATTTTAATAGGCGAATTAGGGCTAAATTTGCATTTGTTAAACAGGTTGAAGCTTAATCGGCTAATCACAAAACCAAAACGCTCAATTAAAGATTAATATGTTTTACTTTTTTTTTTGCTAATGAAGAGATCTATATTAAAAATTAAATAACGTGAAAATTATAATTATTACAAGTCAAGACTGTTCGAATCCGAAAAAAAGCTGATAAAGCAAAGGGAAGGGGATTTTAACCCCGATATTGATCTGACACAACTATTTTCTGATTATATAACCGAAATATATTTTAATGAGCTAAATTTGATACTTCTACATGGGAAGATACAAGCTCATCAATAATTTTCTGTACGACATCTTTCTCTATACTATTCATGGGTAAATCCCATACAAAAGATATTTAGGAAACAAGCTAGTGAAAAGAACAAAGATTTGAATGTGTGGCCTATTCATTGGTGCCTACTTGTGTGGCCTATTCATTGGTGCCTACTTTCCACATGATTGTAAAGGTCAACAGATTTATAGTTGCCAAACTTCTCCGAGACAAGAAGTACTTTTTTTCAAGAAAAGGTGTTTTTTCTTAAAATTAAAGTGTTTGATCAAACTTTTAGAAGAAAAAAAAAGTATTTTTGAGTAGAAACAGAAGTAGTTTTGGATAAGCAGAAAAAAGTAGTTTTTTTTTAAAAGTATTTTTTTTAAAAGTAATTTTGAGAAAAATGCACTTAGAAACACTTTTTAAAAGCTTGGCCAAACACTAATTGCTGTTCAAAAATATTATTCAAATTAATTAACCAAATATAAATTAATTTTCACCAAAAATATTTTTAAAAAAAACACATTTTAAAATAAGCTATTTTAGAAGGTTGGCCAAACGAGCTATTAAACTTGTGAGTACCACGTTTGAATTGTGACATTTGCTGGCCTTGGTAGAGACGCGGCTTCTTTTAATCACATGAATTTCCTTACTTTCATCTTTGGGGTAAGCATTCGGAAAGAAGAAGGAACAATCTTGGGGTAAGCATAAAAACTATGAAGCTGTAAAATTTATTTAACCAAATTAAACTAAATATTTAGCTCACAAAATGATGTTTGGGCTTGTTTTTGTGTATCCATAAATGAATAAATAAAGACCTGAATCAACTGTTGTGGCAAACATAAATAAACAGTCTCTTTAAAAATCCGATCTCGCCATTGGATTGTACTTGTTCAGTGAATTTTTATACAGATGTAAAGCTGTTGGATTTGAATGTATCAATAACGTTTATTTTTATATTTTTAGTCGCTTTTAAAAATAATAATCGATAAAATATATATTTTTATTTACCAACTGATTTCGACCGACCAGTCAATTTTATATTTTTCCACGTTTACACTACAAATTTTCCATCCCGACTATTTTAGTCCGTGTTTGTATGTTAGAGCCTGTTTGGCCAAGCTTCTCCGAGGCCAAAAGTACTGTTTTTTTTGGTCAAAAAAGTACTTTTTGAAAAATTTAATGTGTTTGGCCAAAATAAAAAAGTACTTTTTGACCAACAGCAGAAGCAGTTTTTCTGCTTTTGGGAAGAAGCAGAAAATTCTAGCTTCTTCCAAGAAGCAGAAGCAGAAGCAGAAGCAGAAAATTAATTTATTCAAGACAAAACTATCCTCACTATAAATTTATATTTTTCAAATTATCCTTTATATTTTCTTTATATAATGTTGCCCCTACTTTAATGCGTTAGCAGTGTGAGGTAATAAAAATATCGAGCAATCTTCAGTTTGAATGGTAAAGATGAGAAATTTACTAATATCGATTGCTAAAAAATGAATAAATAAAACAAACTATTTTCTTATGTACAAGCGGTATTATTTAAATTGATCTCTTTATTTTACTTCTGTACTTCCGATCCTAATAACTTTCGTTTCAAAACCTTTTATCTCCAAGAGATTTCTACCTCTTTTCCTTCTAACACATCGTATCATAGCTGTAGGTAAAAATAAATTCAGAAAATAGTAGTCCTAATACAAAAAATGGTGAACAATTTTAATTGACACCCATTGTAAGAGAGTAAATTCTTTTGAAATTATAAGGTGTTTCTTTATAACCGTTGGAAGTACTACAACGACTTTATGTTGAACTATATATATATATATATATATGTATGTATATATATATATATATGTGTATATATATATATGATCCATGTATTTAATATCTTGAATTTTTAAAATAATGATAGAAATTAAAAAAAAAACTATTAAAAACCAATGAAAAGACAAAACGAATTTGAAATATTCATGTATCTTATATATATAAAAGATACATGAATCTTTCAAATTCGTTTATTGTCTTTTCCTTGGTTTTTGCTTCTTCTTGAATAGTTTTTTTTAAAGAAAAATTTCTACCATCATACATGAATCATATTGTAACTTTTCAATTTCTTTTTTGATTTTTGTTGTTTTTTATGTTTTCTTTGACTAATCTTTTTTTTTATTTCTCTAAATTAATAAATCTCCTAGAATTCTCCCAATAACTTTAATAGATTCATCTCCTTGAATACTTCATGCAAAATGAGGAGTCTTATCTATTACTATAAATAGACGTCTTCTCCTTTTTTCTTGTGCAGATTCTTCTTCTTTGTCTTTTATTTCTCTTTAAAATAACAAACTAACAACCAGTACAAGTACTTTTTTCATAAGGTATTTTTTTTTGTAATGTACCAATTTATTATACACAAATCTAGTATGTACTTTTATTTTTATTCTTTTTTAACGTGCTTGCATGAAACAATGATAACACTGATTTCTAATAATATGAATGATTAATAGTTGAAATATTTTCCCTTGATGCTCTTATTTTTTGTATCTTTCTCTTTTTTTTATTTATTTAGTTCTTTATTTGTTTAATATTATTATTAACCACATGTTCTTAATGCATGAAAGAAAATGAGCAAAAAAATGACATTGGATAACAACTCTGAGAAGGCTATATGGGATGCAGAAACTACAGAACTATTTTTAAATATATGTGTGGAAGAAATTTTAGCAGGAAAATCGTCCTATAACTCACTTCAGTAGATTAGGATGGTCTAATCTGGTGCAAAAGTTTAATAACAAAATCGGAAGAAACTATGATAAAGTTAAGTTGAAGAACAAATAGGACAGTCTCAAAGGTACATGGAAAGAATGAGATACTTTAGTTGGAAAAGAGACTGGTTTAGGATGGGATCCCGATAAAAAAACAATTCAAGGGAGTGCGGATTGGTGGGATAGGAAAATAAAGGTACTTGTAATATACTACGTAATTTTCACTTAATATAATTTTATTTATTTATTTATTTTGCTTTGGTATTTTAAATTCTCTTGTTCTTCTTCACATTTGCAGGAAAATTCAAATATAGAGAAATTTAGAGAGAAAGGTTTACAACATCGACAACTGATGGAATACTGTTTTAAGGATGTTGTTGCAACCGGTGAACATGCGTGGGCACCGTCATTTGGAGTGTTACCAGATGGTATACAAGAAAGCAGTTGGTTTCAACCAGAACAATCATTTGAGTTTGGAATTCCTGTAGACAATGAAGAGTTTGGGAATATTGATGGCATAGAAAAGAATACGGAAAAAGAATTCGAACAAACTAATCCAGAAGAATCGAATGTGATTGAAAAGTGCGTGGTAGTGAGAGTGGAGAGAGAAGAAAAAGAAAAGCATCAACTGCTATAAATAAAAAGGAGAAAAATAAATTCAATACCAGTCTAAGAATTACATCATCAATAGAGAAAATTGTTGAAGCAATACAATCACGCTCGTCAATGAATATGGGGTCAAAAAACTCTTCACTTAGTATTACGTATGTAATGTATGTTGTTCGTAATTTACCCGGTATGATTGTTGGTAGCGATTTATGATGGAAAGCAAGTGTGCTACTAGTCAAGCAACCAATGAGAGAAATGTTTTTAGCACAAGAAGATCCAGAGTTACAATTGCAGTGGTTGGAAAAGATGTCTGAGCTTTAAAAAGAATAAATTTAATTATATTACCTATTATATTATCTGCATTTTATTTTTTTTAGTTATTGAAACTTTATATTTGCTTTAAAATGTTGTTCTAGTTATGCTTTATGGTTATTGGAATCTATATTTGACTTTTATTCAAGTTACTAATATTTATTTTGAAATATTAGAATTTTATGTCATTGTACTTAGGTGATTTTTGATTTTATTTTTATAATAAGTATATAGATTGTTATTCAAGTAATTTTATTTTATTCTTTTTCTTACAGATATGCCCATTCACCGTAAATAATGATGGGCATGTTGACGAAGTTCTTATAAATGAAGTAGATGACGATGATGATGTACTTGATTTGGTAATTTTCAGTGTAGCTCTCGCATCGGAATATTATTTAAAATTTTATCTAAAATCTCCATGCAGAACTTCTCCTCATACAGGATTTTATTTCATCAAAGAGATACTTGAAGGGCATGCATGATAAGAGATGTTTAGGATGGAAAAACATATATTTTTTGACTTATGCAAAATACTAAATGAACAATATGATTTGAAAGCAACAAGAAAAATGACCATGGAGGAGATGGTTGCTATGTTTTTACTGGTAGTCGGATGGTGTAGGGAATCGAATGATTCAAGAATGATTCCAACACTCTGGAGAGACCGTTAGCAGACATTTTCATCATGTTTTAATAGCATGTTTGAAATTGGCTATGGATATTATTAAGCCAAAAGATCCAACCTTTTCTGATATTAATCATAAAATAAGAGAAGATGATAGGTATTGACCTTATTTTAAAAATTGCATTGGAGCTATAGATGGCACACACGTGCCTTGTATTATTCGCTTTAAGGAACAAATTAAATACATTGGTAGAAAAGGTTTCACTTCACAAAACATAATGGCTGTATGTGATAGGGACATGTGCTTCACATTTGTATTGCCTTGGTGGGAAGGTACTGCACATGATGCTAGAATATTTGATCAGGCACTTAGAAGGCAAAACCTTAACTTTCCTCATCCTCCATCAGGTAAGCAACACTAATACCATGCCTTGTGTTAGTTTAATATGTAGATTTTATTTTTATTCATCTTAATTAACTCTTTTTTTACTTGGTGTAGGCAAATATTATTTAGTTGATTCAGGCTATCCAACAACGATGGGTTATTTAGGACCGTATAAGGGTGAGCGATATCATCTCCCGAATTTCATGCGCAACTCTAGTTTTAGAAATCCAAATGAAACATTCAATTTTTTTCACTCCAGTCTTCGATGTACAATTGAAAGAACATTTGGAGTCTGGAAAAATAGGTTTTCTATTTTACGCTCAATGCCATCTTTCAAGTTTGACACTCAGATTCATCTTGTTACAACTACTATGACTATACATAATTTCATCCGACGACGATCTTCTACTGATAAGGAATTTAACTATTATACTAATGAAGATATTATTATAGAGATTGAGGAAGGAGATGGGCCTTCTGGTATTCCTTTAAAAATGCAAGACAAGTCTTTTATTATTATGGAGGCGTTGCGTGATAGAATTAGAGATGAAATTGTTGAGAAATATTATCATGCGTAAGTGACTTTGCTTATTATTTCATAGTGTAAATAACAAGTAATTATACTAGATAATATTATTGCTTTGGTATAATTATATATATTAAAATGATTTTATTTAGTATGTATGTTTAATTTATGTTTATATTTTAATTAAATTAAATAAAAAATAATAACAGTCTCTAATAATAAATATTAAAATTTATTTTTCTTTTTAAAATAATTATAAAAGTTTGATACTATCCTTGTTGGTAATTTGACACTCAAAAGTACTTTTTATAAAGATTGGCCAAACACAATTTGTTCATCAAATATTGTAAATTCTTAAATGAATTGGCCAAATATAAATTATTTTTTTTCAAAAGTATTTTTGGAAAAAATATTTTTAAAAAAAAGTACTTTTCAAAATAAGTAGATTTTGGCAGCTAACTATCTGTATAGATAATGGCTTTAATGACCCAATCATTTTCCATAAAGTCGTTTCTTCCATTTAGACCGGATGAGTGCACGCCCCTGAAAGTAGAAGATGATTAGAGCCATATCTTTTTCTTGATCTAGCCTTTTTTTGTCCATGCCATAAGCTTTATCTTGTATAGTCAAAACTTTTCAAAGCATATTGACCCGCTGTGAGTACGTAATTTTTGTCCAATAATATAAAATTATTCCTAGAAAATTTCAAAAATAGCTTTAGTTATTTTATAGAATTTCAGAAAGTTTGCTATATTTTACTTGATTTGTTTTGTGCGTATTTATGTTTGATGCATTTTTAGTAGCATTTTAAATCCTAAGAAAAATACAAAAATATCTTGATCTTTACATTTTTCTTTTAGATTTCAATTGCATAATTAATTGCATTTGTAAAACACTAAAATACCAAAAATACATTAGTAACTTTACATGCATTTTTTAGCTGAATAAATTATTTAATTATTATAAAAATAGGTCATTACGTTAATTTTGCAAATTAGTTGGAATTAGGAGTGTTCAATAAAATGGTTATTTTTGAAAATTAAAAGAAAGGAAAGAAAGAGGTTGTTTGGTCTTATTTCGAACTGGGCCAAAGCAATCTCGGCGGCCCATTTCCTCCAAATACTCGCCCAGTCCACCCGTGACCCGGTCCGGCCTCCTTGACTTTCAGTCACCCATACGACGACCACATCAAAAATATACCAAAGAGAACGGACCCCCTCTCTAAAAATATACCAAACCCTAGCCGCCACCCTCTCCTCCTTCACTCTCTCCGATCTGCCTACACTCCTCACACTCACTCTCATACGGACTGTGATCCTGCTCTCACTTTTTGCTAAAATACAGTCTCTAAGATAAGAACTTCAAATTTTCAGATTTGAAACCAAAAAAAGAAGAAGGGAGCAATAGAGTTTGAATGAGATAGTTCTGGGGTTTCTCAAATTATTGGGCTATCAAGGTTACTGTGTTAGGTTCAAGGAATTTTCTGTGCTATTTTCCTGATTTATCAAGCTGAAAACTGAGGTCGTTTGCTGTTTATTGCTGGAAACTTTGCTGAGCTCCTCTGATTTTTACCTTTATTTGGCTTTTGTTTAGCCTTGTTCTGCTCAATTAGGTCGGTTCGTATTCTCTGATGTTTACGATTTATTGAGTGATCAAATTACCAGTTCATTGCTTGATTTTGTTTGCTCTGCTAAATTCTGCATCTCTGTCATTTTAGTGCAATAGTTGTACTCAAAACTGTCATAGGAGATCTGGAAATTTGTAATTGTTAATAGATATATGATTCGAGTCATGATTTCATAAGGGATATTGGACTTATTTAGATTAGTGTTTTCATTAGAACCACTATTTCATTACTTACTCATCTCAGGTTTATCACGTGTTATAAGCTCGATTTGATCTTAAAGATGACTGAAATACCAGGGAGCATGTTGAATCTGAGAAAATAGTTGAAGATCTGCATACATGTACAAGGTGTCGTTTATAGTTAAAAGTAGATTTAGCTGTCATGAATTTTAAGATTTGAAAATGGATTTCATGATTGGACAGTCTAAACAATAATGTAAAAGAATTTTAAGGATTACTGTAATTTATAGAATATTTATGTGCGTAGACATGAACTGATGAATGGATTTCTTTTGATATTTTTAATCTATTGCATTCTTTGCTGGTAACATCTCTACTCAAGTTGCCCCCACACACCTCAACAAAACGGTGTGGTTGAGCGAAAACACAAACACCTTTTAAAAACTTCAAGGGCCCTTTTGTTTCAGCCAAAACTTCCTACAAAATTCTAGGGGGCAGTTTTGGCTGAAACAAAAGAGCCCTTGAAGTTTCTAAAAAGTGTTTGTGTTTTCGCTCAACCACACCATTTTGTTGAGGTGTGTGGGGGCAACTTATTTGGTGTAAGATCCCATTTTCAGAGAAAAATTGACACATGGAGTGAGAAGAGCCAAGTTCTAGGGTATTGTCACTTCTAATAGTTTTGACAGGGAGCTTGAATTGTGTTTTGACCATTACAATGAATGCCTTGAGGAGAGGAAAAGCATTACTTTTGGCATGCATTAAATGGGTCCACGTGGCTCTACTATAATCATCCACAATTGTCAAAAAATATTTTGCACCAGTATATGTTTGTGTATGATGTGGTCCCCAAATATCAATATGAACTAGTTGAAACAAGGAGGTGGAACTAGAGGTGCTATATGGGAAAGGCAATCTAGGTTGTCTAGCTAGAGGACAAATTGGACAAATGAAAGATTGCTTAGAGGAAATAGTAGGAATGGCATTCATTTTAGCAAATGGGATGTGGGCCAATCTATGATGCCAAAGAATATCTGAACTAGTTACAGCATTCACAGAATTCATACAAGAAACATCACAGTTTGCACAAGAAAGAGTAGGAGTAGTACTGTCAGACACAATAGGTGCAGTATTATTCAAAAGTGAATTATTTACAGCTGGTGTAGCATCACTTAGGGAAGAGGCAGGAGATGAATACATGGAGAGTACATTAGCAGTCAAATCTGAAACAGAGATACAATTCAGTTTAGGGAGAACAGGAGTATGACTAGAAGTAGAAGAGCTAGAAGTGGTGAGTGGAAGAAGCTTGTAAAGACCATGGTGCACTCTACCAAGTAAACAAGAACAAGATGTGAAAAGGACAAAACTGTGAAACTGTTGAATCAACCTATATACAGATATGAGATTGTATTGAAAAGATGGAATGTAGAGCACATGATGCAAAACAAAGGAAGGAGACAGAGTAAGTGAACAAGTGCAGGTTACTTTCACTTTGTATACATTTGGCAAAGAAACTAAATAGGGTACCGGAAGGGGTTTAATGTCAAAAAGGAAATCTTTACTAGATGTCATATGGTCAGTTGCTCCTGAATCTACTATCCAAACACTCCTAACAGCACTAGACAACATGCATGCAGCAAAGCTATCACAATCAGGCATAGGTAGAGTAGATATGTTACCAGCAAAGTTTGCAGATCCCATAAGATTTGGCTGAGAGTTAGAGTCCAAAGCTGAATATTGCAGAAGCATCAACAGTTGACTGCATTGTTCCTTTATCAGTCCAGGTATCATAGAGTCTTGACCAACAGATCCAGAGGTAGTAGGAGCATCAGGAACTCCAGAAGTAGAAGACTCAATGTTGGCAGCAGTACCATACTTCCTACTCTTTGTGAACTTAAAATTCTGTGGAAAACCATGCAGCCTGTGACATGTGTCAATGGTATGGTTATTCTTCTTGCAGTACTTACAGAATAAAGATCCCTTATTCTGATTTCATCCTTTGATTGGATTGATCAAAATTAACTCTCTGATTGTATTGTTTGTTAAGATTTGGTTGAGAAGGAGACTTATTGTTGGCACTTGCATGGAAAGAAGCCATTTCAGAACCAAAATGAGTAATAGGAATGACTTGTCTTTGTTTTTCATCTTGTAAAAGAATGTTATAGACATTGTCAAGGGAAGGCAGTGTATTCATGAGCAGGATATTGCTCCTAACATCAACATATGTCTCGTTCAACCCCATTAGAAATTGATGCACCCTATTCTCTTCTTCTTCCTGCTCCGGACCAGGCTTTGCAGCACAATTACAATTTTTTGCATGATTGGAAGACATGACTGTCAGTTCATCCCAAAGCTTCTTCAACTTGTTAAAATAAGATGCTATATCAAGAGCCCCTTGACATGTAAAAGCCAACTCCCTCTTAATTTCGAATTTCTTAGTTCCATTACCTGTTCCATACCTAGTATTTAATTGCCTCCAAATACTCTCAGCTGTCTCCGAATATTGAACAATACCTAGTATTGTTCACCCTATCCCACTGTTTGCACTCGGGTGAATTAACAAGAGGCCTAGGGAGAGTTCCATCGATAAAAGCTATTTTATTTCTAGCTGAAAGAGACATGATGATGCTCCTTTTCCAACCTCCAAATCCAGTACCGGAAAAAGGTACACCAACCAGTGATGTACAAGGGACATCACTAGGATGAAGAAACAGAGGCCTCGAAGCATGAGGAGTAAATTTAGACTCATTACTAGTAGTACCAGTCATTTTTGCGAATTAATACCAACACAATTCAAATAATCAAAATAGGAATTGTATAACTCTACCTCAGTTCGATATATGCAATGAAGATGAACACAAGCAGAAAATAAAATCGATGTTACCCAAATTCTTCGCAACCGGAAGATACGGCCTCTTAACAGAAACCCTAGCTTTGAAGAAGATTCAAAAGAAAAACCAGAACTTTCGAACCAGTGGATGGTGAAGGATCCAAAAATCAGTCGTTCCTCGCCGGACTACTTAGAAGACAACGGAAAATCCAAAAAAAAAAAATCAAACTTCAGCGGCAATACCTCAAACGACGGCAAAACCGAGAAATTGATGCACATGAAAAACTCCAGCGGAACAGCTCGAGCGTAATATCGATCGATAGAGAATGACGAAATTCATCAGGATCAACCGCTCTGATACCATGTAGAAATCCGTAGATCGAGAGATTTGAAGAAATGTAATTAGGGTTTAGGAGAGAGAGAGAAAGAAATCGGGAGTCATGTCTATTTCCTTCTTTTAGATCAAAAATGAATTATCATTTAACATTTGTATCCTAAAACCTATATATACAAGGGTAAGATTGGTATTCCTCTATACTACATAGGTCACTACCCGATAGACTAATAAGGAAATTATTGGGCTTAGCCCAGTGCAAATAAATACAAATGTGGCCCAATACTTCCAAGTAACAGCACTGTCTCTAATATGCCTTGGCGTAACTGGTAAAGTTGTTATCATGTGACCAGGAGGTCACGAGTTCAAACCGTGGAAAAAGCCACTTGGAGAAATGCAAGGTAAGGTGGCGTACAATAGTCCCTTGTGGTCTGGCCCTTTCCCGGATGCTGCGCATAGCGGGAGCTTGGTGTACCTGGCTGCCCTGCAGTCCGGTTAGCCTGTTACTATAGGCCATCATCGTCCTTCTTTTTTCATCTTCCCTTATGTGTTTCCAATCGTCACGGAATTGAATGACGAAACTTATGTGCTGATATGAAATTTTCCAAGAGTTTTGCAGGCTTTTATTTTAAATTTTCAGTAGTTAATGCAGATTTCTATTAGAAGAGTTATTTCTTTGAAGTTCAAGGGTGTTGTTGGGCTGAGTTTCTTGCCTCTTAATATCTGCTTAACTAGTGTATATCTTATCTTATTTAAGCACTTGAGCCTTTCGAGTAAAAGAAGCATTCTTATATCTTACGGCACTTGTCTGCTTCTCTATCATTGCCTTGGGAGAGTTTGAGATAACTCTATCTATGGATCCGTCCCTGATTTATTGAAGTTGTATTTTGGTTAAAAGGGAAGGTTATTTACAATTTGAGATAAATGGGCTTCTCTTCTTAATTCTTGCTCATCTGTTTCCAATTATATCTTGCAGAAATGCCTGTTTTGGCAAGTTCAGTGTTTTCCTCAGCCCCAACATGGCCACTGTGCAACCCATCAAAGATTAAGCAACACTCTAGTACACCCATCTCTAGGAGGCTGACTTTAACAAGATGTCAAGTCAAAAGATGGTAAGATTTTCTTTGACAATTTGACAATCAGCTTCTGTGCAATTGTAAGGCTTTTCACTAGGTTAACTCTATCTTGACGCTAGCTGTGATTGTTATGATATGTACAAAGAGCTAGTCCCATATGCCAATGCATGGTCTTGGCAAAAGGCCATTGTCGACAAGAGGAAAGCACAAATTGAAAGGAATGAGGATCTTGCAGACACACTCATTGTACTGCAGCATCAGCCTGTTTATACCTTGGGTACTGGTAGCTCTGAAGAAAATCTACATTTTGACATAAAGAATGCTCCATTTGAATTGTACCGAACAGAACGTGGTGGTGAAGTAACTTACCATGGCCCTGGTCAGGTACATTTCACTTGCTGCCTACTTCCCCAACTATCTTGATGCAGTATGATCCTCATTTTTCGTAGTATACTCTTCAGCAGACTGAATAGGCTGTTTTTAATGCTTGATGACAATGATTCAAGGGCTTGCAAAGTTTCTATTCTAAGTTCTCTAATCAGATGTTGGTAAGTCAAAATGGGGTTTTGACAAGAATGCTGTGATGCTCCGCTGCGTAACTGTTGGTGCAGGGATGTTCAGATGGCGTTAGGTTTCCCCTTTTTGAAATATATTTACTTAGGATTACATATGTGCTTAAAGACTTTGAAAGTAGAAGAATCATGTGTTCGTTTGAGCTCTTACTGACATATAATGCTTTTATCTGAAAATGTAGCTAGTTATGTACCCAATCATCAATCTCCGATATCATAAGATGGACCTTCATTGGTACCTCAGGAGCCTTGAGGAGGTCATCATACGAGTTCTTTCTTCATCATTTTCTATGGAGGCTTCAAGAATTGATGGCTTAACTGGTGTTTGGGTTGGTAAGTTCTGAATCTCCATATCATTTGGATGGCCTATATCAGTATGCAATGGTATTATCAGATATTTCTAGACAAGATTTTAAGATGCTGTGGTTATAGAGAAACTTTTGGATTAGGTGAAAATAATTCGTTAGTATAATTTTTCTGTGAAGGTCCCCCATGTGCTCTGGGGCATGTGAATGGCATTGGTGGCTTAGAACATCTTCTCGTAAGAGTTGCCTAGTCAAGAGAACTGGCCACTTCAACTCAGTTAATTACACTGTTGTTCTTCCCCTTCCACACACCTCACACGCGAACCTTCTCTTCTTCCTTTTTTTATCCCGCAAGTATTCTATATCACTATTATTAATTCTGAAGGGAGGCGCGAAATACTAGTCTAACACTGGCTTCTTTTAGAGGGTCGCAAATTAGCTGCAATTGGTATCAGAGTATCTCAATGGGTCACGTATCATGGCCTAGCGCTGAATGTCACCACAGATCTGGCACCCTTTCAGCAGATAGTTCCATGTGGGATCCGTGATCGTCAAGTTGGAAGCATAAAGGGATTGCTGAAGGAGTTCCGGGTCTCTAATGTCTGTGGTACAGAAAACCATCAAGACGCTGATGATGTCCAACTCATTGATATTGCTCATAAATCTTTAGTTAAGGAGTTTTGTGAAGTTTTCCAAGTTGATCTCCATTGTATACCTACACCCGTCTTAAATTCTAGCTTGATTAGGAAAAAGACTTATTCTTGAAGGTGAAATAATTCAAGAGATTATTCAGAGAATGATCAGATTAGTTGCAATTTTTTCTTTTCAAGTCATTTGTCTGATCAATCTAAACTGTGAACTTGCAATTTTGCAATTGATACTTTAATCTGGTGCGTATCCAACATGTATGTCACAGATTAAGTGTTTATTGTCATCAAACTCATTATTCCTAAAACATACTTGTCAACTTCCTTTTTGGATAAGTAACAAACTTGTTTACTAGGTGTAATGTGGTAGAAAGTTCTTTTGTTTTATTTGGACATTTGTTCTGTGGCTCCGTTTCTATGTGATCTGGAACTACAGCATGATTTCCTTCCTGTCTGGTTTCGATCTGCAAGTAAACAACAAGGGGTAGTTTGTACGCAAACCTCACCCCTATTTTATTAGGGTAGAGAGGTTTCCGAAAGACCCTCGGTTTCTATCTGCAAGTCATTTGCCAAAATTCTGCCAGTAATAAGTAGCTCAAAAAAGAAGTGGTATCAGGACCAAATACTGCATCAGATAATTTGAACTAATGTAACCCCAAGTTTCTATAAAACAAAAGATAAAAGGATCAACATCTCTTCATCTACAAAGATTAGTAGTTTTCGGAAACAGGTCTGGAAGGAAAGAGCCTTTGAAGAAATGTAAGCAACGACCATAAGCAAGTTATTCCTAAGACTTGGAAAGTCACTATCAAAGCAACCAATGCACCATTTCTATCAAACAATTCTGGCGTGACAGGAGCTCCGCTCATGGCAAACATCAGCTTCTCCACAAAATGTACGGATCTTGTCAACTGATATATTCTGTAAACCTGCACATATTCGAAATCCTCAATTCCCTGTTCTACTTCCCCGAAAATGAAAAAGGAAAAGAGTAGCATTATGCATACCTCAAAAATAATTGGCACCACGGGCCATGAAGATGATCCATGTCTGTCAAGAAATCTCTCGAATATATACTGTACCAAACAGCCAAGCAGAAAAGGAGCCACTGCAACCAAGCCTGGTAAGCCAAGTGAAGGCCAGGTAACATAAAGAGCAAAGAGTGGGGCAAAAATCTTAAACCCCATTACAAAGAAAGCAGATGTTATATATCCCTTTAGCCCAGTAATGAGGCTCCATCTCTTTGCACTGAATTGTAGATATGGCTTCTGAACATGGTCAGTGACCCGAAGGTATGTCGCAAGGCCAATATAAAACATGACCTCAGAGAAAAATGAAGACACAATTTCTGCAAAGACATGTAGATTTCATTAAATTTTGACATGTATAAAAGCAGGTGCAGCTAATCGTGTTCATCTAACTATGTTCACAATCCCAAGGCTCATACAATTTGGAAAATCTCAGTTCTGTAGATCTGATTACATGCTACCTTCTAGTAATGGAAAAATAGGAAGAGATTCTATTAAATGATACGACTCTTCGACCAGCAAGATGCTTTTAGGTGGAAGAAAACTGACCATAAAATCAATATTCAAGATATCATAATGTTGTTGCTTAACAGCTTAAACAAGCAAGCTACACACCAACCGAGCTTGCCTATTAAAACTATCATAACTACCAGAACGTATCCAGCTAGACCAAAGTAACACTTTAACCTACAATTCAAAGTTGGGCATTTTTACTACATGCAGCTGATACAACAATCATAAACATAAAAGCAGAGGAATCTTCCGAGACACTAAATCTTGTTTTCCATCAGCTTAGAGCATACTGCTAATTACATCTAGTGGGGATGTATCTGATTAACCATTTTAATTGTCTGAGCTAGTAGCTTCTACTCTCCATGAATGAATAGAATAGATGATTGCTAACAAACCATAGGAACTTATATGCGTTATCCCAAGAGAGACAGACAGTTCATGATCGGAGTACCTCCCTTGATAAGACGAGTATTTAATAGGTATCAGCTAGGTAACCATAACATTCAAGCTTAAGAAATTAGCATTGTCCCACTTCTTTGTTCATTAACAAAAATCGTTCCTTTAATTTGAAAGGGAGATATCCTAAATGATGTTATAAAGTTTGACTAAATTATTCCTCATTATACCATCAAAACATTCAAAGCTGATGATTGGTTAACATCATTTCTACAAATTTATATATCCAATCACTAGATTAGTCTGCACCACAAATTGCATATCCAGTCAATGGTTACAGATATCAGCATATATAACTTAACAACCAACTTCTAACTCAACTTTTTACATACCTGCAAAGGTTGCGTTCTTGATTAAGTCATCAACCGCAACAGCAATGAAGAACCGAGGAAGCACTAAAGAAGAGATCAACGCAATAGGAGCAATAACCCAGAGAAAGGAGCTTCTTTTTTCCTCGAAAGGGGCAGACACCAACTTACTTTCTTCAATCAGTTGGTGAGTAAGTCCGTGGAATGAAACAGAACCTGATTTACCCCGAAATGGTTCAGACCCATTACTGGCGATTATGCTTACACTCCTACTTTCCCTGCCATCATAATTCAACTTCTCCGGAGGACTGGAATTAGAGGCATACACTAACAATCCCTTCTTCAGTGAGGGAATTACTGTAGTTACAAAAAAAGGAACAAAAAGACCATATTGAAGCAAAGCAAAAAAGACTATATTTTGAAGCAATATGCAGGTACCCAGAAGAGGAATTTAGAAAGAGAGAAAGGAACTTTGCATTTCAACTACGCAAAATAGTATCTTTAAAGCAATATAAATACTCCAACAGAGGAAAACTTATATTTCAACCCAAAATATTATCTTTAAAGCAATAAAATTAAACCCAACAGAGAAATTGGAAGGAAGCAAGGAAATTTACATTTCAACCCAAAATACTATCATTAAGTCAATAATAGGCATTCAACAGAAAAAATTGCAAAGAAAACGAGAAAAATTACATTTCAACCCAAAATATATCTTTAAAGCAATAAAATAAAACCCAGCAGAGGAAATTGACAAAAAAAAGGAAATTTACATTTCAAACCGTTTCGAGCAAAAGGGTTTCTTTTCTCCAATCGAACATAGTTTCTGCCATTGTTCTTCCGCACCAGAGATGACACAGAAACCTAAATAGAATTAACAAAATTTACAAGTGTATATACAGATAGCTACATGCTAAAAACAAACAAAAAATACTTACATTGTGAAACTGGAATTGAGAACATTTGGGAATTGAAGCTTCAGGCTGAAGCAAAGAACAAGCAGATTGCAGGTTCATATTTTGTGTATTTTGAGGATAGTAGTAAACCCTAAACCCCATTTGAGCTCCTTTTTTTTTCTTTTAAATTCCAAGTGTTAATTTACAAAACCTCTCCACATATTTACTTTAATGACACATGGCCTCAGGCAGTTTGGAATATTACGGACACATGCAGCTTGGACCAAGCTAAAAGCTAAGCTCTCGTTTGGCCATAAAAAAAAAATTATTTAGAAACATTATTTGGTTATAAAAGGTTATCAGTTTTTGGAGAATTTTTAAAGATAAATTTTTTAAGTTTTAAAAAGTGATTTATACTAATAAAATATATGTCCAAACGCTAGCTAAGTATTTTATCTATTTTTACTTTGTTCTTTACCTTTAAAATCATGAGTATTGCCTATGTTCTTTTTGTTCCACTCCACGTGTTTATTGAATAGTTCCGGCGAAAGAGGACCGGTGAATGAAGGTGGTGTGAATCATTTAAAAAGAAAAAGTGTGGTAAGTAATACTAGTGAATATATTATATTTGTAAGGATAAATCTTCTCAATGGCTATGTAAACCCTTCCTCCCTTACTATTATAAGTTATTGGGAGAAAAAAATGGTGGAGACTTCATTTGGGAAAAATATAATTTTAAATAACAAAATAAGACTCTTCCAACATTTTGACGTCAAGTATTAAATGTAACACGAGCTAGATTCAAAAATAAAGTTTTGCAGGAATTTCTACCTCAACTTAAGCTTGCTTCTTAGATATGATTAAAACTCATAAACTCTTAACTAATTACTGATTCAAGAACTCAAAAACTTAAACCTCTTTGTCCTATACTTATGAATATAGAAAAATTGTTGAAATAGTTTATATCAATCTGTTTCCCCTCTTTGGGATATAATTCCGTCGCGTTTAATTATATGAGAAAACAAAAAAAAGGGTCCCCTTGCAACTTTATATATAGGAGTATTGTACATCGCGTGGGGGCTTGACATTAAACTAATTTACTACACAAATCCTGAAATGATGAGGACAACTTTTGTAATTTTAATATTTAAGGTGGAAGTCTTTTATAATTCAGGTAAGACGTTGTGTAGTTATATAAAACCCTTACTTAACACCTGTGTCGAATCAAGTAATGCTATCAGTAGAAATAGACAATCAAGTTAGTAAACATGGGGAAAAAAAATTAAATCTCAAAGTCAACTGAAAATTTCTGATTCACTATAAATAAAGTTAAAAAAAAAAATACTCCCTCCGTTTCCAAGAACACACGAGTTTACATATTTAGTTCGTAGAACATAACATTGTTTCGTAATGAAACAGAATAGGACTTGCGTTAATTTCTTAGTTATTCTCTATTGCGAAAAAAACACAAAAAACTCTCACTTCAGTTCATATTCATGCTTGGAATTATCTATTTATTTGCAACATAGATTTTCAATGACATATTTGAGAGGTAAAAAAGAAACAACCCATATCATCCGTAAAACTTGGTAGAATACTGTATTTGTAAAATAATTTTGGAGAAGAAAAACAATATTATAAACAGAAATGTAGAGAAACAGAATTTAATTTGAGCCTACTGAACTTAAGGAACTTAATCCCCTCCTAGTATCCGAGGTCGTGGATTATTTCCTCCCAGGATAGAACGGATTACACACTAGTGTAGCGGTACTTCAAACCCCAGTATTTCAGCGAACACAAATGACGGCAGCAAATCACACTTACGTTGGTTATTTTGCAAGAAAACAATGCAGAAAGTAATAGCAGAATTTAGAAATTTCTTAAAAAAAATCTGGGGAATGGCCTTCTATATATAGTCAGCAGGTTGGGTATAAATGAAGAGGTGCAACTCTTTCAAGATGACCGTTCACGTAAAACGCTTTTACGTAAACGTCTATTTACGCAAAAATAAAACAGGAAAATAAAATCGGAGGGAAACATTAAATTACCGTTACAAAAACGGTCGATTTGGATTAAATGTTAATATTTAACAAATAAATTTGGTCCAAGAAATTAATCAATCAATCGATCATTTGACCGAACCGAATCCGAAGCCGAAGCTGAGCGAGCAACGACGACGACAGCGCGATGCTTGCCTTCTTTAAGAGCTAGAAGAAGTGTAATCATATATATACTCAACAAATGAGTTTTCCTCCTCCAATATGGGATAATGTTCCTTTGTCAAGGAGGGAAAATCAAAATTTTATTTTTCCCCCCATTTCCCATTCACCCTCTTTTAAGCTAAACCAAGCTTAAAACCCCAACAATCCCCCACATGAATGGGGAATGACCATATCACGGAAATATGCATGCAAACTATGTGATTCGCAAGCAAGGATTAATCGCATCTGGATAAGTAGGTTTCCCTTTGAACTTTCCGTAGTAAACTTATGTAGGATATACTCGGTCAATCAATAGATTTGATATCTTTGAATCGCCGAATTTTAATGTATACCTAGACAACTATAAGTCACACAATTAACTCTTAACCGTCTTTGGTTCTCATTGTTGTGTTCGTTTCAGCCATAAACACCACCTGGTTTCATAAGTGCGTAGAGAACTGGCTTTACAAAATTCTCCTTGAAGCGGCTAACACTTCACACTTATATAGGTGATTCCTAAACGTGACATCCCGTAGATACACTATTTGATATACCCTGTATCAAACTTAGAAACCATTAAAAAGCCAATGCTTTATCCTTGGTACTGAACATTCTCTCATCACGAGAATGGACCAAAACATTTTAGTTGACAATGTTGAACCGTTATTAATGACTTTGTTTGATCTCCTTTAACCTAGATCTTAGGATCTCTAATCTTCTAGGTAGAGTTAACGCCACAATGACTTGTCCTCGGCCATAGCCCCGTTCCCCTCGATGATTTCTCAACTACCTCTCTAGTTTGGCCTTTCATAAGTGGATTCGACACATTATCGCTTGACTTTACGTGGTTAATCGTTATAATTCCTCTAGAGAATAATTGCCTAACGGTTTTATGTCTTCGTCGTATATGAAGAGATTTACCGTTATATATAACACTCCCAACCCTTCCAATTGCCGCTTGACTATCGCAATGTATACATATTGGGGCCAACAGTTTGGGCCAAAATGGAATATCTTCCAAGAAATTTCGGAGCTATTCAGCTTCTTCACCGGTTTTATCTAAGGCTATGAACTCAGCCTCCATTGTAGAGGGGGCAATACACATTTGTTTGGATGACTTCCAAGATACCGCTTCTCCACCAATAGTGAATGCATATCCACTTATGGACTTAGAAACAATTGAACCGCTGATCCAATTTGCATCACAATATCCCTCAATCACCGCAGGATATTTACTATAGTGCTAAGCAAAGTCCTGGGTCTGTTTTAAATATCCCAAAACTCGTTTCATTACTATCCAATGAGATTGAACTGGATTACTCGTGTATCGACTCAATTGTGATATGCTTTGGCCTTTATTCTTTGCTAGTGCGAGATTCACGTCAATTGGAGTCTTTGTAACTTTAAAATCTAAGTGCTAGAATTTTTCAAGAACCGTTTCAATGTAATGAGATTGTGACAATGCCAGACCTTGAGGAGTCTTATGGATCTTAATACCCAGAATTAAATCGACAACTCCCAAGTCTTTCATATCAAAATTTCTAGTTAGCATACGCTTAGTTGCATTTATGTTGGCAATGTCATTGCTCAT
Organism: Nicotiana obtusifolia; assembly: GCA_002018475.1. NCBI lineage: Eukaryota > Viridiplantae > Streptophyta > Magnoliopsida > Solanales > Solanaceae > Nicotiana > Nicotiana obtusifolia. The sequence continues at coordinate 196,106 of MCJB01005446.1, forward strand.
TATCAACATATCATCCACATATAAGCAAACAATGACTATGTGATTTGGAACGTTTTTAATGTACACACATTTATCACATTCATTTAACTTAAAACCATTTGACAATATTGTTTGGTCAAATTTCGCATGCTATTGTTTGGGTGCTTGTTTTAGTCCGTAAAGAGACTTAACAAGTCTACATACTTTCTTTTCTTTACCTGGAATCACAAACCCTTCAGGTTGTTCCATGTGGATTTCTTCCTCCAAATATCCATTTAAGAAGGCCGTCTTAACGTCCATTTGATGAATTTCAAGACCATATACTGCAGCTGATGCTACTAACTTCGTATGGACGTAATTCTTTTAACTGGAGAGTATGTATCAAAATAGTCAAGACCTTCTTGTTGTCTATACCGTTTGACCACAAGTCTTGCCTTATATTTATCAATAGTGCCATCATCTTTCATTTTTCTCTTAAAAATCCATTTAGAACTTAACGGTTTATTTCCAGGAGGAATATCAACCAATTCTTATGTATGGTTGTTCAATATGGATTCTATTTCACTATTGATTGCCTCTTTCCAAAATAATGATTTCGAAGAAGACATAGCTTCTTTAAATGTTCGAGGCTCATTTTCTAATAAGAAAGTCACAAAATCTGGTCCAAATGAAGTAGACGTTTTTTAATGTTTACTACATCTTGGATCCTCCTGATTAGATGTACTTTCTTTTGTTTCTTCCCGAAGTCGCTTAGATCCTTCACCAATCGACTCACATTCCTTTTTATACGAATATATATTTTTGAAGAACTCAGTATTTGTCACACCTCTTTTCGTACCGGGAGGAAAATGTATAAAATGAGTTTTTCCAATTAAAGTGACATTGATCGAAATGGGATTATTTGATTTATTTCAGAGTCGCCACTTGGAAATTTAAATTGGTGTTCCAAGTCACCGGTTATCCCAGATCGAGGAAAAGTTTGACTCTCATAAAGAAGTCTGCGAACCAGAAATTCTAAGTAAGGAATTCTGTTAACCCGCGGGAAGGTGTTAGGCACCCTTTGGTTCCGTGGTTTTAGCACAGTCGCTTTATTGTTATATCGGCTTATTATCTAATTTTTAAATACCTGTTATTATCCTATAGTGCATTTCACTTTATTCCGCTTTTTTTACAATTATTGGAGGATTGCGACGTTAATCAGAATATGTCACGAATCACGTCACATAAATGCACCCGTAATTTGTAACATCTTTTAATTAAACACCGAGATTTTGGATTTGGGTCACATAAATGCGCACCCGAATTTAGGAAATTCAATTATTAAAATAACGCGCCTAAAGCAGCTACGCGTTTTTAACTTTTCGAGGGCCATGAATTTTTCTAAATAGCACACCTCGATTTTTCTAAATGTTCACTTAATGAGGGCCATGTATTGATGAACCTTGTTCGGTATGGCGCACCTCAAATTAGTTTTAAAAGCTTTATTATTCAAACATTATTAAAATCGGGTCACCTGAAAGGCACCCCCGAAGTTCGTATTGTCGCTATGTCACGGGAACCGTACCCATAATGACAACACAATTAATCGTGTTTGAATTGAACTTCCTAAGTTTAAAAACATTGAAAGCTTACTTATTCTAATCTTATATCTAATTAATTAGAGGGCCATTAGTGGACGTAGTCGGTCATATGGCTCGCCTCTACTAATTTAACGTGTCGGCATTAGTAGCTACATCGTTCAACCGGCAGTAAGTGACGTTCCAATAAGTATTCATGAATTCATTTACAAACATAACCACTAACTGCATACAATGAGGGACGTTTGAATTTGAAAACTATTCTCTAGAAAAACCATCCAAATTGGTTTTAATGTTCATACATTCAAATGAATCAGGACAAATTGAGCATACAACCAATAACTTTGTAAGGAAGATAGCCCCTAAGCTTGCATCAATAACATCATTTCTATGGTAGCCATAATAAATTCATCCATACTGCCTGCTTATCCATGATGACTGTTATATACATTCATACCTACAACATACTTATTACATGGATAATACGGTTTTCAGAACGGTCAAAAGGATAAACCCAGCTTAGTAAAACAGACCAGAATTGAAATTTGCAGTACAAATGAACAATTTACATGATTATAGATGTATGCTACTGTTTTAATAAGTTAAACACAATCTGGATTTACAATGATACTACTCTTCGATGCAAACATAACTACAAGGCCCTGTTAAGAAAACTTAATGCTAATTCCTAGACAGTCACTATATCTAAATTTCCCTATTACGATTCAGAAACAGTGGCATTTCAGCAATTTCCAGAATAATCAATAAGAAGCAGATCTCAACTCTTAATACCAGAAATCATATGAAACAACTGAAATTTCGGTTTATTATGTATTAAAATCACTAAGCAGGTCACAGAAGTTAAGTAAACTGAACCTATCGAGGGATACTGACACAACGAAGGTCATAACTGAGGTAGATGACAAACTCAGCTGCAATCAGCAAACAAACAGTCTAAGAGACTTTTTTTAAAAAAAAACGGAAGTTCGATTGGGACGAATAACAACAAGGATGGCTATCAGTTACAATGAAATCATCTAATCATAATGATAGAGCATAAAATGCGAGCTAAGAACAATGCTGGAGACTAATTATTAGTCAAACATAATGGCAGAATACATAGAGACAGCATTGGAGCAGAACAAAAATTACAGCAACAGTTATTCAATAACATAAACTGTTCATCAATTGCAAGTAAGAAATTAAGCAGAAACAGTTCATTCATTCACATTCTTAATCGAAAAATACAAGAGAATACCGAGCCATACCTATGTGAAGCGAGTATTTAAACAACTTCGACGAAGCAAACAGTGAACAGTCAACTACGACTTGGGACAGACTTATCGCTACCACGGCAACAGTCAATTTGAAACAGCAACAGCAACTATCGCCATTATCCTATGATTAATCCCTTCGATAGAAGAGCAGAAAAGGAAATTAGTTATTTTCCTCTCCCAGCAATTAAAGCTCATTGCCTTTTCTTGGATTCCTCTCTTTTTCTCTGCTCTCTGCTTTTATCTCCTTTTCTTTCAATTTCCTTTTTAGACCTAGACCTATCCTTGCTTTTTTTTTACTCCCTCCTCTTCTCTCAATAATTTTCAGACCTCCAAAAAGAATCCCCTTGTAAACGACCTCTCTGTTCTCTTTTATACTTCCCTCCAAACAAAACAGACCCCAGCCCCCACCCCCTATGCATTTTTAGATCTTCCTTTAGATTTTGATTCCTTTTCTGTTATCAGCACCTCACACGCCAAAATTCACTCTCCTAACAGATTGCATGTGCTGAAACTGATTCTTGTTGAAACTTTGAAAACCCCCCTTTTTCACCCCCTAAGTTTTCTTCTTTCCAATTAACCCCCTTCCCAGAACCTTCTAACAGCTGTCCGTGAACCTTTAAACTATAGCCACTTAATGATTTAGCCTAATTTATGGACTAGCCAACCAACAACGAAAAATGGCTATTTATGCAAAAACCTAAAAAAAAATCTGAAAAGTTGAAACGAGTAACAGAAAAGGGGTAGAAGATGAATGGACTAAGACTCCTAAAAAAAAACAAAAGAAACCAGAAAATACCTTGAACGAACTCTCTTGAACACTCGGATTTTAAAGCAAAAAATGACCTTAACCGTGTGTTCTTAGCAAGAGCACACGGCTAAGGTCGATTCTTACTCAAATCGCCTTCAGAAATTGGATTTTGAAACTTTTTGTCTTTTGGGATTTTCTGATTTTTGTCTAAATCCGTTTGGTTTCAGGGATTTTAGGAGTATTGAAGTATTGATTAGAGCGATGTTGGTGTTTTGGGGTGATTTTGGTCGGGTTTTGATGGATGAAATGGCCGGGAGGATGGCCATGGAAGCTCGAAGCTTCTAGAGTTTCTGAACAGGGGTGAACGAGGATCTGAAGAAGAGGGGGGGTCTGTTTGGAACGAAGTGAAAGGGGGGTGGGGTGCTTAGGAACCTTTTTATATTAAGGTTAGGATAGTTCACGGCCGTTGATTTGGTTAAGATCAACGGCCCAGATCGGGCTAAAGGGAAAGGGAACGTTTGGGCTGATGAGGGTAATTGGGCCGCCGGTTATTTAAGGGTAGTTGGGCCAAGTTTAATTTTAAAACCCTGGCCCAGTCCGTTTTACTTCTAATTAGTTCCCTCTTAATCTAAAATTCTCTTTACTTTTTAGAAAACAAAAGGACCTAGCAATTAAACTCCTAATTTGTTAAGATGTAAAATTAAACTATATATTAGCTACTTGTAAAAACCAAAATAACGCTTAACTATCTTTTTGTGATTTTCAATTTTATAAAACAACCAAATATTAACTTAATCCTAAAAATATAAAAATAAATCCTAAATGCAATGCATGATATTTTTTTTGAGTATTTTCATGAATTAATTAGTTAAAAATTGAGTAAATAAACACCTAATAAAAATCCTAAAATGACTAATAACTAATTAAAAATTATTTAATGATTTTTATAAAGGTAATTCGGGTGCGGTAAAAATCACGTGCTCACAACTGTAATAGTGAATTATGAATGAAAATTATTTTTAGCTTCTTCCTCTCCACTCTCTTTATCTTTTAGATTCTACAAAACGAGGGTTTCAATTGTTCATGCAATCTAGATTCTATCATGGTATCAGAGCGGGTCATTGGAATTGCGACGAAAATCTGTAATATCTTAACATCAGACATTGTTAGAAGCTCGAATTGATCACAATCATCCTCTGTTTTTAGCAGCTACGGATATGCCTCAGGTTGCATTGCATAATATCAAGCTCATCGGACCTGAAAATTATGGTTTGTGGAATAGATCGGTGCACATGGAACTTCCGGTGAAGAATAAGCTAGGGTTCATAGAAGGAACCTGCTTGAAAAGCTCTTAAAAAGGAGAATTGACAAATCAGTGGGAAAGATGTAATGCGGTGGTTCTCTTATGGATGAATGCACAGTCTCTGCAGAATTACAGTCGAGTATCATTTATGTATCAAATGCAAAAACAGTGTGGAGTGAATTCAAGGAGAGGTTTGATAAATCTAATCTCACTCGTTTTTACCTTATGTGGATACAAATTGGATCACTAAAGCAAGATACTGACTCTGTAACATCATACTACACAAAAATAAAAGATTTGTGGGATAAAATTGACCTGTTAGTTCCAGCACCTGGTTGAGATTGTGAAGAGACTAGGCCTTTTATTGAGCAATTTAAAAATCTACGTCTATTGCAGTTCCTTGTTGGTCTTAATGAAAGTTACAGTCAAGTAAGAGTCAGTTATTGCTTAAGACACCGGTATTGACTGTAAATCAGGCTTATGCTTTTATTATTCAAGAGGAAAGCCAACAAGAGCTAAGTGTGCTTGAAGTAAATAGGGAGCCCTTAACTATAATAGTAGGACAGAATCAAGGATATAAGGCTAAGAAGGTTAGGATAATTTGTGCGCATTGTGGATACAAAGGACACTTTAAAGAAAATTATTACAAAATTATAGGGTATCCTCCTGACTTTAAAAGCAAGAAGAAACAGTAGGGCCAAGGAAACAGAACTTATGCCAACAAGATGTCGGAAGAAACCACAAGTTCTTCTCAGAGACACCACAGGAATAATTTTTCACTGAAAGTCGGTACAAACAGCTATTGGACCTTCTAAACAAAACACCTGCAGGTGACGGTCATACGCTTATGGCAAGTATAACTACATTGTCGTCCAATGCATCCTTTTGTGAATGGATGATAGATATAGGGACATCTCATCATATTACATGTCATAAGGAGGTTTTGTCTAACTTAGAGAACATTAAGCAACAAAGGAATCATAAAATGCAGGTGCCAACAAGTAGCAAGTGCTCTGTGACACACAAAGAAAATGCTTCTATTCTAGGAGGCTATGAACTAAAGGGTGTGTTATATGTTTCAGATTTTAAGTTTAATTTGTTGTCAATCTTCAAGTTGACCAAGGAGTTGTGATGTTGTATCCTATTCTTCCCTGACTTTTGTGTATTGCAGGGTCATTACAATGGGAACATGATGGGTATTGGTAGGGAGGACAGTGGACTTTATGTGCTCAAGTGGAGAGACAGACCTGCAACAACAATGGTTACCAAGGACACTGATGAATCCAACCTTTGGCATATGAGATTAGGTCATCCATCAACAACAGCAATGAAGCATATTTCTGTCTTGAAGAATAAAGTAGTAGACAACATGCAACATAACTGTGAAGTGTGCTCTTTAGCTAAGGAAAGTAAATTGAGATTCCCTCTTAATAGCAGTAAAACTGACTGTAAATTTCAGCTTATTCATCTTGATGTTTGGGGCCCTCACAAGTTGCCTACATATGACATAAAATATTATTTTCTTACAATTTTGGATGATTTTAGTAGGTATACCTGGGTGTGCTTATTACAGTCAGAATCTGAAGTTGTAAAAATGTTAAAATATTTCCTTATAATGATAAAGACACAATTTAGTATGAATGTGAAAGTATTGAGTTCTGACAGTAGGAAGAAATTCTTTAACTCTAGCTGCAATGAGTTGTTAGCTTCTTTTGGTATTGTGCATCAAAGTAGTTGTCCTTTAGTTAGCCTTACACACTCCAACAAAATGGGATGGTGGAAAGAAAACATAGGCACATACTTGAAGTAGCCAGAGCATTGAACTTCCAGAGTTCTTTACCTAGCAGGTTCTGGGGTGATTGCATCAAAACAGTTGTTTACCTGACCAACAAATAGCCTAAATTTCAATTACAAGGAAAGTCTCCTTATGAGGTGTTGTATAACAAACCACCTGCAATTGATCACTTGAAGGTATTTGGATGTTTATGTTTTGCTAGCAATTTACCAAAGGGAGACAAGTTTACAAAAAGGGCAAGAAAATTAGTCTTCATAGGCTACTCAGAGGTTCAAAAAGGGTATAGGTTGTTTGACTTAGACACTAAGACCATCTTTGTGAGCAGAGATGTCATTTTCAGAGAACACATCTTCACTTTCAGAGAGACTACAAGTATTTTAGAGGACAACTTTCCTACACAAATATCTGTGCCTATAAAATGGTACTGTCTCACAGGAATCCCACACAGCTACAGATGCTCACATTCAACCTATAGACATCACTCCAGTCCTAGAAGCTATCAGTATACCTACTGCAGAAGAACTAGAGATTGACCATGCAGTACAAGATGCAGAAGCAGTAGAGGTTGAGCATGAAGTGCAAGACACTGAACCAGATCCCAGCTGTTCCGCTGACCCAAGCATGCTGGAATCAATTGATGCTCAAGGTTCCAGTAAAACCAAGAGAACCTCAAAACCTCCAGTTTGGCTGAAAGACTATCAAATTGCTAAGTAATTCTCTGGTCATTGTTTGTATCCAGTATCTGACACCTTGACGTATGCTAATCCCACAGCAGGCTATCAAGACTACTTGCAGGCTTTCTCAGTAGAAGTTGAGCCTAACACTTTTCAGCAGGCTTCAACTGATAGCAAATGGGTTGCAGCTATGCAACAGGAAATCGAAGCCTTGAGGACAATCATACTTGGGAGATACTGGACTTACCAGCTGGGAAGCAGGCCATTGGGCAAAATAGGTGTACAAAATTAAATACAAGGCTAATGAAGAGGTAGAGAGAAACAAGGCAAGGCTAGTTTCGAAGGGGTATAATCAAAAGGAAGGGCTGGACTACCATGACACATTTTCTCCTGTAGCAAAAATAGTCATAGTCAGGACTATTATAAGCGAGCTGCTGCAAAGGGCTGGCATTCGTATCAAATGGATGTTAGTAATGCTTTCTTACAGGGAGACCTCTATGAGGAGGTTTATATGCAGTTAGCTCAGAGATTTCATAAGCAGGGGGAGTTGAAAGTGTGCAGGCTTATGAAATCTCTATATGGCCTCAAATAGGAATCCAGACAATGAAACATAAAGCTCACTGATGCACTGGTTCATAGTGGCTATAAACAAAGTGCATTTGATCATTCCTTATTCACAAAGCAGCAAGGAAAAGAGATGGTCATCATACTAGTGTATGTTGATGATTTACTTATTATTGGAAGTTGTTCCAACCTAGTCAATCATGCTAAGACAATTCTGCATAACAAGTTCAAGGCCAAGGACTTAGATAAATTGAGATATTTCCTTGGAATTGAGATCCCAAGGTCCAAGAAAGGGATCTTACTCAACCAAAGGAAGTATGCTCTAGAATTAATCTCAGGGGCAGGCTTAAGTGGTGCAAAACCAGTTGCAACTAGGGCTGTGCATAATTTGGTAAATACCAAATTACATTACCGAAATCGAAAATTTTGGTATTTGGTATTCGGTTTAAGTGTAAAAAAATGATACTAGGTATGGTATTTGATATTTTATACTGAAATACCGAAATACAAGTACCATACCGAAATATATCAATACACATATGATTAATTATAACATAAACATAAAAAAATCTAAAATTTTACTTTCTTTTATTCTCTAAGTTCATCAATTAACTCTAATTACAAGACATTTCTAATGATCAAATTTATTCCTTTATGTACAGTTTTCTCTCTCTGGGTTAATATTTGCTGGTTTTGGACAAAACTTTTGTCAACAAACGTTTTTAGTTTTGTACTTTTGAGTACTTTAATTACGAATATAACAGTCTATGTCTTTATGCACTAGTTAGTATACAAACTGAATAAACCGAAACCGAACAAAAAACCGAACCATACCGAATTTAATTAGGTACGGTATTGGTATAATATTTTAAGAAACCGAATACCGAATCGAAATGTTTAAATACCGTACCATACCGACCGACGGACACCCCTAGTTGCAACTCCTATAGAGTTGAATAAAAAATTGGCAACAATGGAGTATGATACTTGTATTGGGAAGACAGGTGATTCAGAATTAAGGGACAATTCAGCATATCAAAGATTGATAGGGAGGTTATTATATCTGACTATCACCAGACTTAACATAAGTTTGCAGTCCAAACTTTGAGTCAGTTTATGCAAAAGCCCAAACAGTCACACATTGAGGCAACCTTGAGAGTGGTAAGATATATAAAAAGGGCACCGGGTCTGGGATTATTGATGGAAGCAGGAGCCATTGATCATCTCAGTGCATATTGAGATTTAGATGGGGCATCATGCCTCAATACAAGGATCTGTGACAGGTTACATTGTGAAGTTAGGTAGTTCTTTGATATCTTGGAAGTCAAAGAAGCAACCAACAGTGAACAGGAGCTCAACAGAAGCTGAATACAGAAGTATAGATGCTATAACCGCAGAGATTACATGGCTAACAGGAATACTAGAAGACTTGAGGATAATTGTGTCTAAACCTGTTTCTTTGTTTTGTGATAATAACGCAGCAATACAAATAGTTGGGAATCCAATATGTCACGAGAGAACATAGCATATCGAGATAGACTGTCATTTTGTAAGAGAAAAGATCAAGACAAGGCTTATACATCCATGTTATATTTCTTCTTCATTGCAGTTAGTAGACCTTCTAACAAAAGGATTGACCACTGTACAACATAATTTCTTAGTATCCAAGCTTCGCGTGTTAGACATCTTCCACCCTCCAGCTTGAGGGGAAGTATTGAGGAGTGAAAGAGTAAAGTTAGTTATAACGAGAGGGGTATTTCAAACAATGTACATGCACACATATGAGAGACACGTGAGTGGTGGTTAAGTTGTTAAATACTATTACACACTGTAATAGTGCATTATGAAATGAAAATCATTTTCAGCTTCATCCTCTCCACCTACTGTATCTTCTAGATTCTACAAACGAGGGTTTCAATTGTTCATGCAATCTAAATTCTATCACAGTACATCAAGCTTTGTAGAGGCGAAATTTTGGTTCTTCAATTCATTTCAATGGACTCCACTCACTTCGGAAGTTTATGGCACGACTCTATTGAGGATTTTCATCCCAAGACTATTTCCAACACTAAGGTATGCAATATGAATGTGATTAATTATGTTTAAGTGTGTAAGCGAAAACAAGAGAAAACAAACTTTAAACATTACTCAATTACTGCAGGGTCAATCACACACACACAAACACACACACACACACACACACACACACACACACACACACACACACACACACACACA